>CM027474.1:40181333-40303833 GCA_015776775.1 Magallana hongkongensis | reverse complement strand
TGGGGCCACAATAGGGGGTCAAAGTTTTACATTGGAGTATATAGAGTTAAACTTTCAAAATTTATATCTCAAAAACCATAAGGGCAAATAAGCTGTTACTTGTGTGAAAGCATCCTCAGATAGTGTAGATTTAAGTTTGTTCAAATCATGGTCCCTGGGGGTAAGGTGGGGCCACAATGGGGCGGGGGGGTCAAATTTTTACATAGGAATATAAAGAGAAATTTTATTTTTAAATCTTCTACACAGAGCAAGACTGGCCAGAAAAGCTGTTACTTGTGTGAAGTATCATCAGGTAGCAAAATCATATTTTATTTAGGAGTAGGATGGAGCCACATGGGGTGTTTACAAAAGAAAACAGTTTAAATTCACCAAAGTTCAAATGTTATAATGTATGGTTTAACTTATATGCAAGCATTTTGACATATTTTTGATTCTTTAAAATTGTTTAGACTTTGACCTCTGGACAATTCTTGGGCTGACACAAGTTTGATGCAGGTTTATATCCCAGTTGATTTTGATCTTCTGGAGAACTGTAATGCTCAATATGTGAAATAACTATACTGTGACAAAAAGGGGTCAATGATAAACAGAATATCCTGGGAAAAAATTGAATTTTTGATATACAGGATCTGTTAGACTACATTGTCCATATTTTTTTGGTGTATTATTCCGTAAAGCTGATTTTATAATGTCTATTGTTGCTCAGGTGAGCAATGTGGCCCATGGGAGTCTTGTTACTACTCTTTCCATAATTGTGAATATTTAAAGACAACAAACCCTATTAGAAAATTAAGGAATTTTTAGAATGACTTTACAACACCTTATACCAGAAATATATTGGCAACTTCCATGTAATTTTAAAACTTTGTTTTTGATGGCAGTGCTATAAACCTTTACAAGATTATAAACAAATTGTTTGTTTGTTTGTTTCCAGGACATTATGGGTCCTTGTGAGAAGGCTTTGGCAAAGTTACAGCAGTCTTCTTCGCCTCCCAAAATATCAGCATAATAAACTTACTATATGTGTTGTACTACAGACAAACCAAGTCTTGTGTTTGCTGGCACATAGCATTTGTAGAAACACCAGTATTACAGACCGTGATCTAACATTGGAACGACTTCAGCTAGAGACAAAAATGATTCATACTAATGCAACAAAGTAATTTTTATTTTGTCTTGTTCAAGAATATAATTATATATATATTGATCTATTGTGATGTTCACTGAGCTGTGATATGTCTGAAGATTTTACATTTGATATTTTATTTAACAATATTAAGTGTTTTATATTTTGTACATAATATGATTGTTATGGTTTAATAAATAAACTACGTTGTACATTGATAACGCCAAGACTTTTTGCGATTTGAGTTGTTTTTTAAGCTTTTTTATTCAATGTGACAACAAACATTAAACAAGTCCCATTTTTTAATGTGAGGGATGTTGGCATTCTAGCTCACCTGCACAAAATGCTAAAATAGCAAGAACGCGATTTGTGAAATTTTCTTCACAGAAGTGTGAAGGAACCAATTGGATTAGGTGACGGTAATGACGGTGTTCACGAGAATAAAAAAAAATTTATGAGTGTGCCCACCCTCAATAATTGAATGCGAATATACCCGTAGGTTTTCTGTCGATTTTTGTTAAGATTCAATTTACGGGAGTCAGTACCTGAAAATACAATCTCCAAGCTCGCTCAAATCACACACTCCCTTCTGGAGTAAAAAAAGGCCCACAGTGGGGGTCCTGGCAGCCTTGTGACTAAGAAAAAAATAGATTGCTATTAAAATGCATCTCTATATTATGCTGTTAAAATATATCTCTATATAATTTGAAAGTTACAAATTTTAACCGAAAATTTTATGCTTCTTTATAATTTTGAAAATGGTTGAAATTTGGACCTGAGTCGAAAATTGCTTCATGATTCCGAAACCAGATATTTGCTTGAAATAGATGGACAAGAATTGCTAAGTTAAACTTTTTAAAAAAGTTGAAAACATACAAGTTGATTTATAAATACATTTTTTTTTAAACAATTAACCTGCGTTATTTGATGTTTTCTCTATTTTTTTTTTTTTTAGATTAACAGAATGTTTATTTAAATTGTGTATCATGTAGAAAGAATGTTTTTACATTCAGTATTAAGGATAAGTAAGAAAATCAGCAAGCTACTTGATATAAAGCAACTACCAGTATCCGAGTGTTACGTATTTTTTTACCTGCCCGATACTTGACCCACACTTTATCGGTCATGCAAACAGTAAACAGTTTATTACTGGGAAATGTTATCCACCGTTGGACATATTTTGATTGAAAATGTAATTTTATTTTGACAACGAAGCAAAACTGCAAATAGGTATTTTGACATAGGTCAGCTGATTTCTAAGAATCAGACATTGTTTGACCGGATTTTCTTAATATGGTTGTTTTGATAGTAAATTATTTTAAATATTTTTGATACGCAATTTCCATAGTACAAGCTTTGGGACTGTCCATTTTCTGATCAAACAAAAGTGTTCAGGGAATATGTTACATAACCATCGTTATCAATAGATACATGTGTAGTAAACCGCATACCGAATGATATTTTTTAAGCCGTCTGGTTTTATTTAAAATAATGATCTCCAAAATTTATTAAGCTTGTGTGCGTTGGTCGGAATATTTGAAGTCGCAAAAATTGAAAAAAGGAAACCGTGAATTCTCAACATGCCCTAAAATAAATAAATTATCTGCAGCAATGATATTTGAAAATACGCTGAATGAAAGCGCAAATGATAAAAATTAGTTAAGTTACAATGATAAATGCTGTACATAGGATAAAAATCAACAGAAAGTTTTCGTGAACCTTTCAATCATGTACATTTGGCCACTTTTTACGCCCATTCCCACTCCCAAAGAATTATATTTTTTTTATTTGCAATCAACTGAATTAAATTTATAGTTCTAAATCATTTAACTATAAATTTTCAAATCATATTCCGTAAAAACTAATCATAGCTATGGCCCAGGGGCCACATCGCTTACCTAAGCAACAAAAGCCATAACTCTGAACAAATCACCTTTATCTAATCAAATACAAAATATCTGGAGAAGTGTGAAATGTATAGTACTTGGTCTTTCATTTTTTTCACATATTCTTATGTTTAATACAAGCCACTTTAATTGTTTCAGTATTTGAGAAGAGGACTTTGAACGATTTTCTCTATTTCTATGTACCCCCCCCCCCCCCCCCCCCCCCCCCCGATTTAGCCCCACCCTACACCCAGAGATCAAGAACTTGTTGAAGATTCCACACAAGTGTTAGCATTTCTGGACATTTGGTTGGTGTTTTGGAAAAGAGATTTTAAAAGATTTTTTTCTTTTTACTCCGATGTAAAAAATCAATAGTGGTGTCGCTCTACCACTGGATATCGTAATTTGAACAAACTTGAGTCTACATAAAATGACGCTTCAACGCAAGTTTCAGTTTTCTCACCTCATGGTTTATTAAAAGATTTTAAGGTCCCCTGAGTCACTCAGGTGACCCATTGCTATTGGTCCACCGTCGTAAGTCTTGCGTTAACAATTTTACATTTTTAACTTTTTAAAAACTACGAGCAGAATACCATTTTTGTTCGAAGGATCTGTATGATAAAAGGAATATAAATTGTAAAATTCATAACTTTCCCACGCCGCCGGTGGTCGTACGGGCGGGGCCAAATATGCCAAAAAAAACCACTTTCAAAAATTTTCTCTTTTAGAGAAAAAATTAAATGCATGGTTATGATGTCCATGAAGCCCTCTAACAAAATTGTGAAATCCCAACCCCTTGGTCAGGGGTTCAGGTCCTGGGAAGGGGCCAATTTAGCTACATATAGTGAAAAGGTATTAGATCTTCTCTACTCCCATATATTTTTGGGAATATAACTAAATGTATGGTTATGAAGTCCATGACAGCTGTTAAAATCATGGCTCGGCCTGGGTCAGGGGTTCAACTCTAGGGCGGGGCCAATGTGGTCATATAGTTAAAATGTATTTTATCTTTAACAATCTTCTTTTCTCATCCCATACACATGTACATATTAGAAAAAGTAAATGCATGGCCATGAAGCCCTCTACCTAAATTGTAAAATTCATGGCCTCTTAGTCAGAGGTTATGGCCAACGTGGCCATTAGTTGAATGTTATTTAAATTTCAAATACCAGTATTTTCTTCTGCATTGTTATTGTGTTCTCAGTGTTTTCTTTTACGGTAGTGAAATCCACTGCCAATGTTGCAGGGGTTTAGGCTTTTAGCTCACTTGAGACACGTGGGTAGCCTATTGCCGTTGGTTGTATGTTTTAATATGTGAACAATTTTACATTTTCAATTTGATAAATTCAAGACAAATTGTGACTTGGTCTATATAAGTTAGATAATTGTTACTGTGTTCTATTATAGGAAATCTAATTTGATGCCATGTGCATTGTATGCTTGTGTGCATTTTAAATGTAACTGTAAATATTATAAAAGAATGACAAATAAAGTTCCTTTTACCAAAAGTTATCATTGTTTTTGCCTCTGGAGCTAGGGTGTAGATAATCTGAGATTTTTCTGACTCTTGCTGCCTTCCCGTCCCCTTTATGAAGAAATAGTTTTTGAAAAAGCAGATTATAGATGGCAGGGATATACCTACCAGAGAAGTTTTGGATGAGGGGTTTAGACTCCAAAATGTATATAAAATGCAAAAATGTGTAGGCCCCTTGTTATTGATTAAAATGTCAATATCTTTCAATGATTTCTAATTATTTCCCCTTGTAAAACGGCGTAGCCCTTCAATTTAACAAACTTGAATCCCCTCCATCAAGGATGCTTTGTTCCAGGTTTGGTAAAATTAGCTCAGTGCATGGTTCTTGAGAAGAAACTAAAAATGTAAAAGATTTACAGAAGGACGAACAAACAGACAGACAGATGCCTGACAAATAGTGATTAGAAAAGCTTTGAGCGCTCAGCTCAGGTGAGCTAAAACGCACTGTTTACCTTGTAGAAACTTTAAATGCCCAATAGACGGAATTCTCAGAAACCGTTGAAAATTTACAGGGGGAATTTTTAAGGACTGCTGTCAGATTTCATTTGCTGTCTTTTATTTTTTCTTCCTCTTTCAGTTTTAGGGAATCTATATAAGAATACCGTTTAAACGTCGTTTGAACACAACTGAGTTTTCACGCTGGAAGAACGCTCGATTGCATAAAACTTTATTTTAATGTAAGAGACATGGCGCTTAACTTTAACAGGGTAAACTTCAATGTCCGTAATACGACTGTCGATGCCACCGTGCCTAACACACCTGTCGCCCGTCTGATGTATTACCTGAACTGTCTATGTTCTGTCCTCCAGTTGAATACCTCAGACTCTCCAAACCTGCACCGATTGACCCAATACAGCCTCCACTGGGCCCTGACTGCTGCACAGAAACGAGAACTAGCAATTCTCTGCTGGATTCTTTCTCCGGATGAATTACTGAACAAATGCATATTCATTGATAATAATCTGAAGAGGCTGAATGAGTTTTATGAAATCTCTGCCGTCCAGAACCAGTTGTTCGTCTCTAGCAGTATCATTATCAACGGTCAGCGGAAGAGGATTAACAAGATAATGATCTGCCGCCCTTTCTGGCTGAACAAAAACTACATAGAACCGATGAAAACCATGTCGTTTCTTATGAGGATTGGTGCAATTTAGAAGAAAAAATCGTTGAATATGATCTGATAAACGTCCTTTTTATCAGATTAAAAATCTTTACTGGATGACTGTGATGAATGTACGGGTATGCTCTTGTGATATATTAGTATATATTATGTTTCTACTGCTGAACATTTAAAGATATTATATAAAATGCCGTTTCTATGAAACTCAAATACTGGTATATATAATGAAAAAATAATACGTCAGGTATTGCACTGTAACGACTAACATTTTACATGTGGTTAAGAAAGCATTCCTTCACTGTGTATCAAATTTTCTATTTCGTTGTTACTGTTGTTTTGTTTTCTACTGAGAATGTATGCATTGCTAAACTGTTGTCATTAATATAATAAAAAAAATTTGTTTTGGAGAAAAAGTCATTCTATCACTGCTTGCCATTGGCTCCTAATAGTCTGTGTGTAATTTGACAGCTATAAGATCATGTATTCGACGATGCACACATTGGGCCTTGCGATTTATCGGAAGAAGAAGATCCATTTTTAAATATGAAATCTTGTAAAATCATTTTAAATTTATTAATATCATGCGTATTTCATAATAACGATAAATCTCCTTGGTAGAATCGGATCCGCGTGACATTATGCGTTCAATGAATAACTTGTTTTCACTTCATGTATAAACTGGATTGTCCGGGTCGTCAGGGAATTCTATTTTCATCTTGTGTTTAGATGACACGAACCTGAAATTAATAGATCTCTACCAAAAGGACCGAATTCCCGAATGAACGTTAACCTTACATTCCATTTCGGAATAATAAAAGTTGTATTTTAGTAAATATCTCTTTCAAAATTATGTAAATCTTGTAAGTCTTTGTTTCACTGGGTTGAGGTTCATTCCCGATTTAAAATAGTTTTTTGTTAATGTTGAATGCACATTGCCACTAAATTCAGACCAAAGATCGACTGGACTAAAGATCTAGACAATAGGGTTTTATTTATCGATAAGACATGAAGTCAAATTTTTATTATTTCTTTGTTTTTCTGTTGGAAATTTTTAATACCATATATGTTCGCCATCTATTTTTTCAATCAAAATTAACAAAGAAATTTTTATTTTTCCTGAATTTTTAAAACAATTTTGTAAGTTTTAAAAGATAATTAAATGATATCAAGTAAGATTATACTCAATTACTGAATTGACAAAATAACCCATACCAACGTCCCAAAATCTTTGCTCAACCTTTCTTCATAATACTTATTAGGAAGCATTTATACAACAATTAGATACATTAAAATGTGATCTTAATAAATTTAAACTTCTGAACACCTATGCATGATTCGGATTTCTTTGCGCATACGAGCATCAGTGCGTTGTACATCTTTTAAATAGACAGACTTCGATGCCATACACAAAGTCACAAAACAAAACACATCAAGACGCGAGGAAAGACCGCGTAAATGTAACAAACATATTTGAATAATATTACATATGAAAATAATTCAAAATATACATAAAAACTTTCGTTTACATATTATTTATAAATATTCTCGTATTTTGTCTGCCTCTCGCAGAAATAAATTGAAGGTCGTTCTTGCTATTAATCGAGCTTTATTAATCATGATTTTCTACGACTTTCTTCGGCGTTCAGAATCTGCTTAAAAGCATTTGAGTTGAACTTTTTATCAATAATTTTCTGTAAGAAGTCAAACTTATATCCTAGGATAAGCGCCCTGCATAGTTTTCATGGATAATATTTGTTGAAAACTTAAACTAGCTTAAACAGAATCAATATAGTGTGCCCCCTTTACAATTCTAATATTTCATTTCTATTAGCTATTCATCTGAATCTTAATTGGTGTTGAAACACTATCCTCATTTTCTAAAAATAAAATCAAATGCGAATACCCTGTTATTTAAAAAAATGAATTAATGTCAACAAAATTTACGATCTCGATACAATGTAATGAGTGACCGATATTTTTAATAATTGTTTATCATTCTATACTTCCTTTCTCTGAAAACATTTAACGCTCCTCCCCGATTCCACCGATAAATTTAATAGACCTCATCGATGTCATCAATAGTTAGGTACGTATACTGTTACATACCGGTAGAACTGCATTCCGACTTCTTTATAATGAATGAGGGAATTTTCAGTCGATGTACAATAATTTCCAATGAAATTGGCTTTCATTTGCGAAATCGAGAAGCGACCGGTCATACATGGCCAAGTGGCAATACAAGAGAACAATGGATGGTTGTATCAAAGATTATAAGAAAAACATTACTAAGAAACTTGTCAACTTGCGTTCTACTAACCCGAAAGACTACTGGAAAATTTCACATGGTTCAAGACGGGATGAAAAATGTGCTGTTAGCATTGACGATATGTTTCAATTTTTAAAGGATATGAATGAGGGCTGTGAGAACGGTGAATCTAATATTGATAACCCTGATTTTATTGGTACATGTATGTATGACGATATTCTTAACGGTGAAATTTCAGATGAAGAAATTGTTGCGGCAGTTAAGAAACTTAAAAATAGTAAAGCCGCTGGGTATGATCTTATTGTAAATGAACACATTTCATCTACTCTGTCTATTTTTCTACCAGTGTATAAGAAGTTTTTTAATATTATTTTCTGTAGTGGGTTCGTTCCAGATGAGTGGCTAATCGGTATTATCAAACCAATTTATAAAAATAAGGGGGATCCTACTCAGCCGGAAAATTACCGCCCGATATCTCTTTTAAGTTGTCTAGGTAAACTTTTCACTAGTATTTTGGCCAATCGTCTGGAAGCTTACGCCACTGAGACAAATCTTATTTATGAAAACCAAGCCGGGTTTAGAAAAAACTACTCAACTTTAGATCATATTTTGACATTACAATTTCTCTGTGATATTTTCATGAAAAGAAAAAAGAAATCATTTTGTGCTTTCATCGATTTTAAACAGGCGTTTGATACTGTATGGAGGACCGGCCTGTGGAGTAAACTTATTTTGAATGGAATTAACGGGAAATGCTTTAGATATATTAAAAACATGTACATGGGTATAAAGTCACTCGTAAAATTAAATGGTATTGCTTCTAATTTTTTTGAATGTAATGTAGGTGTTAGACAAGGAGAAAACCTTTCCCCTTTCTTATTTTCTTTGTACATTAATGACTTAGAAAACTTTCTTTTTGAAAAAAATATTGTTGGTTTACAAAGCATTAGTAATGAAATCGAAAACGAGTTATTATTACATTTGAAACTACTTATTTTAGTTTACGCTGACGATACCGTCATAATGGCGGAATCGACAGAAGACCTTCAAAACGCCCTCAACGAATTTTATAGTTATTGTACTCAATGGAAACTTAATGTCAATGTTAATAAAACAAAAATAATGGTTTTCTCCAAAGGTCCAACATCGAAAAAGCTTTTTTATTATAAAGGAGAAGTTATTGAAAATGTTAAAGAATTCAAATACCTGGGTATCGTTCTGTCAAGAACTGGTTCATTTATTAAAGCAAAAAAGCATTTGTGTGAACAGGCTCAAAAGGCTATGTATGGTGTTATAAGAAAAATTAGAAATTTTAATTTACCAGTAAATTGTCAATTTGATTTGTTTGATAAAGTTGTTTTACCAGTTTTATTGTACGGCTGCGAAATTTGGGGCTTTGAAAATCTAGATATTATTGAACGTGTACATCTGAAATTTTTGAAAACAGTACTTAATTTAAGAAGCACAACACCGAATTTTATGATATATGGAGAAACAGGGCGCTACCCGTTGTATATTAATGTTTATACAAGAATAATTACATATTGGGGGAAAATGCTAATAAGCCCCGAGAATAAAATTGTATATACAGTGTACAGATATTTATTTTCACAACATCTTAATAGCGATTGTAAAAGCCCATGGATTGATTGTATTCAAAGAATTTTGAACATGTGCGGGCTACAATATGTCTGGCAGAACCATAATTTTGTCAATATAGAATGGTTATCTGCTACTGTAAACCAAAGATTAAAAGACCAATTTATGCAAATATGGTCAAATGATATAAATTGTTCTTCCAGAGGTCAAGTGTATAAAATTTTAAAACCATATTTTGGCTTTGAGAAGTATCTTGATATTTTACCTGTAAAACTAAGAAAAAAATTCATTAAATTTCGTACATCAAACCATCGTTTTCCTGTAGAGACAGGCAGATGGTATAACATTCCTTTGAATGAGAGGTTATGTTTTTTGTGTAATAAAGGTCTCATTGGAGATGAATTCCATTATATTTTAGAATGTTTGGCACTAGAAGAAATAAGGAAAAAATACATAAACACAATATATTGGAAAAGACCAATTTTTTTTAAGTTTTCTGAACTCATGACTAATTGCAATTGTAAATCGCTAAGAAAATTATGTGTATTTATTTCAAAAATTTTTGATGCTGTCTGCTCCTCTTAGTTGTTTTCCTATTATGATCCTTTATACTAAAATCTAACATAAGTAGTGATTCTATAGTCTGTTCTTTTTTATTTATATTTTTTCCCTGTATGAAAATGTACCTGTTTGTCTGTACCTCTGACGATTTGTATTTGTATGTATTATATATATGTTCCTCTTGTACCAAATTATTTGGTCTGAGTGAATAAACTGAACTTGAACTTGAACTTGAGCCGCTGAAGATGAAAGCAACAACGCAGGAGATCTAAATTACAGGTAACTAATCAACCGTAATGGCAGCCCTTCAAAAATGTACACCCGGTAAATTTTTCGGAAAATACGCAATCATAGTACATTTACCTTTATTTACATCCATTAATTACGTACTTTCTCCTCTATATTACAAGAAAAACCAATTGTGAAGAGTTGCTATGAAAAGAAACAAAGACATGTGCGGATCCAGAAAATTTTTCTAGGGAGGGTCCTTCCCCCCTAACCCCCTCTAGATCCGCGCATGAAAGAAAAATAAGAAAAGAAATAATGATTGATATTCTTAATGCATATTTTTGCAAAAAAAGAAGAAAAAATGAGGTGGGGTGGGAGGAGGGTTAATTCTGTCTCAATTACACTATTTCACTTTTGAACATGTAATCAAATGCTATCTTTATATTCATGCGGGGTATGAAGGTTAGATATCATTGCAGAAAAAATGACATCTGACCAGATAAAAGAAAACCGATGGAAGTGGATCGGCCATGTCCTGAGAAATGAAACACAAGAAGTACAAAGGGTAGCCTTAAAGGGTCACGATTTTAGTCAAAATTATTTTTTCCCGTTAAGTTCTTACAATGCTTCATTAAGGCATTTTTAATAGTTGATCAAATTTGAGTGTCAGTCGTTGAGTTATAAGCGAGATGCAGAGCTCATAAATATTTGATATGTAAACAAGGCTCGTGCCATGTTTTTGTTTACACTTGAAACTATCTATGCTCATAGAGAATTAGCAGATGAAAAAAATAGTTTGAAAAAGAACTTTACCAGTATATGTATAACCAGTTTAAACAAAGCATGACACACGCCTTGTTTACGTAAATCTGTATCTTGATTATATAACTCTACGACTAACACCTAAATTAAATTTTGGTTGATAATTAGAAAAGTGTAAATAACTAAAGCATTGTAAACATTAAAAGAGGAGAAATAAAATTTGTTCAAAATCGTGACCATGCCCCTTTAATATGAACCCCACCTGAAAGAAGAAATAGACGGTGGCCAAAGGAGACATGGGTGGGGGGGGGGGGGGGGGGGGGGGGGTGTGTGTGTAAAAGAGATGAAAGATCAGGGATGGACTTGGTGCAGGGTGCAGCAGATATCAGCAGGCAGGCAAAAATGGCGGTCCTCGGTGAAGGCATTGGAGCTCCAGGCACAAAGAGGCCTAACTAAGTAAGTTAGTTTGTATCTATACAACAAAGGTTGTGGTGTAAATAAACCAATAACCAATTAAAAAAAAGTTTTTCAAAGAATTCACTGGTTCAAAAAATGTTGACAAGCAAAAAAAAAGAAGAGTTTTAAGGGTAATACGCACTTGTGAAAATCATAATCGGGAGGGGATGCTGATAATATACTTATTGATGAAATAAAATGTTTTTTCCATTTGCTTGAGATGTTTTTTGGTGGCTATATAGCAAGTTAGAGATGAAAAACCACAGTTTCAATCCAATGTTTTCTCAGACTTCCGCGTAAATTTGTCCCCGCCCATTTTAAATAGACGCTGTATATTTCCGATCCTGCAAATTAATGTTCTGTGGTCTTAGTTTAATATTAAATGTTATTTAATATTTCATTCTCAATTTGAGAGCTCATAATATTAGTACTCAAGACGAATAGGGCGACATAAAAAATATTTTTATCTCGTTATTACGAGAAAAGATCTCGTTATTACGATTTAATTATCTCGTTATTACGAGAAAAGATCTCGTTATTACGCGAAAAGATCTCGTTTTACGAGAAAAGATATCGTTATCATGAGATAATTATCTCGTAATTACGAGAAAAGGTTTCGTTAAGTCGAGAAAAGATCTCGTTTTTACGAGTTAATTATCTCGTTTTTACGAGAAAAGATCTCGTTATTACGTTTTTAAATATACCTTATAAACATTGATATTGAAAATTGGGAGTCATAGGAGGTATACCAGCCCCCCCCCCCCCCCCCCCAAAAAAAAAAAAAACAAAAAAAAAAACAAACTATGGCACGCCAAATTCACAAAAATGAACTAATCATAGTTTCACAGTCGATAAACAAGGTTTAACGGTTGTAAACTATAGTTTACAGACAGGAAACTATAGTTAACGACGATAATCTATATTTCACATCTGTTTGTATCATCTATGTTTCAGAAGTGTAAAACTATCACTTACACTGAAAACAACCATTTGCGTTTACAAAACATAGTTTTATCTGATAAATATAGTTTCTCGAGTGTGAAACTATGATTAAGGTCAAGATCTAGTAAATGAAAGGTGCCTGCAGGTTTATGAAATTCAAGATAGAAATTCTTCTAATGATGCTTCATAACAATATCTTTGTTTCATAGGGTGTACCTGGGCTTAAATTTTTTGGTAGACACAGTGAAAATTCATGTTTTTGACAACCATTTTCTATGAAATATGAAGGATAAAAGTAACAAATCTCGGAGTTTTGTCCATTGTTGACTAACGAAATATATGTAGAATGCCTACAGTCTCTCCAAAAACGGCATTTAACAAGTTCTTGATCTCCTCTTTAAAATGATGTTAAATTGAATATAGGTACCGGGATTACTTTTCCTGTGATTAAATATAAAATGTCAAAATGTTGTTTTATTTTCTACATAATTTCTATTAAGCCGTAAAATACGGGAAAAGATTCATCAAATCAATTATGACGTCAAAATGGTTTAGCACCAAAAAGACAGAAATGTATTGTTAATGTTATTTGCAGACAGATAAACTTAGATTATCATTCATTAACTATAGTTTACAACCGTTAAATATAGTTTTACAGGTGAAAACTATTGTAAACAAATCGTTAACTATAGTTTGAGGTTCGTAAACTATAGTTAACAGTCGATAAACCTAGTTTATCGACTGTGAAACTATGATCAGCTCTTTTTTGTTAATTTGCCCCCCCCCCCCCCCCCCCCCCGGATTAGGATTTTCATAATTTTGAGAATTCTTGTCAAGATAATTAGTCTAGCCCCCCCCCCCCCTCTTTTAATTTACTTCCGATTAGTCTAGCCCCCCCTTCCCACTTTCAATTTGCTTCCGACGCCACTGCCCTTTATGTAAAGTGTATGAACTACTGCAATGTTTACTATTATACACATTCTTAGCATAATCATCGTTTTAAAGCGTACACATAATTTGATAAAATCGGACCAAACAGTTTTAAAGAAATTTCAGAAGAATTAGCAAAGCAGATTGATTCATAAATTCATTAAGCTGTTTATCAATAAGAAGGATACATGCAATTTGTTTTCAGACTCCAAGATATTTTAATACAAAATCCATTATTTTCAATATACATGTAGGTTGTGTATGAACATATAAAACACAATTCGGGTAAATCATATATATCCATGATTGAAACAATATAGTCATTAAAGTCACCTGTAGCTACCAGAATTGTGTTTTTACGACTATAGGATTACCTGGTATTTACTTCGGAGTGGGATTATAATATATAAGTTGAAAAAGTGAGGAATTACAAGTGATGTTCCTACATCCTACAGTGAGGAATACCTACATGTAATAATGGTCAATAAAGATCAGGACATCTGTTCATAATTCATATCAATAGATGAAATCTACGAAATACAAGGTTACACTTGAAAAAAATCATACAAAATAATCAAGAACTTTTTATAAATGCATGTATATATAGTTATTCTCTTTTTCATTTTATCCAGGAAATAATAAGATTAAGTTGAGTCGACTCGAGTCGAGTAATCGGCTTATTTAATTAATTTATTTACTAGACACAGCAATTAGTGTAAAAGGTGGGGTTGCAAAAATTGTGTAAAATAAAATTATTATAGGTAAGGTTACAAAAAATGTGTAAATTAAAATTATTTGTATACATAAAAATATTTCTACAAAAATCCTCAAGATGTGATGGAAAGAGTTACCTGAGACAGGACTAAAATCTAGTACATTGTATATCAGGGCTTGAACACATTTTACAAGGACCGTAACTAATGCTCTTGGACCAGCAATAAGATTAGAGTCCAAACAAAACAAACAATATATGAGATGACTGTCCAGAGATGATGAGATGGAATCTACTGATCTAGCCCTTTTATATTGGCTTACAGTTACACCGTAAAACACATTAAACTAGCTGCAATAATGTAACCCTCTCCCGATTTTTTTTTTTGGGGGGGGGGGGGCATCAGATATAAAAAAAATCGGAGAGGGCTACATTATTGCAGCTAACATTAAACTATTCTTTATGGAAGGTGACAATTATGGAAGCCGGCTACATATTGTAGCTAACATTAAACTATTTTTTTATGGAAGATGCATTCCCCTTTATAATCTTGATCCCGAGTAAATATTAAAAAAAAAAACTTCATAAACTTTCATCTATCGTTTAATTAGACACGTGTTAAGTTAAAAAAAAATAATAATAAAAGTTAACATGGTCAACAACACGTGTTGGACAATTTGACAGTTCGTATTTTCGCGGAATTTTTCTCGGACGTTTTCATGATATTAGTGTTCCGAACGGACGCGTCGCCATTTTGTTTGTTTATATCGAGGGAACAGTAAATGATTACTCGGAATTTGTTTTGTTTTGCAAGTTTGTGACGGATCTTAAACCCAAAAAGGTAAAATAAACAATCATAGGATTTACACCATACAATCAATGCATTGTTTTATGCATCTTTAGTGTTGATTTTCCATTATTTGTTTGTCTAATACCCCCTCCCGGTAAACTAATTTTCCATAGATATGCTTAGATTATATGAGTTTATAATGGGTTATTAGGCATCAAAATTTGAAATTGTCGTCATTTGTCACCACAAAACACGATATCTTTGGCGAAACGATGTCTCTGTAAACCCAATTATTTATGCGAGTAAACTAGGAGCACCCGAGGAAATTCGAGTGCTTATTCTATTCTGATATATAACTACTTTATAGGCTTGTACTAGGCCCAAACATTTTTAATAACAACGAGATATATAAATTCTTATTCACTCAGAATATTGCATCCATATTTGCATCCTTTATAGAAAGAAATATTGTGAATGCACCTGTATCAAAAAACATCTCAGATGTAACTCTTTTTCAATTTATTAGACTTTAGATGTCTTGAAAATATACAGTATTACTGTATATATTATATATTAGTACCAACTATTCTTTAAGGAATATCTGTCACCTAACTTTTCTCTCAACTGAAAAAAAAATCCTTTTTTCCTAACAGTATGATGTATTAATTTGATAATTCAATGCTCTGATTTATCTTTTTGTTACTATGTTCTCCCAATCAAGCAAGCTTTTTATCATAAATGCCCCTTGCATTGGCAAACAAAATATCAGAAAAAAGCATTTTTTTACTACTTTATAATTTTGAAATATTATATCATTATATTAAACTTTACTATTGAGATGTATTTTTAACAGTGTGTTTTGTGTTAACGTGACTGTGTGTTGTGTGCTGCCGTGACAGCATGTTGTAAAAAGTTGCATTAATTAACGTGAAGTGTTGTGCGTACATGGAACTGTGTGATATGCAGAGTTGCATTAGCGCTATGGTGTCTTGTGCAAAGTTGTGTTAGGGTGACGCAGTCTTGTGCAAAGGGCAACAGCGTGTTGTGTGTTAGCACACCAGTGTAATGTGCAAAGTTGTTTAAGCACAATGGAGTGTTGTGCAAAATTGTGTAGTGTGACGGCGTGTTGTGCAAAGTTGCGTTGATGAGACGGCGTGTTGTACAAAGTTGCGTTAGCTTAACGGCATGTTGTGTGTTAGTGCGTCAGCATGTTGTGTGTTACATGACAGTGCATTGAGCAAAGTTGCATTAGAGCTATGGTGTGTTGTGCGTTTATCTGAACACGATGTCGCGCTTACGCAAATGGCCCTATCAGGACACCATAAAATAGGGTGCATACAGTGTTCTCTAGCAGATGTTATGACAGTCAATATATTAATTGATTAATGATTTCATTGATTTTGTTGCAAAACCTGACCGACCTTTTGGGATATACTTGGCTTAATTGAAGTTCTATTGAGTATGATATGGACTATTTAATATTGTAAATTTGGTTTGTTTGATTTTTTGTCCAGAGACATGGTGATTATGATATCAGTGATACCATGTTTCTAATTTGAGGGCATTGTATAAACCTGTCCCTTATCTATAGAAAGTAAACCATTATAGAAACTTATGTTGTTCATTATTAAGGTCCATTTTAAGCCATTATCAATAAAATCCATATTAATTGTAATATAAACTCGTACTTGGTATGGTACATGTATCTTTAAGTCGTAATCGCTTACATGTTTGTTATGGCAGCTGACCGATGGACTAACATGTGGAGTAATATAATGTGTTACAAGTATACTGGTGAATAAAATCCCATTGAAATGCTAGTGCGATGAACTGTTAAGTTACTCACCTATTTCTCTGCTTACAGATGGCCTCTGACCTGAGTCACCTGACCTCAGTCTTCCCCCTGGTGGTAGAGTCCATCTTCATGTCCTCCTCTCTGGCGGTGATTCTCATCGATTGGAATCACAGCTGCCTGGAGATGTCTCTTTTGAGGGCTCTACAGAGTTATCTCCCTCGATGGAGAAATCGCAATATCAGACAGAAGACATACCTTTGTTTGTTTGGTATATCACTGGCTATAATGTATACCAACTCCATGATAAATTTTTCCATCAACATGGAAAACTTCAGAATAGCCATTACTTCCATAGTTGTTTTACTCTCCTTCTGGTTCCAGAGTAAAACAAATTCAAATACTCTTTCAAACCAAATCACAGAATTTCCAAAGGTTCAGGTATCCCACAAGACAGTGGGAAGGTCTCCAGTCACTCTCAGAGACCAGGGAACCAGTGCCTCCATCTGCTGTGGGGCCAAGATACCTCAGTACCCCCTGTCCATGCCCACCTCCTCAGTACCTCAGTCTGAGGTGAACATAGAGGAGGAGATGAAGGAGCCCTATGTTTTGGCCTTTAGATCTCATTTTGATTTAGAGGAGGTATCTAATGAGAAACTGGCTACTGCAATAAGATACCTCAACACACTCAGGGGAGGTAAGTCATATCTAGTGCAGGTAGTCATACAGCTTATTTGTCAGATTTATGGATACATAAAAATGTTTATCGTAAAAAAAAACATTGTGTGAAGAGAGTACTGTGACTATTTATAAATACTACCTATACCTATTTTGTATGTGTGTTTCAAAATATAGATGTACAGTAAAACTCGGTTATAGCGAAGTCCTAGGGGCCAATTGATTTACTTCGTTATATCCGAAATTCATTATATCCTTATAAAAAATTCGTAATAATAGCTATAGCGAATTCACTTTATACATGATTTCTTTCAACAAACTAAAATTTTTACTAATTGAGGCTTAGAATAAAAATATATTACTTTTATACTTATAATGATCGATTGTGAGTCGAAAAATTTATATGAAAAGAAATTTATTCAAAGTATTATGTTAAATAGTAGTGCAAACTTTATTAAACTGAAAGAAATTCGTTATAAAATGTTAAATTTTGTTATTATTAACTTCTACGGGACTCAAATCAGTTCGCTTAATCCGTAAATTCGTTATAACCTTAAAATTTTGCAAATGTTTGTTAAGAATTTTACTGGGACTAAAAAAACTTCGCTATATCCGAGAATTTGTTATACCTATGTTCGTACTAAACGAGTTTTACTGTACAACCTAAGCCATTGTTAAACACTGCAAAGACATTCTTAGGCTATCATTAACATGGTCTGGACATCATGCAATCAAGATTGCTATTCACAAACCAATAAAGATTTCATTATATTTTTTAAACATTTACAATAGACACTTAGATGTAACTCTCAAGACTTTCAATGCTATAACACATTCTTCGAAATGTAATCTTCAATCATGTCTTGTTAAAACTGTGGACATGCTTTTAACGAAAACATAAAAATTTACGGTTCCAGTACTTATTATTCAGAATCTGTCACAGACACTGAACAGAATTACTGCTGTATTCTGTACCATACTTCTACTGCTGTATTTTCATATTGATATTCTTTGCTTACCAGGGATAGAGGCTCACAGAGACTCAAACAAGCTGATGAATGCAGTGGACCACATCGACAGTATGAGGTCACGTCTCAATGACTCCGGCTACCCTCAGGAATATTCTTACGAGGAGCTGCACCACATTGTGGTGGAGGAAAATAAATATCCATTTGAAGATTTCGAGAGAGTGGTGGGAAAATGTCTAGAGAGTAGTGGTGAGTGTTATTTACATGGTTGATCTTAGCTGATTAAGATGATTTCTTTAATGTTACCTTTTATTATTGGTAGGTGTACTTTTATTGTAGTTTTAGTAGGTATATGGAATTCATTCTGAATTCTAAGCAATAATAGTTTATCTGAATGTTGGTTGCAAATAAGAGTTATTTCCCTTCATGAAAAATATATGACACACTAAATGCAATCCAAAACATATGTTATTGTAAACAGAAAATATAATACATAATGTACCGTTATTATCATTACTGTTAGAATAGGACCTGAAGTAAAACATATTCATTAATTTGTTCTCTTGATTTTACTAATTAAGTAAAATTAAATGTATTTGTTTTCCAGGTTTCTTACCTTCTCCTGAGGAGTTTGCGGAAATTCATCATGACATGAAAGGTATAGGTAAATAACAGTTTCATTATCTTGATTGTAATATCAGTTAATATATTTTTATTATTGGGGTAAATGTATGTTTTAATCTGTTAGTAAATGACTGCTGAATTACTAAAATACAGTGACAGCCAAGTTATATTTTATGCCCATGTATTTAATGATATTTCAATGATATACCTGGAATTTGACATAAATTAAGATTCTACTGACAGGCTGATTATAAAATGATACATAGATACTATTTCTTGGTAACATCAACTTAATTGAATCAATGATTTGAATAAAATAAGCTTCGGTAGATAAAAAGTTACTGTAATATAACATTTTGACAAAACCATGCATTTATTTAATAGTTCAACTGGAGAGAGAAGTAGCAGAGACCAGTCAGGCCTTGGAGAGGACTCAGCAGGTGGTGGAGGAGACCACACAAGTGGTGGTGGAGTCTGAACAGAAGGTCATGTCACTCAGACAGAGGCTGCAGCAGAAGGAGAGACTCATCCTACAGAACCAGCAAACCATACAGCAGAAGGATCAAACCATACAGCAGAAGGATCAAACCATACAGCAGAAGGATCAAACCATACAGCAGAAGGATCAAACCATCCAACTGAAGGAGAGATTGCTGCACCAGGAGAGACAAAGGGTAAGAGAACTTGAGCTGAACCCTGAGGGTGTACTCCAGAGACGTCTTCAAGAGCTTGAGGAAGAGATCCGTCGTCTGTCTGCCCAGTCGAAGCGTGCTCTGTGTAAGATCTGTCATGATAAAGAGGTACAGGTGTCCTTCTACCCTTGCAAACACCTCATATCATGTGAGGGCTGTGCGGAAAATCTTCCCGAGAAAATCTGCCCCATGTGTAGGAAACCCATTCAGGATACCATTAAAATGTACTTCGCATGAGTTGAGACTCTAAAACACAAGCCTAATTGGATTGAGTGTTGGCAGCAAGCACGTGTGCTGGTAGTCTTATGGTCAAGATTTATATATATATATATATATATATGTTTAGACTTATGAAAACAAAAATAATTTGAACTCTTTAAGTGCTATAGATGAATTTTAACCATTAACGGGTTAAAGATGCAATTCATGATTAACATGTTCTAATCTTAATTTTTGGTATCTTTGATGCTTTATTGTACCTTATTTGGGCCTTTTCCCCTTTGCTATATGGAAAGTGAAGTTAGTTTGATTCAGTATGAATATGTCACTATGATGCAGTTTGAATTACTTAGTTTCTACTTATGAATTATATTCTTCATCATGAATTTTTGGTTTTTAAGAGTGACAAAACAAAACCAGATTGTTGAAGTCTTAACAATGTAAGTTTGGGCAGCTTGTGCAATAAATGTTTTGACTTAGTGTTATGTCTCCAAAGAATGAACATGATGAAAGTGCTAATTTTTATAAAAGTAAATTTGTATTGAAAAAAGAATTTAAATTTATTTTAAAAATTTCTCTATATTCAATTAATTTTTTATTGATGTGTTTTACAATATTTTAGTTCAACTTCAAATTGTGTAAATGTATTAAGCGAGTCTGATGATCTTTTAATAAGAGGAGTAGTAATCTATATTTTAATGAACTTTACATGCATGCTAATGCATAGCAAAAACCTTATAGATATTTGAATTTAGATTTTGTGCATATGAGTTTTAATAATTGTATTATGTCTTGTCTACATGTTACTGTGTAATTCCCTGTCAGTTTATATGCCTGGGTGTGCATGTTGTTATATGTTATGTGTGTTTTTGTAAGGAAATCCAAGCGGCTGTGATAGCAAGGTATTAGAATGTGAAAAGAATGTGTTTTGAGCTGTGTTATGGTTGTGTTATTACATGTAGTTGAATGATGAGAGAAGAGTACATACAAGTTTTTCATTTCATATATTATCAATTTGGCAGCATGTATACAATGGTATAGTTACTGGTATTTACTGCTAGTCTGATATTGAACTAATTAAGAAATACCGTTAATGTATTTTGTAAATTGAGAGCAGCATTTCTTTTCAATAAATCACCTAACTTTAATAATTTAAAAATATTTCAGAATGTAATTTGTAGAAGCATGTTTTTTGTAAGGGTTTTGAAAAACATTTGGAAATTCTAGGGTGTAATATACTTCATATATACACATATAAAGTTTTATGGTGTAGTAGACATTTTCAAAAACTTTTCTGATTTTATGTAATGTAAGGGTAATTTATGGATGGTTGAGTTTGTCTGCAGCTGTCTTTTAGTCTTTACATAATGCTGAGGGTCAGAATGCTGAAGACTATTAATATAAAAATTGACCCAAGCTTTAACTTTAGAACAACTAACAACCCTACCCATTTCTGTGTAGTATATTGTTTACTTTTTATGCATGATAAAAGGGATGACAGTTTCGTCATTGTGTGATTCAAGCAGGGTATGGGAGATAATACTAGTATTTGTTGAAAAATTGTTCAAAGTGTGGTAGGGAATATGTTATACATGTAAAATGTATTTAAGTATGAGTACAGACTACACTGCCCTAAGATGCAGCATTGATTGAGTCAGTTTTACTGAGAGCAAAGACAACATGCTCAGGGATTTGATATCATTTAGAATCATGCAGTTTAATTTATGTGGAATGAAATCCCATTTACCATGAAATGTATTAGATACTGATAATGTATAAAATTTATAATATTTTGGTACTTTATTTTATGGTTACCATACATGACTATTTCTAGGATACCTGAATGGCCAGTCTTGTTTGAATGGCGTAAAGTAATGATAATTGTTGTAAATGTACATATATTTAAGAATAGTGCTGATTTATTTTGTAAACCAAGTTTTTTTTTTTTCTTGGTCACAATAAATTAAGATTGAACCTGGAAGTTTGAATTGTAATCATGACAGGGCTCTCAATAAGGGGAGGCAGGAGGTAATGTTTCACTGCTTTAATGATCAGATCTGATTGCTGTGAATTTTATGGTTGACAAATTTAACTAATGGAAATATATGTCTATATAATTCTTTAAAGAGTATAATTTACCTCTTCACTTTAAATTTGTTATTGAAAGCCCTGAATCATGTTTACCTGTAGATGGTAGTTATCAATTTAGTATCTCATTTAATAAGTGCAAACTCTTGTTGTTTTGAAATCAGTGAAAGATATTTTTGCATCTTAACTCTTCATCCAGTTTTTGGATATTGGCAGCGATGAGTGAATTTTATTTGATCAACTATACACTGTACATTGAATGGCTCATTGTATTATTTGTCAGTTTGAATAGCTTTCAAAGATCTGTCATCTCTCTACTTACTCTATTTTTCTGTCATTCATTATATTCATTACTCTTGTTCAAAATATGTCCAGTCTGATTGATGTAAATAAGAATTACCAGGGTAGACTACACTGTGTATGAGTAAGGATTGGATGGACATTATCATTTACAATAAAAACGGTGCATATACCGGTACATGAATATGTGTTATTTCTCTCTTTATAAATTATTACCTATGTAGAAGTAAATGTTGTAGATAGAGTTCAGTGCAGAGTATTGGTAAAAAAGATGTGTATGCAAGACCTGAAGTTACACATCAGTTTATGAGTACAGGATCTCAGGAATTTCACATTGTATATTAAATATGAATTATTATTTGATACAATATCAGCTGTAAACAATTTCCTGTTGACTCTTAAACCTGTTTCAAGATCAATAACAAGTACCGGTAATTCAATTAAGAGTCACATAGTTACCAGGTAGCTCAGAAATAATGCCTAATAACCAAGAAATCGGTCAAAATAAAGCACCACAACTCTAAAGAACAATGACAAAAAACATTACAATATTTTATTGTTTAAGTAAATGTTTAAAGTGATGAAAGATGATTAAGAGTTCCAATTGGACACTACACAGTGATTACATGAAGCCTGAGTGAGTTCTGTTCCTGTAATATTGGCTGATGAGTAGTGCTGGTCCTGCAATCACTTGTAGGCTGACTGAGTAGTACTCATCCTCAAGCTCAAACAGGTCCATGGCCATCTCAGTCTCTGAGCGAAGTGAGCTTGTTGTCCAGGTCCTGCTGCTGAGACTTACAGTTCTTGGTGTTCTTAAGGATGGAGTCGTTCACAGAGGGGAAGTCATTCAGGATCATGAACTGTTTGAGGTCAGAGACAAACTTCATCAGAGATTCTCCTGCTCTCACCTTTGACCCAAAAACCATTCATAATGGAAATTATGAGTTTTTAAAGGATATAATTGTTAAAGTTATACAATTTATACGGGTACACATAAAGTGTATAGAAATTTTATTCCTTAATACCATATACAGACACTTTACTGTGTTTACAATTCAATGCATGTTGAAATATTTATACATACAATATTAGCTGCCCGGACTTGCATTTCATATTGGTCTTCCTCAGTCTGAGTGTACTTGGAAATCTGAGAATCTTCATCCATCTGATAGACAAAGGAAATTTCTTTCAATTTACGAAAGAAGTCCAATAAAACTTCAGTTTCTAAAATATCTGATCAAATCATATGGTGTGTCATCAATAAAATTTGTCCTAAATGTCATGCTACATGGATTGCAAGTGACATTTTTTTTTTAAATAAATGTATTAAATGACTTTGACAAATAAAAATGAAATAAATGTTATATTTACTTTTTAAAAATCAAATTTCAACTTAAGGTTAAAAGAATATGAAACATTACTATAATCAATCTCATTAAAATTAGATCCTTCACGCTCTCGTATTTGATAGCCACAGCGACATATGAAATCCGAAAGCGTGAAGGATCTAATTTTAACTGATTGATTACATAATATACATGTACGGTATACATATCCAACTAATAATGTTCCTTCCATACACAATGTAGCATGTATCAGTTTTAGAGTGATTGGGGAATACCATATGAAACAAGACATGTTTGTAAAACACTTATTCCCCCCTCCCTTGGAAACATCTGTGAAGAAAATGAACAGAAACTACAAATAATTGAAATTTTTCTAAGTCCATGGCATAGTACTCTGTCAAAAAAATGCTTGACCGTACCAAAAATTAAACTTGTTCTAGATATTATTATGATAAACCTGTATACATTACCGATCAGACCCAACCTAACACCAGAGTAAACCCCAACTAAACCCCGGGTTTATTTTTTGGGTTTACTTTGGGTTTACTCTGAGTTTACTTTTTGAAAATTTGGGTCCACTCGGGGTTTACTTTGGGTTTACTCGGGGTTTACTTTGGGTTTACTTGGATATTGCTTTTGAGGTCGACAGTACGCACTGAAGTGTGAAGCAAGCCCATCTTTTATCTTGCCATCCTACTGCCTGTAATTTCTGCCCCTTGTATATTCCGAATACACAGTTAGCGTCTGTTTTAAGGTGCATTCTTCTAACTGGGTTTACTCTCTGTGTCCACTCTGAGTTTACTTTGGGTTTACTCTGGGTCCACTCTAGTAAACCCGAAGTAAACCCAGCAAGTAAACCCAGGGTTTAGTTGGGGTTTACTTTCTGTAAGGTTGGGTCTGATTGGTACTGTACCAAATTTCATTTCAATATGTGCATCCTATGCGAAGAAAATGAACGAAAACTGCAAATGATTGGAATTTTTCTAAGTCCAAGGAGCATAACTCTGTCGAAAATTGAATGATCTTACCCAAAATCAAACTTGACCTAGATATTATTATGATAAATCTGTATACCAAATTTCATTTCAATATGTGCATCCTCTGCTAAGAAAATGAATGGAAACAGCAAATAATTGGAATTTTTCTAAGTCAACAACACATAGCTCTGTCGCAAATTGCTCGATCACACCCAAAATTGAATTTGATCTAGATATTATTATGATAAACGTGTTTATTAAATTTCATTTCAATATGTGCATCCTACGCGAAGAAAATGGACAAAAACTGCCAATTATTGGAATTTATCTATATCCAAGGGGCACAACTCTGTTGAAAATTGCTTGATCATACCCAAAATCAAACTTGACCTAGATATTATTGTGATAAACCTGTATACTAAATTCAATATGTGCATCCTACACAAAGAAAATGAACGGAAACTGTTGGTGGACCGACCGACAGACAGCAGCAAAGCAATATGCCCTTCCTTCTATGAAGGGGGGCATAATAAAATAAACATCCCTTCCAATCAATCAAGCTTAGAGTACCAGTAGAGTGTTACAAATTGATTGGCTGACATTCCTACATGTATACCAGTAATACCTTTGTCTTGCACCCATGATAGTTGTTGAATTTACCTAGGTCTTATCATGCACACCACAACAACAAAACATGGATTAAACTAAAAACATGTTACAAAAATAAATTCTGATCTGATTATGATGTTGTCAGGGTGATTGTAAAAAAAAAATATTTATATAATTTTGACTTGCTTTGGCAATTGTGAAAGAACTGGAACACATACCCTGGCTAATTTGATTATCTCCTCAAAATTGACCAGCATGGACTGGATATCATCCTTCAGTTTCTTATTGTAGGACTTGAGGAGAGCCTCCTTGCTCTGTGGCAGGCCCCTAGCCTGGGACATTGTGGTTAGTTATCAGAAACCAGCAGGAATAGATTACATTATGAAGTTCTTGACCTAAAAAACACAGACCCTGTGTAAATTAGAATGAATTGAATGTACATAGTACATGATAAAAAGGAAAATGAAAAAATGCACTTTTTATATACCTTAAAACGTACTAGCTTAATAGTAAGAAAAAATATCAAATACCAATGACTACTAGACATTTATATAAGTTTTGGCCCTTATAATAAACGAAAAAGTAATAACCTTGAGAGGAACTTCTCGATAAAAAAATGAAACAATATTGTACTACCAATTAACTTTTATTTTTTATTTTACAAACAAAATCTAACAACTCGATCCTGGGCAAGCTCATTGCAGTTCAATGCAATGCATTGACTATTTTTTTTGGCTTGCTCATATTTTTTTAGCCAACAACAGCACTGGTGTTAACAACTGTGGAGGATTGGGCACTAATGTAGGATATTTATATATACTATATACTTGCCCATTCATGTTAGTTGTGAGTATGTATAAAAGCCTAGTAGAAGTTGGTCTGTTGCTTTAATTCTTTAATTACTGTAAACTACATGTATCTTTAATCCATGACTTTATTTCATGATTTATCCCTGGCCATATAAGCTGTTGGTGGCAACTTATTTTCATGATCAAGAAGTAGACTATCTGAAAATTGAAATACCAGTGACATTTCAGGACTGTTTCGCTGCAATAATTAAGAATTATTTCACAACAATGAGGCCTTGTGAAAATTTCGCTCATGTGAATAAAAGTTGGTTTACAGTATTGATGCTAAAGTCTGCCATGTTCTCAATAGTTTGAAGCTGCCTTGGAAGCTTAACAAGGTTGTTCTCTTTGTACTAGGGCTTAAAAAGGGAAATCTTTCCTAAAAGATCATTTTTAAAGCCTTAATAAATAACCTTCACAATTAAATTAGGTTGTAAACAGTATGTTCAGTGATTTTAAGATTATGGTAACCCCATTTACTATTCCCTTTTGAGAAGTGGACATGATGAAGGCTATGCCTGTCCACTTCTCAAAAGAGAACTATCTATATGTATGCATAAGTTAATATTGAAATCCTTTAAAAATTGTTCATTTCAAATTATATGTCAACTTCTCTCAAGTTAGGCCATATCAATCATTTAATCATGTTAATCAATCAAGAAAATCATCAGAATTTAACATCTGTATTTCTTATATTCTGAAAAAAACCCCTAAAAGACTAGATTTATGCATTCAACGTTATCAGTTATACTAGTAGTAACCTGGCACGTTACTCAATGGCATACATGTACATATCATGACTCATGTACATGAAATTGAAACAATAGACTTTATAGAGAGCATTAACTTTTGTAGCTGATTTTTAACACCGACACGTTGCAAAAAATCAAAAATCAGTGTTCATGATAAAAAAGCACTTTCTTCCTTCAGAAAATAAAGGATCTATATACATACCTAAAGGTTTAGAATACAAAATGTGTAAATTTGACTCACGTTTAACCGAATGAAACTGAAAGTACGCTGGTTAACTCACACGTAAAATACATGGCACGAATTTAAAGCATGATATGATATCATTTGATGGTAGCAAATTTGAATAAATATAATAAATTGTGTGTTATTTAATTGATTAATGATAAATCTATATTTATAATTCACCGGTGCAGTGAAGAGTTTTTGTGTAAATCTAACTTCGTACAACTTAATTCAGAATGTGAAAACGAGATTCGACCTCTTCCGGGTCAGTCAAAATGGTAGGAAAGACGTGATTATACTATATATCAAAGAAATCGACTGTCATCTATGCTACGTGGTTCTAAAATGAACTGTTTAACCGTATCATGAAATAAAATGATTATCATTCTAAAGATTTAAGAATGTTTTGATATTTGATAAGTGCAGTTTACTTTTGAAAAATGATGTTTAAATGGGACATGTCGATGAAAACAAAATTTGATACTTGGAGCAGTTGGTAGTTGTGAAAAAAAAATGATATATGCACATAACATCCAGACTCTCTGGATCTTTAAACAGATTGTTTGTTCGTTGAAGATATATGTTTCTCCATTGTACTGTCAGAGTCAACATGGTCTTAAACTCTTTGAGGCAGTAGTGAATTTTTAAACTTCAGTGCTTTCAGACCACGTCCTCAATGTTTACTAATAATATAATATGAATTTGAAATCATGCATGTATAAAGTTTCAATAATATAAAGTGACGTTTTGGTCGAAGAGGCTCGGTGCCGATTACTAATATTCGACATTCTTTGAACTACAGTTTGTCGATTATCTACATTATAGCCTATGAAAAAAAAGGGGAAGAAGAAGGTAGCAGCAGCCCCTTTGGTGGCCAAAAAAGCTGCAGAACCCAAAAAAGTTGTTAACCCCCTGCTGGAGAAAAGACCACGAAACTTTGGAATTGGTAAACAATTAGATTTGGATATATATGTATGCTTGCCATTGCAAGTGCATAATAAATGTACATTTAATTTAAATAAAGGCTTCAATGATTGATTTTCATAACTTGCTCATAGAACAAATTCATTAAAGATAGAACCAGGGCTCAAAGTAGACTTTTGGACAAAGTCGCCAAATGGCAACCTACTTTGAATTTAACTCGCCATTTTCAAACTCAGGTCGCTAGTATTAAAACTTTATGTAGCATTAAGATATCTGCATATTTTCTCTCTGACATTAAATATACTGTAGAAAATAATAAAAGAAGTGTATTGTTGAAAAGGCTTTTATTTATTGCACGTTTCACATCTGGCAAAAAAGAAAATAATTTCTGTCCATCCAGTCATATCGGTAAAATGACACATCATACTCAATAACTCATTATTATAATATTTTTGGCGCTAGAATTTTTCTTTTACATTGATTCTTGGTAGACAAGTCTACTAAATCTCCAAAATTATACATTGTTTTGAGTGGATACGTAAAAGGAATATCTAGTTTGAAGTTCTTTCACATTGGCGTAACAAAATAGTTTACCTTCGCGTTATGTTAAACTCTTACAAACATTACTTAACATATTTGTCTTGTGCAGTTTTTGCATATAAAACTTCCATTGGACGAAGTCTCTTCTTTGTATATATTAATATAGGACTGAAACATGCCATGTTGTTTAAATAGTCAGCAATTTTATTTATTTTAAAAGATTTTTGAATTGGTGTAAAATTTTTGAACCAACCGGGCGGATATTTTTGGTCGCCAAAAAACCTGAATAAGTCGCATATGCGACCTATTTATTTGCAACTGAGAATATTGAAATGTGCACAGTTAGAGCCGTGTATTTTGATGCTCCAGCTTGCTAAAGGTCAGGTGCACAGCATTTCTCTTAATTCCTGTTTAATTCATACCTCTGAAGATTCTTGCATGAATTTTGTTTTACTGTAGGGAACATAGTTACAAACATTTAACAGTTTTCCCATTTATTAAGGTATTTCAATTGTATTATAGGTCAAGATATTCAGCCTAAGCGTGACTTGAGTCGCTTTGTAAGATGGCCCAAATACATCCGACTCCAGCGTCAACGAGCAGTGTTGATGCAGAGACTGAAGGTTCCCCCTCCCATCAACCAGTTCAGTGGATCACAGACTCTGGACAAACAGACAGGTACCGAAAATCTTGTATAATGTTGTGATAAAGAATATTTCACGAAGAACCGGTGTTACTCTGGGATGTCAAAAGATATTTGTGTAAACGGTGTCATTATTACAAGCTGTGATTAAAACTTGCTTTCTGATTATGGTAGAGACCATATATGAAGGATATTCATACTACCAAGATCTCTGAGCTTGAAAGATAATGACATGAAATTGTTCCTGGGTTAAAACTTTTAACAATCAAGTGTTATGATTATCTTTAAAACTGAAGTGTCGGTGGTTAATGGCATCATCATGATCATTGCCCAGTCTTTAAATTTAGTTGATATGATATGTAATCAACTATCTTTCAATTCCATTGAAGTTTGCAATTAAATAAATCAACCAACAAATTTAAGTTCATTGAATTGTAATTTTGCACATATCTTGTAAACTGAAAGTGTTGTTTCGAGTGAATCGTTTCTTTTCATGACTGGCTTTGAGAAAAATTGTGATTCAAACATTTCATGAATAGTTTTAGAAAATGATATAGGGTGCTTTTTTATGATAAAAAAAAGAAGAAATTAATTGAAACACACTTAAGCTAGGTTTCAGCAACCAAAATTTTGTCTTCTATTAGGGCAGCCTAAGGTCAAGACTACATAGCCAATTCATGAAATTACACAAATCTAATTGAGGATTACAAGTTTAATGAGATGTTTAATGAAATTTTTTTGGTGAACTTAAAGATTAAGTATATTTTGAAACTCTAAAATATATATTTTTCTTCATAACAATATGAAAACATGCAAAGATAATATCCAAGTGATGATGATAAAAAACTACTGAATATTCTGTGATTTATTAAAAAAAAATCTACACATTGATCGCTGAACTTGGATTGTTATTCCTATTGCATTATAAGATATTTTTGGTATTCATATCTGCTCAGTAAGAGATTAAATGAAAAAATGATGTGTGTTAATTATGGATGACTTTGTATTACAGCAACTCAACTGTTCCGTCTGATGGACAAGTATAAGCCTGAGTCCAAACAACAGAAGAAGGCTCGTCTAAAGGCCAGGGCCGAGGAGAGAGCCGCAGGAAAGGAGGACAAGCCTACTAAACGACCCCCAGTGATGAGGTCAGGAGTCAACACAGTGACAGCCCTTGTAGAGCAGAAGAAAGCTCAGCTGGTCGTCATTTCTCACGATGTTGACCCTATTGAGATTGTGATCTTCTTACCAGCCCTGTGCAGAAAGATGGGAGTGCCCTACTGCATAGTCAAAGGAAAAGCCAGACTGGGACGTGTTGTTCACAGGAAAACTACTACATGTCTGGCCTTCACAAATGTCAATTCGTAAGTTCATATTCCCTGGAAGTACATGTATTGTTAGATTTGCATGAATATTATTTTTATTTATCAATAATGATATTTACTGATTGGAGATTGTGAAGATTTGTTCATTTTCATTTTGTTGAAATATGAATATAGCACTGGAGTGTTGATTTATTTGGTCTTTAAGCATTGCAAGAGTTATATAAGTGATGGTCCTATTGTTTGGGTCCAGTAATTTTGGTTCTTTAGGTAACTAATCTTCTCCATTTATAATTTGGTCTACTGTGTTGGTAAGATTTTACAATTGTAAATTGAAGAATTTTTAGCCTAAGTTAAAGGAAAGTAAATTATTATTTTAAATAGTTACCAATCGTAATTGATCTTGTATTGGTTGCAAAATTAGAAAAAATTTCTGTTTAGTATTTTAAAAAGGTAATATTGAAAAGATTTTAATAAGAGAAATGTTGGATTGGAGATTTCAGTTTTAGTATGTTCAGATAATTTTGTTAGTTTAATAGATTAATTTAATTGATCATATAATTTGTTGTTTTAGAGAAGACAAAAATGCCCTAAATAAATTGTGTGAAGCTGTCAAGACCAACTTCAACGACAGATTTGACGAGGTGAGGAAGATGTTATTTATATTACGTCAGAGACACAATGATGTTTGAATTTCTTCACCTGAAATCTCATGTGGATTTCTGTTTACGAGCTTTTTAACTCTGAGTGTCTCTATTGTCTTGTTACCTTTATTGTTTAACATGGTTAGATATGTTATTATTTGTAACACTTGATTAGACATTTAAATGTTGCTTAATGAAAATCCCAGGGATGGGGGCGTGTTGTATAGAGTTGAAGATGACATGCAATTAACAAAGAGGATAACTACCACTAGTTCGATTATAGAAAAGGACGTTTTGAATTTATTTCCTCAACACTATAAAAGTTCTTGCTCTATGAAAATCCCAGAGATGGGGTCAGGTTGTATAGAGTTGAAGATGACATGCAGTTAACAAGGAGGTTGACTACCACTAATCCAATTATATATACTAAGTAATTTCTATAAATGTAATGTAATTTTTTCAAATTTTGACCAAAATTATATGCAGATAAAACAGACCAGCTTGAATAATTGACAACATTTTTTCTTCAAAAATCCTAAACATTGTAAATTTTCATATAACTGTAATAAATTATAATACACTTTACATTTTCCCTTCTATGCGGATCTTCTGATTTCTAAGATTTGCACAAAATCTACTACATGTATTTTCTGAAGTCATGAATGATGATGAAAACTTTTCCCGAAGCTGAAATTTTCGATGAAGAGACAATATTTTTATCTGATGACTTCAGTTAAGAGATGATTTGATTCAGTAAAGAGAGATGTGGTAGATTCAGCCATAGTCTAACTCTTTGTGTTTACTATGTAATGATGTTCTTCCTTGTCTTGTTTCAGATCCGCCGACACTGGGGAGGTGGACAGATGGGTAACAAGTCTCAAGCCCGCATTAACAAACTCGAAAAAGCTAAAGCTCGTGAACTGGCCCAGAAAATGGGTTAGAAGTGCAAATAAATTATGGCTGAATAGTGGATTGTGTTTCTGATTTATTTTACACAGGATTCATAAGAATGAAGTTGGCTGAATTAATCGGGGATTGACTTGAGAAATTTTGATAAACGGGTAGTTACGTGTTTTTTTTTCTTATTTGATTTACAATGTATAGAATATGACAGAATTTAATTGAATGGTAATTTATACAACCGACGACGAAATTCGATAAATACAGAAGTTGGGTTAAAATAGTATTGTGAAGGGGCAAGGTATGCTGCGTTCAGGTGCAATACATCCACTTGATACCGGTAATTATTTAATGATTGAGGAATCTATGTACAGTTTAAAATCCAGTTTTAAAATTGGAATAACGCTCGGAGCTCTCCTGTAATTTTAGTGGAAAAAGGCTTTGGATGACATAAATGATAGGGCCAGATAGAAAAAGTACTCGAGAAATGGATGGAAATGAAAATTTCAAACATAGCTATCGAATTCGTTAGTAACGAAACGCAATCGATTGAAAAGGAATTAATAAGACTTCAAATTTACGTGTTCGACAAGTTATTGTGTATTTCATAGTTTGGATGTGTAACTATAGTGGTAAATACAGCCGTGAAACGCCGTTTCTTAAATTTGAGGAGGGGCTAATTAGATTGTTCATTACTTTTCAAATTCAGTAAAAAGTAATTGATAAAAAGGTATTTTCAATTAAACAAAGTATTTGTTTGGAACACATGCATTTCCATTTACATTAAAATCTCGGACAACTGAAAAACGTCAGCAGTATACGGTATGACTAGCCAATACATGTATCTTTACCTTCCTGTTTTTCTTACAACTAAGCAAAAAGTTAAAACTGCTTACATCATTAAAAAGAATAAACTGTCACCATTATCATAACATTTTTAATGACAATGTGATTGAATTAGTTATTTCTGTTGAAAAAAGTGTACAATTAAGAGGGCTCTATGGTGGTGGCCATTTTTAGACCGTATTGATCTCCTTTAGAAGGATAGTTCTACATAAAAATAGTGGAAAATACCCTAATGTAAAGATGAAATGTATGGATTTTTTGTTAACTAAATAATACTTTATATCTAAACAAATCATATCTCAAAAATTAAGGTAGATCTGATGGTTAATTTCTGTTGGTTACAGGACATAAAACGTTTAGCGTATACGTTAACCGTTCAAAAAGTTGAGGAGCGAGACAATTTTATTTGAAATTAAACAGTATTCTTTGTTGGGTGTTTTATTTTCAATTCAATTCAATTCAGTTTATTTCGCTCACACCATGGAATGGTACATGAGGTCAATCATTATATACAGTTCAAAAGTCAGAGGTACATTGTATAAATGAAAAGATAAGTAGTAGATAAATAGTAAATAAGCATAAATATACAATATATACAATGAAGATAGGAAAAAGTATATTAATGGAGGACAGACTATTATATCAAACTGTATATTTTGTTAATAAAATAACAATTTTTTCAGGTTTGTAGCATTAGAACAAGACATAAGTTCACAAATTTAATAGTATTTGGCGCTGACCAGTATTTATCATCAAGATATTTACGTCTAAATGTCAATAGTTCTTTACATTCAAGAATATAATGAAATTCGTCAGCAATTTGACCTGAATTACACAGTTTACACACTCTTTGGTTTAAAGGTGTATTGTACCATCTCCCAGTCTCCACTGGGAGATGGTGATTTGAATTTCCAAATTTCATAAAAACCTTTCTGAGCCTAAGTGGCAATATATTAATGTAATTTTCATAATTAAAATTTTTCTTAAAAATCTTGTAAATTTGCCCTTTTGACGAGTCATTAATTTCACTTGACAATTTTTTGGATATATTGGTCTTGTAACCTTTGTTTTACAATTGTAGAAATCCACTTTACATGTACATTTACAATATTTGTAGCTACATGTGTCGTTACATAACCGTAAAGGGTTACGTACATGTATTTAATTGGCATTTAATTAGCCAAACGCAATGTCCAGTCTTTATGTAAATGTATGTAGACATGTCGTTTTACTGGATTTAAAAAGGAAAGCAGAAGTGCCATTTAGAGAATGATCAATTACCCTCCCCCAATATGTTTAATTATTCATATTATAAATGTAAAATACATTTAATGTAACAAGTACGTGCATTCGAGATTTAAAAAAACACGCACACAAAGCTTGATTGACATTGAAGAGTTCTACATTAATTTTTCAAAGCAATTGCAGCATTTAAATCTAAACATGCTAAAGACAGCATTTTTTTTTCAAGTTGAACAAATAGAATGAGTCGGCGTTAAAGGTTTGAGTACATGGGATTTTGCTATGGAGACATGAAAAAAATATACAATTAAAATTGATGACATTCAATTTGGAATAATAAAAATCATTACGCAATTCGATCTTGTCAATTATTATACACAAATTCAATATCAGGGGTTATAAGTGCACTAGCGTGATTAAATTCTACATATAATCGGTTTTTACTTCAGTACAATGAATATTTTTAAATTTAATTTTTTACAAATGTTCTAAAATCATTTGTATGACACGGTGTTTATGTTTAGAGAGATTAGCTAAAATAATTGTCATGGAAAACGTTAAAATTTTAATTTCCTTTTGAATAGGAAAAAAATACCCCCTCCAACGGAAGATTTCATTTATTGGAACTAAATTAATTTGGCGTGTGCAGGAAGAATTGCACAACTTTGTGAAAGAACACGGCGGAGATCGACTTCCTGTTCATTCACGATACAACAACGTGTATAGACTGGCTAGATTGTGCAATACCCTAACCTGTATTTAAACCGCAGTCGTTGTTAGGCTCAGGCAGATCGCCATTCAACTCAAGCCTGTCTAGACCGCCTGTTATGGAGGGAACAGATGGGAATTGGGGGTGTTTCTCAGCCGCTTACTTCGTTCCAACAAGCCGAACTGTCTGTCAAAAATAACCCAGGAGCCCGGGTTGGCCTTTTTTCCAAGAGGAACCCGGGCGGCTTTGAAGGATTTTTACATTTTTTGACGACACGTCATCCACACCTACACAGAGACCTGGGAGACACGCGGCTACACGGGCCTGAAGGACGGACCCCCTCCTGTAGCGGCCGCGCAGCCACACCACATGGTGTGCCAGCAGTAGGGAGGGGAGAAGTCCGGACGGCCCACCCAATCGTACAGAGTTTGTGGTGAATGTATTCATGACTCCACCACATCAGTGTATGTTTGGGGCGATATATCGACTGATCATCTCGAGGCGTCGTAGCAATGCAGGGTAAAGTAAGACCTATTGATCTTTTTATTGATTGGTGCGCTATTTAGATGCAAGAAGTAGATAGCAGTTGATGAAGACTGGTATACATAACTGCACGATTTAGTTTTGGTTCAAATTGTCTCTTTTCTTAAAAGCAATATTTTAATACAACTTTGTTGATAAACTCTTTTAAAACGGGGTATCACTTTCATTTTTGCACCTTGATATATCAACTCACTATAATCACATGTAAGCACGTATCAGCAGCGGGAGTAATTTTGGTGCGTGTGTGTGTGTGGCGGGAGGGGGGGGGGGGGGGCTGACATCCCAATATTTGCAAATTGATCTTTTTAATAATTTGACGTCTTTGAAATTTAATTTTAAGAGGGCTCGATGGTCGTGGCCATTTATAGACTGTATTGATCTCCTTTAAATGGAGAGTTCTATCTAAGAATATAAGAAAATGCACATATTTAAAATGTAAAATACATGTGGACGTTTTCCTTTAACAAATGATGCTTTTTAGCTAAAGACGTATCTAAAAATTTAAGTAAGTTTTGATGAGTAATCTCTTGACCATCATGTCTCCTGAAGATGGTATGGGACACTTGTCGATATAAATGTAAATAAAAGTACATTATATAATAAGAATACTTTCATCGCTTTACAATTTTCAAAGTAGTGTAGCAATATTTGATTCAAAAATAGGTTTTAACAAATTTCAAAATTTTGAAAACTATAAAAACCCAAGCGAGATTCGAAATCACGACAAACATATTCGTAGATGACGCTCTAACCCATTGCACTTCGCTGTTAGGTAACAACGGAAGAAAAAATATAATAATACTTGATTTTATTGTTAAGTAAGTAAGTACGTCATTATATTTAGGTGTCCCATATACCATCTTAATTATACCGACCAAAGTGCCCCTAACTGGAATTTACGGAGATGCGCTAACTAGAATTAAATTAACATCGGTAAATGATGTCCAGTGCAAGGGGCGCATGATTTTACTCCACAGTACACGTACTGTACAAAAAGATAAACAAATTTGACATATATAATCTTTGTTTATTCAATCAAACCAATGCACAACACAAATTGATACGATGTGATATGGTAGTCTAAAAACCCAGACTAGTTCATATCGGTATATTATTCCTTGTTAGTGATTTTGCACATGTTCTGACATCAAATGCACACATCACATGCACATGCACACTTTTCTAGAAATAAAACATTAGATGCTGTATTTGAAGGATAATGTGATTGCATTAAATTGCCATCGGTAAATGATGCCCAGTGCAAGGGAAAATGATTTTTCAGGATAAAATAGGACCTAAAAGTGTTGGCCAAACATAAACCCAAAAACTGATGAACATGCATGTATATGTATTTATATAATGACGGCTAAATTATTACTCCTCTGTTTATTCCGATACATACAATGTACTGGCTTTCAGAAGTTTTTGCGCATTAAATTGAAAACACTGACAGTACAAGTTTTTGTTGAACAAGAAATACGCAATCCATTTATGTAAATACCTACTCCGGACACCAGGATTATACAATTACCTGTGTACCAGATTGGCATTCAAAAAATGAAAAAATAAACTACTTAGTAAAGGTATATATACAATAACTCAATCAATGGTAAAATATAATCTGCACTACTCAAGGGTATTTACAGTACTCCTCAGTACACATACTGTACAAATAGATAAACAAATTTGGCATACATAATCTTTGTTTATTCAGTCAAACCAATGCACAGCACAAAATAATACAATGAGATATGAAAGGGTCTAAAAAAACCCACCAGACTAGTTCATATCGGTATATTTTAAAAAATAATTATTCCTTGTTTGTGTCTTTGCACATGATCTAAAGCCTGTCTCACACAGAACACGGTTGGGCACACGGTTCCAATACGGTATACTCGGTTATACACGGGTTGACTGGTACGAGTATTGAGCTCCAACCGTGCCTGGGGATGAGTTGGTACGATTTAGACTCGAATGTAGCACGAGTATGTACGAACAAAGCACGGATATACTCGGTCAAGCAAGGTTTGTCACGGTTTGAACACGATTTGCAAACGATTTTCATACGATTGTTGTACGGTTCCAAGTACGATCAAGTACGGTCTGTTACGGCCTAATACAATTGCACATGACTTTTACTCGATTAACTGGACATTTACAGGGTTTACATACGGTCCCATCGACATTTGTTCGAGTTATGCTCGAATTATCACACATTTGTGAATGTTTAGATATAAATTGACTCGTTTTGATGGCTTGGTTTCATAAATTTTCGAATTTTCAACAGAGAAATTATAAAAATGGCAGATGACAGAATAAGGGAATTAGAAATCATGATAAGACTGATAGACATTGAGATTATTTTGGCCAGAAGGCGCGAGGGGAGACAAGAACAAGCCAACAGAAGGAGAAGAAGAAGGAGGCAAGTTTGGACAAGAGAATGACTCAACAGAAGGGTCTTGGTGGCCCTTTTTGTATTCTCTCTGGGAGAATCTTCAATGGTGGGGATTCTTTTGGGGATCTTCTTCTTTGGAGGCATTATGTAGCAAGTACTCTGTTGTTTCAAGGTGTCAGCAGGTAGTTGTGTTCGAGTGCTGTATGATCATACACGAGCTTTGTACAGACGTAGAGACCGTGTCTGGTCGTACTTGTTCATGTATAATTCGTACTTGAACCGTATTGGTCGTATGGCGATCGTATGAAACCGTATTGGTAGTATAAAACCGTGTATACACTCGTGTGAATCGTACGGTTGTATATACGGTCTCGTACGGTCTCACACGGTCTTGTACGATCGCTAATATGATCATAAACGGACATGGCACACGTGCCAGTTTTTTAAAAGTTTAAAAAATCATACACGGCTTTCACGGATACACTCGAATGGCCCGAGTGTAAGTCGGATAAGGCCACGGTTGGTTCGGTTGTATGTACGGTTTACACGGGTGGCCAACCGTATAAGCCGTGTGTTCTGTGTGAGACAGGCTTAACCTGAACTTTACTTATTTTACAACGATTGATAAACAAGTTCTACAACTTATATTAATATCTCTCGTTGGCACGTTGCATACATTTTTAACGAACATGTAAAACTGTTTTAGTGTACACATGTAATACATACAGTGGTGTTACTCATTTATCACATACTTTGTAAACTATGTAGACTTTGTATATCACATATAAAAATAATAAACCCCATCATCCCTTCCATATCAAGCCATTATCAGCTGTGGACAGTGTTTGATTATATTTATTTTGACTTGCTGCTAAGTAGTACACGGATGCTGATAAGGATGTTGTGATATTACAGTGTATGATATATACTGATATGATTAAGTATGTACATTTGATATAATAAACAAATAAAAACAAACAACAACGACGACAGCAAACAAACATCCAACACACAGCTCCTTCTGCAAAAATATCGAGTATCACGTTTGATGTTTTAAAAAAAAAAAAACGTAATCAAACCAAAAATATCATTCAGAAAAAATGTTTAGTATTTTGTAACAACAATTGCGATATGGACTATAGAAGATATAAAGTTTGATATCAAAATACTACTTGTTTAAATGCACAGATCGAGAATAAATTATGCTAATGTTGATGCTCCATTGACGGTCTGCCTGTGATGCTATAAATCATTCCTCTAAAATTCTTGGATAGCAACATCAAACTGTATACAACAGGACAAGTTCTTGCACAGAAAACGAAACTCAAATTCATTTACTGATACCTTATGTGTACACTGTCGCCTTAATCTATAGGCCTTGTTTTTGGTTCCCTGCATCTGTGGACACCGTAAACGATGAAGATGAGGATGAAGAGTATCCCCTGGGTGAGGGGCATTCCAATGGAGTATCCGTAGAAGGGGTTGGAACAGTTCGGGTCCCCTAGCTTCCACATAGCGAAGCCAAAAGCTGGAAACAAGAGGCAACTAATTAATGCTTAACGCTGGTTACTAAATACGACAACATAATAGAAACTTCTCTCTTTATGTGCAGGAATAGTGCAAATAAAGAATATTTGATTTGTAAAGCAAGGAAATAAATCCTTTAATTGAAACCATTGTGTCACTGTGTAATATTAAACAGGCAATACATTGATTGGTTTTCAAGTTGCAGAAACATAAAACATATCTATAGTTGGAATTGGAAGTTTAAAAAGAACTCGGCGCTTTTAATATAGAGTTATGAACAGATTACCTAGTGCACAAAATTGATAGATTGACATTTCTGAAACAAAATATACTTGCATACAAACTCCAGAATAAATGTGACAACAACCGAGAACCCGGCCATAAACTTCATGAAGTCCTTAATGTCGTTGTCCCAGAGGAATCCCACGAACACCCAGAGGAAGACCCCCGAGAACATTCCCATCACACTGGTCGGAACCATCACCAGGGGCAGCAAGTAGGAGGCGCCCGAGCACTGGTGCCGGAAAAACCCGACTACAAAAACCGCAAAAGGAAAAATTCATTTCGCTCATTAGAACCGATTTTTTTTAAAAATTCATTACACAAAGACAATTCACCATTTCAGAGAATATACATGTAAAACTGCAGAAAAGAAAACTTACTCATCACCAAGGAAACTATTGACAACCAGAATATCAGAGCCCCGGTGCCTGTACAAAAATATTAATGAAATTAAAAAAAATAAAGACACCTACTACCTACTTTAAACATGATTGCAGTTTTCTACACTCTAATACATGTGTAATGTAATTTCGATCGATCGATCGATCGAGAGAGAGAGAGAGAGAGAGAGAGAGAGAGAGAGAGAGAGAGAGAGAGAGAGAGAGAATAAATACCTCCTACAAATGATTTTGGAAATAATCTTTTTTGCTTTCTTAAGCATAACATCAAACGGCCTGCCATTTTGGTCAACTATCTTAAGATTAACGAAATATGACAACTTCCGGTTAAAGGACGCACAATACCGCGATTACGCCGAACAATATCTAATCGATATTTCCAAGAATTGAAACTTCCTTATAGGTGTCGCTATATGTATGTTTAAATGTCCTTGTGTGTATTTTTTTTGGATTAGTATCGACTATCTAAACTTATAAAATTGGTCATACGGCTATGATCGTTGCGGACATTCAACGTAGCTCGCGGATTTGCTGACGTCACAAGAGGATTCGACGTGATGAGTTGACCGTCATAGTAAACTCATACATTTTTTTTAAAAATAACAAATGATATTTAGAAACATAAAATAAAATATTTGAAAAAGCTTATGCAGTTTATATACAAACATTAATAATTATCAAGTGCTAAAAATTTAAAGACGTGTCTAACATTGTCACATTCAGTTCTATAAGATATGAGTGTGCGTTGGAACTCCTCTATTTAAAATCATGTTAAAATAAGTAAATAAATTAAACCGTATGCATTAACTTCGCTTCTTTTAAAATTCTAATTTCTGTATTTTCAACTGCCGATCAAACTATCATATATCGTATACGATTACAAACTTATTAATGCGTCAATAGTTGTATGGTATTTTTTTTTGCATTTACTGATTCATAGTCTCATGAAAAGAAAAGTACTAAGCCATGATATTTCTTCTCTTCATAGCCTTACATTAATTGCATTTGTGTGTTCAATAACATTCGGAATAATGTTAATTAGATTTGCATGTTCTAATATGTGTTAATCAGCTAGTCTAATCAATCAACGCATTTTCATTTTATGATTCTCGGACGTAAGAAAGTGATGACGTTGGGCTAACGTCATAATGAAAATATAAGGTTTTGTGAAATATTTAAAATCTTTAAAGTTGTTTTACAAAAAATTGGCCGAGAACACATATTGATTATTTTTGGGAGTTGATTCTAATCAACTCTCCTATGCAGTTACTCTGGCAAACCGAAAGTGAAACAGTGTTTGGACCTAAGCACAAATCATCACCGATTTAGTTCTTGAAAATAATCGATAAATTCGATGTAATGTATCTTGAAGCATTGGTTTTTAAGAAACTTATTTATGAATACCTTGAAAATAGTCAGATGTTAAATACTAGGAACAATTTAGATATTTTTTGCAGTTGTATGTATTCATACGCCAGAGTTCAATAAAGTCTCGTTCAACTATCGTCTGTCTCCGTAAATCTCCGACAAGCAGAGAGGTCGCGTAATCAAGCTATCACGTGACCTGGTGTACACATTCTCTTGTTTGTTGGAGATTAGGTGGCAGGGGATAGTTTCAAAGGAAAGACCCGGTCAAAATTTTGAAACAAAGGGAGAACCTGGGGTTTGGCTGGTTATTTGAGGGGTATAAATTGCTAGAATATTCATTGCATTCATTTTGTGGTAGCACTTTTCATCAGATATGGAATGAAAATACGAAACTGTGGCCAAAATTTTCACTTTCGGTTTTGTGCCTGAAAAGTAGGGTGGGTTCAGAACACGAAATGTCACTCGAAAAGAAGGTGATTGACCCCCCATCAATTGGTGATTATTTGCATGGGTATACATTAAGCTACCAATCCTATGGTAGTTTATGGCAGTTGCTCGGGACGTGGAGCGTGGTTCTGGACCCGTGAAAACGTGAAAAAAGGGCAATTTTTCTGAAAATTTTGAGACCGTCCCTGGCTATTCTTTATAGTGCTATATGTAAGTTGTACTTGTTTTATTCTGAAATGTTCAAAAATTCTCAAGAGTCGGGACCATGTGTCCCCTGCATGAAAACTAATTTTAGCAAATTTAAAAATCCACTGAAAAATTAAATCTCATATATGAGCACTATCTGCCTCACATTTCCTCGACCAAAAAAACTATCCCCTGCAACCTTAACAGAGACAGTCGAGAATCTGGTTGAACGAGACTAGAGATCATTATTGCCTGGATCCATACAATTTTTTTGAATATTTCGATGACTTATACATAGGTTGATGGAATCAATTCTATTTTAATCATTACACAACACGATTCATACGGGGTTTTATTCAAAATTCTTGTCGGAAAAGTCCGAGAATTCGTATTATATAAAAATGTGCGTAATTCAAAGACAGATTATAAACTACTTGCCAAGCAAAGTAACATACCGTTGATTTTAAAATGAATAATAATCGATGAAATCAACTCCCGTCAGTACTTCAGTACTTTGATTTATGTATTGATTCAAAATTATCTCTTCTATTATTGTGTTGAGTAAAATTAAGTTCGTCTAAATTGTTTAAAAGTTTAGAGCATAGTTTTGATACGCGTTTCCCGACTAAGATATACATTTTACTATATACATATATCATTGCAAATGGCGTTGCTTGATTTTAACAGCGGCACTGTGTTTGAAACACGATAAAATTATTACTACGCAGACGAATCTCAAATAAATTTTAGAAATAAAACTCTGAATCCTATGGGTCACGCGGACAAATTTTCAGGGTAGGTTTTCTCACAAGCAGTAAACCCGCGAGCTACCTTAAACAATAAAATGCTTTCTTTGGTGATTCATGCGGGATATGAAGGTGGCGTCATTGCAGAAAAAAATACATAATCAGCGTTAGCAATGATCGCTACCTTCATAACCTGCATGAATCACAAAAAAACATTTAATTATTTATATTTAACAATATCAGAAACTGATTGTAAAGAGTAAGTCAAGTCATCTAAATTACTGTTAATGTATATAAGTACATTAAATAAAAGAAACAGCCAAATCGTCTCCCATTGGGAATTTGAGTATGACATCATCATGATTATTTCGTGCATTCCGTGATTTTTTTTTTTTTTAGGTCGCTGTATAGGTTTCGACCAATTGATAAACAGGGCGTGTCGATATCAGTCTCGTTAGTTTCTATAGAGCTATACAAATTAACTAAAGTTATCGTACAAAATAGAGGGAATCATACTCGGTAAATGTAAAATTCAAGAAATAAAGAATTATTCTTTTAGTCTTATGAAGTGATAATTTCGGTCGGGGCGTGGTCAAATCCAATTTACTGTATGAAAGATTTGACCACGCCCCGACCGAATTTTTTTCTCTCTTTCCTGATTTGTTACCAAACAGCGTAGCGCAATGAGTAAGAGCGTCATCTACATGTACGAATATGTTAGTCATGATTTCAAATCTCGCTGGGGTTTTAGAATTTTTACCATTTCGAAATTTTTTTAAAACATATTTTTAGATCAAATATTGTTTACAACGTTTGTCTGATGTATTGTAATACGACCCCACTTACCTTTATATCCTTTATCTACATTATATCATAATTATACATGAACAGGTAAAAGTTTCATTTGAATAACATTTAAAAAAATTCATTAATTTAATTATACATGTTCATGTATTTGTATTTTGTAATAAAAAAAAATTAGGGACGGATCTCGTTTACATAACAAAGAACTAAGAGCTTTAAATTAGCTAAAATTAAAACAGATATCGTTCAAACATTAACTTAAAAATTGCAATATAAATCATTATAAAACTATAAACATAACAAATGAAATCATATCATAAAATATTTTTTTTCTGTTTTATTTCTGTTTCAACCATAACCATGTCCTCTAAGGAAAATGGCACACTTTTATTTAAATTTATTTGACTGGGTGTGGGGTAACTTATGAGATTTTTCTAACTCTTTATCTTCTTTATATTTGTTTGATTTTGTTCCTAAAAATAAAACATACGATGCAGTAAATGAAGGACAATGTGATTTCATACCACAATAAATCAATCCTTGATTTGTGGGCTTAATATATAATATGCTAAAATCAAAGAAAAAAGTGTTGTTATACATACATTTACGCTCACTTTCAAAAATCGTTATTCATGCTTTTTATTAAATATTCAGGACAGTTACTAAGTTAAAAGGTAAAAACAAGGAACAGAATTTAATCAAGAGTAATTTAAGTAGAGAAAATTACTCGAGATCGTTTCCTTCAAAGAAAATGATAAACAATCAACTTCAACAGGTGCATCCATCAATAACAGGTTAATGAAAATAAAACATAAAATATGCGCTAATTAAAAAAGAATGAGCTCAAAATTAATAACTGCGAATTGGTCGTCAAATTTAATTAAAACGGTGATTAGATTTCACAGTCTCGTAAAATTTTGAACCAAATATAAAATGGCATGAGCAGTTCAGGCATCTTCAAAACAACATGTGAACATTATTCAAAATCTACGTACTAAAGAAGATGTTTTTCCTAAAACTGTTTCTTCTGCTGATATTGTGCAATATCAACAGCATCAGGACCAAGGAGCCAGAGATTACCCTGAGTGTCATTTTGACGAAAGGAACAAGAAGTCCATGGGGCCTGGTTAAAACCGAGAAAGCGATAGAAATGGGGAACCGGAGACTGCGAGAACTGTTGGCAGGCCTCGCTACGATTAAAAGCCATACAGTCACGTCTGAATATATAGGCTGCAGCAGAAAAGACATCGGCGCCTTAGGCGCCGAGCTTTATCACGTTAGAAACACATCGGTGTTCATTGGACCAGGTAAGTCCAGTATTAAAGAGGTTTGTTGTTAACAAATATTCCTGGCCCAAAGATCACATCATCGAAAACACCACAACCAGTCTAGTTCAGGCCAACAGACTGATATACGCTTAGTCGGCGATGCAGCATAACATGAAGCGTATTTGATTTAGATTAGAATTTGAACACAGATTAAATGTTTTATGCCTTCATGCAAACAAAGAAAATTTTGGATCATGTCCCTAGCTTATTTCTACCTACACATTTCAGTGATTTTTAATAATTTTTAATAATCCATGGAAGAGAAACACTTCAAAATTATTAATAAATGTATGTTTTTTCCCGTATTTTGCCAAGGTTGCAGTAGCGGGGTTGATGTAGTGGGGAGAATGTCGACCTCCTGGAACATCCCCCTTCTCACCCCTGTCGGGATCGACTCCCTGTTCGACAACAAAACCGTCTTTCCCACCCTGACACGTCTGTCCTTTTCGTTTGATGGAATCGGGCGTTTTTACCTGAAGCTGTTTGAGAAGTTTGGTTGGACGGACATTGCTTTGTTAACTGATTACTACGTCAGCACGGGTGCTGCCATGGTGGGTCTTCAGAGTGATTCTCTGGTGCGAGTTTTCTCAAAGTCAGAGCTTCGGACTACGGTAATAGTAAACCACGACCTCAGTCTTAAAGCCGCCTTAACCAAAGCAACTAAAGTGTCAAGAGGTGACAATTTTGGTCTTTCTTTTCATGTTAATATGATTTTAATATCTCTTATACTTTCATGTCCATAACTTTAAAATCTGCATGTTTTCAGTGATTGTCTCGGTCGTCGGTATTCGTCGTTTACGAGTCTTGCTGTTAGAAGCTCGTGAAATGGGTATGACAAACGGGGATTACGTTTTTCTTTTTTTCAAATCATACTCCCCTCTTTTGACTGACATATGGTATGTAGAGGGAGACAAAAATAACGATGTAAGTATTCCTTTAGTGTAAAACTCATTTATCGGTTAACCATGGTATTTTGTAAGGTAGCGAATCTTTGAAACATTAAGCAAAGAAATACTTTAATTCTCACTGTAGGCTGCAAAAGAAGCATTTAACGCGCTACTTGTTTCAATGCCGTCCGTTCGAAGAAGTCCCGCTTTCCTAGCCTTCGACCAAGAGCTGAAAAACTACTCACTCGCAAAATTTGACTTTGATTTCGACACTGAAGGAGCTGATGTATGTTTTACATTGAATGCAATTATGCTAAAAGAAATCGGAGATAAACGTATCTAATTATTTTGTTAGATAAAAAAGTAATTTACCAACAGCCACGTGTTCCTTAGTGTTTGAATGCTGTTTCAGGTCAATCACTACATAGTTGCTTACCACGACGCTTTTCTTATTTATGGTAAAACAATAAAGGAGATGATAATCGAAGGAATGGATATTTTTGATGGTCGTCAAGTTACGAGGAGGATTAGGAACAAAACATACCATAACCTCATATCTGGAAATCTCAGGATAAACGACAACGGCGATGCAGAGAAAGACCTGTCAATCTACGACTTGGATCCAAATGGCGATATCAGCGTAGAGAAAATTACAATAATTGACAATATATAGAGTAAAAAAAATTACTTCTGTTAAGTTTTTTTTCTATTTCTACAGAGTGTAGGAGTATATGCTGGCGATGAAGCAGTGGTATACATGAACTACAGTCAGGGCATTCATTGGCCCGGAAATAAGGGGCCACCTAAAAACAGACCTAGGTGTGGTTTTACCGGAGACGATCCTATTTGTTTTCCTGAAGGTATCATTGTTGATTGCTGCACACCAAACAGTTTCTTAAGTCATTTGTATTGAAATGTCTGTTTTGACGAGATAACAATTACTTTTTTTAATATATAAATTCTTTTTTAAAATTTAGAATCAGATTTTCTAGCGGCAGTTGTTACCGCTACATTCTCCGTGGTATTTGTGACCGTTTTCATAGCGGGGACTTTCACCTACAGGTAAATATTTAATTCTGATTGTAACGCGCTTTCTGATTGGCTAAAGACTTATTTTATTTTGTATAAAGAATGTTGCCTACGTCAAAGTAAGACTAACGTCAAAAATGTATTAATCCGCCTGACGTTACGTTTGAATTTTGTTCAATTTGATGTCATTTTTAAGGTCAAATGACTGTTTTTATCTACAATTTATAGCCAAAAATTAAATTATAAGCAATGAATGCAATAGTTATTAGTTTTATACGATATAAAATGGTTTGGGGCAGTTTACGGTTTTTTATAAACCGCTTCGCGGTTTATAAAGCGTAAACTGCCCCAAACCATTTTATATGGTATAAAACTAAAAAATATTGCATTCATTCCTTAAATAAAATATAAATAGCAGTTTAAACATTTACAAAGATTTATATAAAGCCGAGCCATTTTCGAGTAAATAGTCATTCCAAGTTTTGCTGTGAAAATGCACAAAAAGAACATATATTCATCTACCGGTATTTTACTTACCAAGATGCCAACATTCAAAGATATTAATATTGAGACATACGGTATTTGTATTTTATCTTCGTGATAAGATTTTGCCGGTATACCTTTCGACCATGGATTGAATTTCATGCGCGGATTTAGAATGAGGAAGGGGGTTAGTTGGTCCGGATCCCTTTGTAAAATTCAAATTTCTTTAAATTGCATTATAAAATTACCAAAAATATGCCTCGGACACCCCCCTCCTCCGCCAAACTCAAATAACCGTCGGACACCCCACCCCCGGAAGAATTTTTTGGATTTTGGATCCACGCATGAAAAGTTACTTGTACATTACACTATTCACCTCATTACCGTAAATCAAAACGAAATTGATAGAAACTGTGAACGAATTTGTATTCCTGACCGCAAAATTAAAAAATATAATCAGGAGCTTAACTAGAAATTTTTGGCCGCAAAACTGTCCTGAAAGCATCAGATTTTAATATTTGTTTATTTTACTAAAAAAGTTTGATCGCAAAAATAACTCCCAGCGAAAAACATTAACTATTTATAAATGAAGCCATCGCTAATAAAATTATGTTTACAGGAACAGTTTTTAACTACTTCAGAATTTAATATTCCTGGTGAATCGAATTAATGAAAAAGCAATACCTTTGTTTTTCAGACATCTAAAATTGCAAATGGATTTACAAAACAATTGGTGGAGAATACCCTGGGAGTCTTTGAAATCGGTGTCCGAAAGGGAGTCGTCGTGTATTATGAATTCAAAACTCTCAATGGTAAATAAAGAGATGTATATTAAGTGCTTTCACTTCTAAAATTCTCATTCACAAAAGGGTAAAAAGCGAAATATTTAATATTATTGCAGTTACATTTTTTCTAATTTTTTTTTAGATTCACATGAATAGTTCCGAGCATGATGAACCGAAGGACAAAATGAATGAATATTTCAAGGTCTTGATTTGTTTTTCAAGTATTATCTTCATACCTTAATTTTACTTTTTGACTGAGTAGATAGGGGTACGGGTGTTTCATTTATTTACTTTTTTTTATTATTATTAGCGTTTTAGCCGTCTTTAATATCGGACTCTTTTTCACATTTCAAAGGGTTCCATTGTTTCTGTGTCAGTCACTAAAGTAAGACATTTCCACCCTTCGAGAAGCCAGCTAATGGATTTGCTCAATGTATGGTAACATAAGTTCAACCATTTTCTGTATATTTATAAATAATCTTTTGATTTCAATGTTATGGTTGACATTTCGTTTAAGGGTTTTCATTTTCTTCACAGCTAAGAAACGTCCACTGTGTGAATCTCACAAAGTTTTATGGTTTGACCCAAAATAACACCAAACTGTACATTGTTAGTGAAGCTTGTAGTCGAGGGACATTAAAGGTCAATCAATCAATCTATCAATCTATCAATCAATCAATATTTAGTTTTGATCGGAAAAAGCCTACAGGATTAGGATAAATTTTTATTTGTAGGACATTCTTCATAACAGCAGTTTCAAAATCAACAAGGACTTGCAGACCTCATTAATTTGCGATATGATAAAGGTACGATAGTAACCGGTATATATTTATAAGAATAATAGATTTTTTTTTCATTTGGTATACAGTATTAGTTTTGACAAAAATTCACACTTTACACTGTTTAGATGTATATAACTATTTCTTTTCTAACAATATTGCCTTCTGATCTCAATTTCCTAGGGCTGTAGTTACCTTCACGCCAGCCCTGTGCGGTACCATGGGAGCCTGACCAGTCAGGACTGTTTGATCGACAAGCGATTTGTCCTCAAAATCACCGGGTTTGGACTTCCAGAAATTCGAACCAGCGACCACAAAACGGATAAACAACGTACTTTATATTTTCTTTTTTTGTAGATTTCCGATAACAAAATCAAAATCAAAATACAGAATGTTCTCCTGGGACTTAAACATTCAAATTAACTAGAGAAAAAAAATTAGCAATTAATTATTTTAGCTGTTCGTTTTTTTTTAAAATTGTCAACCGTGCTGTCAAAAGTGTTTCCATCCGAAGATGCAGTATGTTTCAAGATTCATCCCATCTAAACAATATTAAACGTATATAATCACTTTATTTAAGGAATTAGAAGGTATGCTTTTAGTATTACGAAGTAATCAAATATGGGTAGGGGTGATCAATTCCAATAAAGCCCAAAAGGACTCTATGACAAATTTGATTATCTCGGGATGATCAAATCCAATGAAGCTCGAAAGGCATTCTGATAAATTTGATCACACCCGACCGTTAACTAAAGAAGGTAATTAAACTTTCAATAAGTAAATCGAAATAACTCAAATAAACGTCTATTATTTACCCGCATGTAGAAATAATGTTGGACTTTTATTTACAATACAGAACTGTTTTATGTGGCCCCAGAAGTTTTGAGAAATGCCATCAGAGAACCCAACTTCCTGGTATTCCAATCAGCTGATGTCTACAGCTTTGGGGTCATACTATACGAGATACTGACCAGGAAAGAACCATTTGAAGATGATTTGCAGTATTCATCAATTGACGGTTCGTCACAATTAATTGTCCGTTTTGATTTCTATGATCTAGCTATTACTTAATTGATCAATAATCATACTCGTTATGCGGTCATTTTAACTTAAACTAAACATATTTTCACCAGCATATAAGGCTATAAGGATATTCCATTGAGGTAGACGTATTAAGATAAAATTAGTATACGTCATTCAATATCCATAGCTTTCAAAGTTATTTCTCGTCAACCTTACAGAAATTATTGAAAAGATCAAGTCCATCCCAAGCTTTACGTCTCCATTTAAAGCCGATGTTGAGGAATATGTAGAAAATTCACTCCTAAACCTGATGTATTCATGCTTGGAGGGAGAGGCAGAACACAGACCAACGTTTGCAAAGATATCGAAAGAGTCAAAGAGGAATAAATGGCGAGTTTTTATATTCCTTAATTCTGTCATATTTGAAAATCATTCCGTAATATCTTTGATAGTCAATTGCAATTGGTTAGTTATTTTATGAATGCAATTTATAAGAATTTGGTGAGTCTTATTTAAGTAACACTTATTTTTAATTTTTCACTCAGGGGTATATCAGGAGAAAACTTTCTGGACATCCTACTTTTTCGAATGGAGGAATATGCAAATAACCTGGAACATATCGCCGATGAAAGGATGCATGCCTTTCTGGATGAAAAACGCAGGTCTGATGAGCTTCTATATCAGGTTCTACCCAGGTAACTAAAATTTAAGTGCGTTTCCTTGAATCAAGATATTTTGCATCTCTTTTTTTCTGCAATTGTTTTTCAGTGTAACGTCCTTTTGACACCCCTCTTTTACTTATAAAGGTCAAATTTTGCCTTTCAAATGTGGAAAACGGCATTGGGGTATCAACACAAGACCATGTTCTTAATTTTTATCACTTTTTTTATTTTGTAATTCCTGAATTAAAAAAAGATATGTGGATTTGCAGTAGTAGATCTTTACGTTTTCCGCCGTAAGAATACTAGTAGATGCGTGTTACTATGTCTCCTCCTTTTCACGTGTAATTTCCTCCCATTAGAAAACTGCCCATCGTGCACGGATTCAAATTTGTTTCATTAATATTGCTTCAATTCTAGGAGCATTGCACGTGACCTTATTCGTGGTCACAAAGTGGAGGCCGAGGCTTACCAGTGCGTGACGATATACTTCAGTGATATTGTCGGATTCACCGCCATATCTGCAATGAGTAATCCTATGCAGGTTGGCCAATCAATTTGCACATTTGAACATAAAATGATACAATTTTTCATTCCATGTCTACATATCTTTGTTCTTAATATATTTTGAAGATTTTACAGAATATTTTTGCTTTTTGAAAGAAAGAATGACATAATAATATTACCTTTTGAAATACTTACAGATTGTGGACATGCTGAATGATTTGTACACTTGTTTTGACACAGTGTTAGAAAATTATGATGTCTACAAAGTACGTTTACTCGATTCATATGATAAAGTTCATTTTATTACATTGTTTAAATGCTTCGCCTTTAATAAAATACGAGAAATTTGATCAGTTTTAATATTTCAAAACATTGAAAGAAGAATATCATGATATGATTTTCATATCACATGTCGTAGAAGATACTTGAGGTTACCCAAAAAGGTTTATGTTTATCTGTAGGTAGAGACAATTGGTGATGCCTACATGGTTGTTTCCGGTTTACCTCTGCGCAATGGCAATGAACACGTCACAGAGATCGCAAAGATGTCGGTTGCTATATTGGACAGTGTCAATGACTTTCACATTCGACATCTGCCAGACGTGAAATTGCGTGCTAGAATAGGAATTCATTCGGGTAATATGATATTTACTGCAAGCACAAAAGCTTTTGGTATATTCGATTCGTTGACAAAATGTAAATTAAACCGCAAATGATACACATATTATATCGGTACATATATATAAGTTTAAATAATAACATTAAAAAAACCTTTCGATAATTTGGTTCAAAAAATGAAATCTAAATGCAGAAAGAATATAGATAGCAATGTGACTTTTGATGGTTGAAATGTAAAAATGATGTAAGTGAATCTGACTGTCAGGCCCAGTGTGTGCCGGAGTGGTAGGGAAGAAGATGCCCCGGTACTGTCTTTTTGGAGACACCGTTAACACCGCGTCCAGGATGGAGTCAAATGGGGAAGGTAAATATGATTAATTTTCAAACAGGAATAAAAGCATGCAATTTGCATTGAAATTCTACATTTTTTTGATTGAAAAATTTAATATCAAAAGATTCATAGACCTTTGTTATTGTCATATATATGTGTAGGAAAAGCTGTTTAGAAGCTCCAATCGATAAACTTTAACTATTTTTAAATCATACTTCATAATGGAGGTATTAAGTTTCGTGAAAAGTACACTATGGGCATAATAGCTGATTTTTTTTATCAAAATAATATTTTGAAAACTTCAGCTCATATTGCTTTAATTGTTGATTAACATCGTCGCCAAAAAGGAAGAAACAAAGTGTATTGTGTGTCTCGCCATCACTGCCGTCGTAGAGAAAACTATTTCTATATAATGTGAAATCATGACTTCATAAAGTTGCTAGCTTTTTTTGTCGTTCTGAAAGAGTTTTTAGTCAAACTACACATATACTTTTATATCATGATACAAAGGACTGCGAACGATAGCATTGTCTAGCCGCCTAACTAAAAGTCATTTTTTGAAAGTTGTTTAATTAAAGTTATTTTTTATGATAATGTAAACATTTATGTATATTTTCATTTAATATAAATGATTTGGTCAAACAAAGAGAGATAACTTCGTATTTTAGGTAAAAATAGCTCATTTCATAATAGAAAATAACGGAAAACGGAAATGTTTTTTAAAACATCTTTCCCCCCTATGAAACAAAAATTCCTTTTGCGGGGTTTTAATTATTGTTATTTAGCAGAATTATATTAAAGGGTTTGTTGTTTCACGGGGGGTGGGTGGGGGGGGGGAGGGGGGTAAATATGTCTACAGACCGAAATATATTTCAAAGAAAGAATTTTGCTTTGTATATTTTCGAAATATAATTAACAGATATGAATTAAAATTTACTTTAATATATCGTAAATATGTTATTATCAAGTTTTATGCATATATTGGCCGCTTAATAACATTTTCCTCAATCATAGAGACCGATTTCAATCAAATATTTTTAAGACCCCGCGTTAGCAAAACTTTTGTTTAAAAATAAATAAGTTGATTACAAATTTTATTTTGATATAAATTGATTAGGATTTGATTATACTTTTTAGTAGAAAACTTAGTTTTTGAATATCTGACAGAAATTCCGAAATATTTGGATGTAAAATGTAGGCGGGAAACGGGCGTTAGCGTTCGCAGTTCTTTACTTTTCTTTTTTTCTTTTGAATCGTAATTTAAATTGAAAAAAAAACACGATACCTGAAACTTAAGCTGAGGGCAAATTGAGTCTTTGTCGCTCTGAAGATGATTTAAATTGAAGCACAGTGTATTTGATTTTTTTGGTAGCCATGAAAATTCACGTGAGTTCAACGACCCGAAACCTTCTTCAATCGAGCGACTTGTTTGTTTTGCAGGAACGTGGATCTATAGCAATAAAGGTTTGACCGAAATGCATAAAAATTCAAACAATTAACTTAATACATGTATTAACTAAATAAATTATTTAGTTTCTTGGAATTTTATGCAATTTGCAATGTAAATTAATTGCTTTAACTCTGTACCAGTGGTGCGTATTGAACACTCATATATAAAAATAACATATTATATTTTATTCATTTTATTGGCTATTGACATTGTGTTATCAATTACTGTGCAGGGGAAAGGGGACATGACCACGTACTGGTTGATGGCAAGGGAGGCAACCCTGTAATTTAAAAACCAGCAATTCAGAGTTTACACTAGTAAAACTGCATTTATTTTGAAAATAACTGTTACTTTTGTGTAAACCATACACAAGAAAAACAAGAAAATGATTTTACGATTTGATTATTTTGCTATAATTGTGTTGTCAGTGCTTATTTTAATAAAAATGTGGCGCATGAGGCATTCTAGAGACACATTACGTACTCTTGAACTTTTGTTTGTTTATTTTTTAAAGTTAAAATATGAATATTAGAAACAGCACAACAGCTCGCAGTATATTTATAGAAAAGCTGTGATGTAACATATTCTGTTATAAGGAGTCTTTCTGAATTTTGCTTCGAATTGTCCTAACTGATACATTGGAGAATATTACAGTGAATTCGGTCGAGACGGAAGATTTAGATAAACCCTATAATTAAGGAAGGAGTCTTTTAATTTGATTAAGGAGTATTTTAATTAGGTTAATTTGATTTAATGGTCATTAAATCAAGACGAAATGCAATAAAATATCATATTTTTCTTTCTTTTTTACAATCAAACAACTCGGCATAGAAAAAGTATTCAAAGTTTAGAATCTAACAAGGACTATATTTTTGGCGCAGCATTGGCGTGGAAAAATATCACTTGGTTTTGCAATTCAGAATTGCTGTAGATTCATGAGTCTAGCATTTTTAAAACAATAACATTAATGTCAGATTCTTTAAACCAATGTGAACTAATGATAAGGTACTTTGATTTCAGAATATGTTTTTAAAATATAATTTGCCTATCAAAAAAAATCACAAAAATCGGATTTTCTTTCTAATTAAATGGTCAATATATTAGCTGTCAATTTATATCTTTGTGAAAGGTCTTCATAGTATGTAAAAATTAGAAATATTTTTACATTGGAAGCATAAAAAAATAATCAAAATATCTTCAAAATTTAAGAAAATTAGAGGAAATGCGGGCTAAGCAATATCAATTTTTTAAAATATTAATTCCAATTTAGTCGTTTAAGCTGATAGACATTCTGATATTTTATCATTGCATTGAATAATAGAAACTTAATATGTTAACCAGATGTCTACAATACTGCAGATAACTACATTTATTTTTATCCTTTAAGTTAAGAAAAAAGGAAGTGACCTTGACCTTACCTCGACGCGAAAACAAGAAGGTCAAACTTGATTAACCTGATAGAATCATTTGGTTATATGGTCAAAATTTTATGAATTCCTATCAAAGATACGTAACTCCTTCCATTCTTTCAGTCTCTACAAAAGTTTTATCACTTCTATAAATAAAGCCCCGTGCATATGTTTCAAAAACTTGAGTCAGGGACAGAAATGCGAATGGAACTTCAGTAGTAATGCATACAATACTAGTATTGTCATTTTACTTACATTCTAATGGAGATTTTAGCAATATTATCAATCAGTGATTTTCATTCCTACTGCCAGAGCTTTTGTCACAGTGTGAAATTTAATCTTTAAGACACGTTGTAATTATTCTGTAGATAACGTTTTCGGACTTTGTGCAAATTGAAACGAAAAAGTAACTTTTCTTATTGTGCAATACTTATTCCTTGTTTGTGACTTTACACATGTTCTGACATCAAATGCATACATTTCTAACAGAACATGTAAAACCGTTTTACTGTACACATGTAATACTTACAGTGGTGTCACTTAATTATCACATTCTTTGTAAACTATGTAGACTTTGTATATCACATATAAAAATAATAAACCCCATCATCCTTCCATATCAAGCCATTATCAGCTGTGGACTGTGTTTGATTATATTTATTTTGACTTGCTTCTAAGTAGTACACGGATGCTGATAAGGATGTTGAGATATTACAGTGTATGATATATACTGATATGACTAAGTATGTACATTTGATATAATAAACAAATAAAAACAAACAACAACTCCTTCTGCATCTGTTTGATTTTTTTAGACATACAACGTAATCAAACCAAAAATTTCATTCATAATAAATCTCCAGTATTTTGTTTCAACAATTGAGATATGGAATATAGAAGATATATGGTTTGATATCAAAATACTACTTGTTTAAATGCACAGACCGAGGATAAATTATGCTAATGTTATTGATGCTCCATTGACGGTCTTTCTGTGATGCTATTAATCATTCCTCTAAAATTCTTGGATAGCAACATTAAATTGTATACAACAGGACAAGTTCTTGCGCAGAAAACGAAACTCAAATCTATCTACTGATATCTTATGTGTACACTGTCGCCCTAATCTATAGGCCTTGTTTTTTGGTTCCCTGCATCTGTAGACACCGTAAACGACGAAGATGAGGATGAAGAGTACCCCCTGGGTGAGGGGCATTCCAAAGGAGTATCCGTAGAAAGGGTTGGAAAAGTCAGGGTCCCCTAGCTTCCACATAGCGAAGCCAAAAGCTGGAAACAAGAGGCAACTATTGCTTAACGCTGGTTACTAAATACGACAAAATAATAGAAAATTCTCTATGTGCAGAAATAATGGCTTAATGCAAATAAAAAATATTTGATTTGTAAAGCAAGGAAAAAAATCCTTTAATTGAAACCATTATGTCACTGTGTAATATGAAACAGGCAATACACTGATTGGTTTTCAAGTTGCAGAAAAATAAAACACACCTTTAGTTGGAATTGGAGGTTTAAAAATAACTCAGCGCTTTTAATATAAAGTTATAAACAGATTACCTGGTGCACAAATTTTATTGATTGACATTTTTAAAACAAAATATACTTGCATACAAACTCCAGAATAAATGTGACAACAACCGAGAACCCGGCCATAAACTTCATGAAGTCCTTAAAGGGGCATGGTAACGATTTTGGTGAAAAGGGCTCGCAATTCTTCTTCATGTAAACAATGCCTGTGCCCTGTTTTTGTTTACATAGGTTCAATATACCAGTAAAAATCTTTTTAAACTGATTTGTCTGTATCTTCTTATTCATATAAGCATAAATAAACAGTTCCTAGCGATTAACTTATTCATTTTGTGTCTAAAACTAGAATTTTCACTTCAACAATCAAAATGTAAACAAAAGCTTTGTTTACATAGCGAAGAATTGTAAGCTCTGTAACTCTGACGCTCAAATTTTGGTTTCCTTTTTAAAATGCCTTACTGAGGCATTGTAAAAATTAAAATCGAAAAAATAATTTTTGACCAAAATCATGCCCCTATAATGTCGTTGTCCCAGAGGAATCCCACGGACACCCAGAGGAAGACCCCCGAGAACATTCCCATCACACTGGTCGGAACCATCACCAGGGGCAGCAAGTAGGAGGTGCCCGAGCACTGGTGCCGGAAAAACCCGACTACAAAAACCGCAAAAGGAAAAATTCATTTCGCCCATTAGAACCGATTTTTTTAAAAATCCTCTACACAAAGACATTTCACCATTTCAGAGAATATACATGTAAAACTGCAGAAAAGAAGACTTACTCATTACCATCGTAACTATTGACAACCAGAATATCAGAGCTTCGGTGCCTGTACAAAAATATTAATAAAATTAACAAAAATAAAATCACCAACTTTAAACATTATTGCAGTTTTCTACACTCTAATATATTCAAGAGAGAGAGAGAGAGAGAGAGAGAGAGAGAGAGAGAGAGAGAGAGAGAGAGAGAGAGAAGAGAGAAGAGAGAGATGGAGAGAAGAAAGAGACATAAAAAAAAGAAGGATGAGGGATAGAATAAATACCTCCAACAAATGATTTTGGAAATAATCTTTTGTTGCTTTTTTAAACATAACATCAAACGGCCTGCCTTTTTGGTCAACTATCTTAAGATTAACGAAATATGACAACTCCCGGTTCAAGGGCACACAAAACTGCGATTTCCTCGAACAATATCTAATCGACATTTCCGAGAATCGAAACTTCCTTATAGATGTCGCGATATGTATGTTTAAATGTCCTTGTGTGTATTTTTTTGGCTTAGTATCGATTATCTAAACTTATAAAATTGGTCATACGGCTGTGATCGTAGCGGACATTTAAACAATAAAATGCTTTCTTTGGTGATTCATGCGGGATATGAAGGTGACGACATTGCAGAAATATACATAATCGGCGTTGGCAATGATCGCTACCTTCATAACCCGCATGAATCACAAAAAACAACGAAACTAATCGATAGACGTGGCCTGTCGATTTAAGTCTCATTAGTTTCTATAGAGCTATACAAATTAACTAAAGTTTTTGTACGAAATAGAGGGAATCATGCTCGGTAGATGTAAATATTTAAAGAATAAAGAATCATTTTTTTAGTCTTATGAAGTGATAATTTCGATCGGGGCGTGGTGAAAAGCAAAAAAGCCCGTAGGGCTTTAATGTATGATAGACATGACCACGCCCCGACCGAAATTATAGTTTAACTTATTTTCTCTCTTTCCTTAATTAATACCTAACAGCAAAACGCAATGGGTTAGAGCGCAATCTACGAATATGTTAGTCATGATTTCGAATCTCGCTGGGGTTTTATAATTTTTACCATTTCAAAATTTTTTGAAACATATCTTTGGATCAAATATTGTTGTTTACAACGTTTGTCTGATGTATTTGTAACACGACACCAGTAACTTTTAAATCCTTTATCTACATTTTATCATATTTATACATGTACAGGTAAAAGTTTCATTTGAATAACATTTTTTTTTAGAATTTTCATTAATATTTACATTAGCATGTATTTGTATTTTGTAACAAAAAAAAAAAAAAAATTAGGGACGGATCTTGTTTACATAACAAAGAATTAGGAGCTTTAAATTTGCTGAAAACAGATATCGTATTCAAACAGTAACTTAAAAATTGCAATATAAATCATTACAAAACTATAAACATGAAATCGTAAAATATTTTTTTTTCTGTTTTATTTTTGTTTCAATCACAACCATGTCCTATTAGGAAAATGGCACACTTTTATTCAAATTTATTTGACTTGGTGTCGGGTAACTTTTGAGATTTTTCTAACTCTTTATCTCCTTTATATTTGTTTTGATTTTGTTCCTAAAAATAAAACATACGATGCAGTATATGAAGGATATGAAGGACAATATGATTTCATACCACAATAAATCAATCCTTGATTTGTGGGCTTAATGTAATATGCTAAAATCAAAGAAAAAAGTGTTTTAAACATACATGTACGCGTGCTTTCAAAAATCGTTATTCATGCTTTTTATTAAATATTCAGGACAGTTACTAAGTTAAAGGGTAAAAACAAGGAACGAAATTTAATCAGAAGTAATTAAGACAAAAAATGTAAATTCTTTTATGAAAATTTGTTGACTACTAAGTTCCAAAAACCCATTAATAAATCCTATTATAAGAACATGTTTCACGTTAAAAAAAAAACTGGAAAAGAATATACATTAATAAAATAAAAAATTATAAATTATTAAATAATATATTAAGTTGCAATTTATTTTTACATCAATGTAAGTTAAGACCAAGAAAATGTTGTGATTATTGTCAAGACACAACAGAGAACGTTGAACATCTTATTTTTGAATGTGACAATGTCAATGAAATATGGTCAAAATTGTTTACGATTTTGCATTTAGATATTATGTGGAAACATGTAATCATAGACTTCTATTATGAAAATAACCTCAAGGTACAATTTTTGAATAATATTATATCTTATGTTGCTTATAGAATTTACAAATTTAAGATGTTATGTAGATTTGAAGAAAAAAATGAAACCTCTCAAAGTCTGAACGAATATGTAAAGAATTATTTAATAAGAGATATGAATTACATTACAATGTACTTAAAATCATCGAAATATTCATCAAAACTTAAAACGTTAATAAATATATTGTGATTACTATTGTATACCCTAGACACTTAGGGTCTGCCTATGTGTGTATGTGCTACACCCAGGGACCATGTAATGGACTGTATGTAGATGTGTTTGTCCTCCGGGTTAGCCAGGGTATTACATGTACATTTACTTAATATATTTCTACCGTTTACTAAGATAGCTTACTATGTACCAGTTTTTTCATATTTTTGTACATAATTTGTGTGTGTGTGTGTGTGTGTGCACATTTACACTTGACGCAAATATTGTGAGTCATAGTTATGCATATCTATAGATTATCGACGTACATGTATCTCTACATACATATTACATAAACAATTATATACCAAAATTAAACACATCATTTCTATGTATAAATATTGATATATATAAACATGTATTGATATACATGTTTTAAGACAAACAGTTAGATACTTTTAAATGTCTTCTCAATGAAAACTTGTACATTATTTGTAGCATTAATATGAAAAATAAAGAAATTATACAAGATGTCCGTATGTTAATAATTGAAGTTTTTGAAGATTTTGTATATTTGTTTACTCTTGTGAATAATGATGATAATAAAAAAAACGTAAAAAAAAAAAGTAATTAAAGTAGAGGAAAATGACGCGAGATCGTTTCCTTCAAAGAAAATGATAAACTTGAACAAGGGCATCCTTCAATAACAGGTTAATGAATATAAAACATAAAATATGCACTTATTAAAAAGAATGAACTCAAAATTAATAACTGCGAATTGGTCGTCAAATTTAATTAAAATGGTGATTAGTTTCCACAGTCTCGTAAAATTTTGAACCAAATATAAAATGGCATGAGCAGTTCAGGCCTTCAAATCAACAAGTGAACATTTTTTTAAAAAAACGTACTAAAGATGTTTTTCCTAAAACTGTTTCCTCTGCTGGTATTGTGCAATATCAACAGCATCAGGACCAAGGAGCCAGAGATTACCCTGAGTGTCATTTTGACGAAAGGAACAAGAAGTCCATGGGGCCTGGTTAAAACCGAGAAAGCGATAGAAATGGGGAACCGGAGACTGCGAGAACTGTTGGCGGGCCTCGCTACGATTAAAAGCCATACAGTCACGTCTGAATATATAGGCTGCAGCAGAAAAGACATCGGCGCCTTAGGCGCTGAGCTTTATCACGTTAGAAACACATCGGTGTTCATTGGACCAGGTAAGTCTAGTATTATAGAGTTTTGTTGTTAACAAATATTCCTGGCCCAAAGATCACATCATCGAAAACCCCACGACCAGTCTCGTTCAGGCCAACAGACTGACATAAGCTTACTCAGCGATGCAGAATAACATGAAACGGTGTTTGATTTAGATTAGAATTTGAACACAGATTAAATGTTTTATGCTTTCATGCAAACAAAGACAATTTTGGATTATGTCCCTAGCTTATTGCTACCTACACATTTAAGTGATTTTTATTAATTCTTAATAACTCCTGGAAGAGAAACACTTCAAAATTATTAATAAATGTGTGTTTTTTCCGTATTTTGCCAAGGTTGTAGTAGCGGGGTTGATGTAGTGGGGAGAATGTCGACCTCCTGGAACATCCCCCTTCTCACCCCCGTCGGGATTGACTCCCTGTTCGACAACAAAACCGTCTTTCCCACCCTGACACGTCTGTCCTTTTCGTTTGATGGAATCGGGCGTTTTTACCTGAAGCTGTTTGAGAAGTTTGGTTGGACGGACATTGCTTTGTTAACTGATTACTACGTCAGCAACGGTGCTGCCATGGTGAGTCTTCAGAGTGATTCTCTGGTGCGAGTTTTCTCAAAGTCGGAGCTTCGGACGACGTTAATAGTAAACCACGACCTCAGTCTTAAAGCCGCCTTAACCAAAGCAACTAAAGTGTCAAGAGGTGACAATTTTAGTCTTTCTTTTCTTGTAAATATGATTTGGATATCTCTTATACTTTCATGTCCATAACTTTAAAATCTGCATGTTTTCAGTGATTGTCTCGGTCGTCGGTATTCGTCGTTTACGAGTCTTGCTGTTAGAAGCTCGTGAAATGGGTATGACAAACGGGGATTACGTTTTTCTTTTTTTCAAATCATACTCCCCTCTTTTGACTGACATATGGTATGTAGAGGGAGACACAAATAACGATGTAAGTATTCCTTTAGTGTAAAACTCATTTATCGGTTAACCATGGTATTTTGTAAGGTAGCGAATCTTTGAAACATTAAGCAAAGAAATACTTTAATTCTCACTGTAGGCTGCAAAAGAAGCATTTAACGCGCTACTTGTTTCAATGCCGTCCGTTCGAAGAAGTCCCGCTTTCCTAGCCTTCGACCAAGAGCTGAAAAACTACTCACTCGCAAAATTTGACTTTGATTTCGACACTGATAGAGCTGATGTATGTTTTACATTGAATGCAATTACGCTAAAAGAAATCGGAGATAAACATATCTAATTATTTTGTAAGATATAAAAGAAATTTACCAACAGTCACGTGCTCCTTAGTGTTTGAATGCTGTTTCAGGTCAATCACTACATAGTTGCTTACCACGACGCTTTTCTTATTTATGGTAAAACAATAAAGGAGATGATAATCGAAGGAATGGATATTTTTGATGGTCGTCAAGTTACGAGGAGGATTAGGAACAAAACATACCATAATCTCATATCTGGAAATCTCAGGATAAACGACAATGGCGATGCAGAGAAAGACCTGTCAATCTACGACTTGGATCCAAATGGCGATATCAGCGTAGAGAAAATTACAATAATTGACAATATATAGAGTACTTCATTTTTTGAAAAAAAATTACTTCTGTTAAGGTTTTTTTCTATTTCTACAGAGTGTAGGAGTATATGCTGGCGATGAAGCAGTGGTATACATGAACTACAGTCAGGGCATTCATTGGCCCGGAAATAAGGGGCCACCTAAAAACAGACCTAGGTGTGGTTTTACCGGAGACGATCCTATTTGTTTTCCTGAAGGTATCATTGTTGATTGCTGCACACCAAATAGTTCGTTAAGTCATTTGTATTGAAATGTCTGTTTTGACGAGATAACAATTACTTTTTTTAATATATAAATTCTTTTTTTAAATTTAGAATCAGATTTTCTAGCGGCAGTTGTTACCGCTACATTCTCCGTGGTATTTGTGACCGTTTTCATAGCGGGGACTTTCACCTACAGGTAAATAATTTAATTCTGGTTGTAACGCGCTTTCTGATTGGCTAAAGACTTATTTTATTTTGTATAAAGAATGTTGCTTACGTAATAGTAAGACTAACGTCAAAAATGTGTTAATCCGCCTGACGTTACGATTGAATTTTGTTCAATTTGATGCCATTTTTAAGGTCAAATGACTGTTTTTATCTACAATTAATAGCAAAAAATTAAATTATAAGCAATGAATGCAATATTTATTAGTTTTATACGATATAAAATGGTTTGGGGCAGTTTACGCTTTTTTATAAACCGCTTCAAACTAAAAATATTGCATTCATTCTTTAAATAAAACATAAATAGCAGTTTAAACATTTACAAAGATTTATATAAAGCCGAGCCATTTTCGAGTAAATAGTCATTCCAAGTTTTGCTGTGAAAATGCACAAAAGAACATATATTCATCCATTTTACTTACCAAGATGCCAACATTCAAAGATATTAATATTGAGACATACGGTATTTGTATTTTATCTTCGTGATAAGATTTTGCCGGTATACCTTTCGACCATGGATTGAATTTCATGCGCGGATTTAGAATGAGGAAGGGGGTTAGTGGGTCCGGATCCCTTTGTAAAATTCAAATTTCTTTAAATTGCATTATAAAATTACCAAAAATATGCCTCGGACACCCCCCTCCTCCGCCAAACTCAAATAACCGTCGGACACCCCACCCCCGGAAGAATTTTTAGGATCCACGCATGAAAAGTTACTTGTACATTACACTATTCACCTCATTACCGTAAATCAAAACGAAATTGATAGAAACTGTGAACGAATTTGTATTCCTGACCGCAAAATTAAAAAATATAACCAGGAGCTTAACTAGAAATTTTTAGCCGCAAAACTGTCCTTAAAGCATCAGATTTTAATATTTGTTTATTTTACTAAAAAAGTTTGATCGCAAAAATAACTCCAAGCGAAAAACATTAACTATTTATAAATGAAGCCATCGCTAATAAAATTTTGTTAACAGGAACAGTTTTTAACTACTTCAGAATTTAATATTCCTGGTGAATCGAATTAATGAAAAAGCAATACCTTTGTTTTTCAGACATCTAAAATTGCAAATGGATTTACAAAACAATTGGTGGAGAATACCCTGGGAGTATTTGAAATCGGTGTCCGAAAGGGAGTCGTCGTGTATTATGAATTCAAAACTCTCAATGGTAAATAAAGAGATGTATATTAAGTGCTTTCACTTCTAATATTTTCATTCACAAAAGTAATAAAAAGCGAAATATTTAATGTTATTGCAGTTACATTTTTTCTAATTTTTTTTTTTAGATTCACATGAATAGTTCCGAGCATGATGAACCGAAGGACGAAATGAATAAATATTTCAAGGTCTGGATTTGTTTTTCAAGTATTACCTTCATACCTTAATTTTACTTTTTGACTGAGGGGATAGGGGTCCGGGTGTTTCATTTTTTTTTTGATTATTGTTAGCGTTTTAGCCGTCTTTAATATCGGACTCTTTTTCACATTTCAAAGGGTTCCATTGTTTCTGTGTCAGTTACTAAAGTAAGACATTTCCACCCTTCGAGAAGCCAGCTAATGGATTTGCTCAATGTATGGTAACATAAGTTCAACCATTTTCTGTATATTTATAAATAATCTTTTGATTTTGATTTCAATGTTATGGTTGACATTTCGTTGAAGGGTTTCCAATTTTCTTCACAGCTGAGAAACGTCCACTGTGTGAATCTCACAAAGTTTTATGGTTTGACCCAAAATAACACCAAACTGTACATTGTTAGTGAAGCTTGTAGTCGAGGAACATTAAAGGTAAATCAATCAATCAATCAATCAATCAATCAATCAATCAATTAATAAACCAATCAATCAATATTTACTTTTGATCGGAAAAACCTACAGGATTAGGATAAATTTTTATTTGTAGGACATTCTTCATAACAGCAGTTTCAAAATCAACAAGGACTTGCAGACCTCATTAATTTGCGATATGATAAAGGTACGATAGTAACCGGTATATATCTATAAGACTAATAGATTTTTTTTTCATTTCATATGTTTGTTTTGGCAAAAATTCACACTTTACACTGTTGATCTCAATTTCCTAGGGCTGTAGTTACCTTCACGCCAGCCCTGTGCGGTACCACGGGAGCCTGACCAGTCAGGAATGTTTGATCGACAAGCGATTTGTCCTCAAAATCACTGGGTTTGGACTTCCAGAAATTCGAACCAGCGTCCACAAAACGGATAAACAACGTACTTTATATTTTCTTTTTTTGTAGATTTCCGATAACAAAATCAAAATCAACATACATGTTCTCCTGGGATTTAAACATTCAAATTAATTAGAGAAAAAAAATTAGCAATTAATTATTTTAGCTGTTCGTTTTTTTTTTAAATTGTCAACTGTTCTGTCAAAAGTGTTTCCATCTGAAGATGCAGTATGTTTCAAGATTCATCCCATCTAAACAAGATTAAACGTATATAATCACTTTATTTAAGGAATTAGAAGGTATGCTTTTAGTATTACGAAGTAATCAAATATGGGTAGGGGTGATCAAATCCAATAAAGCCCAAAAGGACTCTATGACAAATTTGATTATCTCGGGATGATCAAATCCAATAAAGCTCGAAAGGCATTATGATAAATTTGATCACACCCGACCGTTAACTAAAGAATGTAATTAAACTTTCAATAAGTAAATCGAAATAACTCAAATAAACGTCTATTATTTACCCGCATGTAGAAATAATGTTGGACGTTTATTTACGATACAGAACTGTTTTATGTGGCCCCAGAAGTTTTGAGAAATGCCATCAGAGAACCCAATTTCCTGGTATTCCAATCAGCTGATGTCTACAGCTTTGGGGTCATACTATACGAGATACTGACCAGGAAAGAACCATTTGAAGATGATTTGCAGTATTTATCAATTGACGGTTCGTCACAATTAATTGTCCGTTTTGATTTTTATGATCTAGCTATTACTTAATTGATCAATAATCATACTCGTTATGCGGTCATTTTAACTTAAACTAAACATATTTTCACCAGCATATAAGGTTATAAGGATATTCAATTGAGGTAGACATATTTTAGATAAAATTAATATACGTCCATAGCTTTCAAAGTTATTTCTCGTCAACCTTACAGAAATTATTGAAAAGATCAAGTCCATCCCAAGCTTTACGTCTCCATTTAAAGCCGATGTTGAGGAATATGTAGAAAATTCACTCCTAAACCTGATGTATTCATGCTTGGAGGGAGAGGCAGAACACAGACCAACGTTTGCAAAGATATCGAAAGAGTCAAAGAGGAATAAATGGCGAGTTTTTATATTCCTTAATTCTGTCATATTTGAAAATCATTCCGTAATATCTTTGATAGTCAATTGCAATTGGTTAGTTATTTTATGAATGCAATTTATAAGAATTTGGTGAGTCTTAATTAAGTAAAACTTATCATTAATTTTTCACTCAGGGGTATATCAGGAGAAAACTTTCTGGACATCCTACTTTTTCGAATGGAGGAATATGCAAATAACCTGGAACATATCGCCGAGGAAAGGATGCATGCCTTTCTGGATGAAAAACGCAGGTCTGATGAGCTTCTATATCAGGTTCTACCCAGGTAACTAAAATTTAAGTGTGTTTCCTTGAATCAAGATATTTCGCATCTCTTTTTTTTCTGCAATTGTTTTTCAGTGTAACGTCCTTTTGACACCCTCTTTTACTTATAAAGGTCAAATTTTGCCTTTCAAATGTGGAAAACGGCATTGGTGTATCAACACAAGACCATGTTCTTAATTTTTGTCACTATTTTTATTTTGTAATTCCTGAATTAAAAAAAAAAATATGTGAAACTGCAGTAGTAGATCTTTACGTTTTCCCCATTAAAAATAGATGCTTGTTACCATTTCTCCTCCTTTTCACGTGTAATTTCCTCCCATTAGAAAACTGCCCATCGTGCATGGATTCAAATTTGTTTCATTAATATTGCTTCAATTCTAGGAGCATTGCACGTGACCTTATTCGTGGTCACAAAGTGGAGGCCGAGGCGTACCAGTGCGTGACGATATACTTTAGTGATATTGTCGGATTCACCGCCATATCTGCAATGAGCAATCCTATGCAGGTTGGCCAATCAATTTGCAAATTTGAACATAAAATGATACAATTTTTCATTCCATGTCTACATATCTTTGTTCTAATTATATTTTGAAGATTTTACAGAATATTTTTGCTTTTTGAAAGAAAGAATGACTTAATAATATTACCTTTTGAAATACTTACAGATTGTGGACATGCTCAATGATTTGTACACTTGTTTTGACACAGTGTTAGAAAATTATGATGTCTACAAAGTACGTTTTCTAAATCCTCGATTCATATGATAAAGTTCATTTTATTACATTGTTTAAATTCTTCGCCTTTAATAAAATACGAGAAATTTGATCAGTTTTAATATTTCATAACATTGAAAGAAGAATATCATGATATGATTTTCATATTACATGTAGTAGAAGATATTTGAGGCTACCCAAAAAGGTTTATGTTTATCGGTAGGTAGAGACAATTGGTGATGCCTACATGGTTGTTTCCGGTTTACCTCTGCGCAATGGCAATGAACACGTCACAGAGATCGCAAAAAATGTCGGTTGCTATATTGGACAGTGTCAATGACTTTCACATTCGACATCTGCCAGACTTGAAATTGCGTGCTAGAATAGGAATTCATTCGGGTAATATGATATTTACTGCAAGCACAAAAGCTTTTGGTATATACGATTCTTTGACAAAATGTAAATTAAACCGCAAAAGATACACATATTATATCGGTAAATATATATAAGTTTAAATTGATAATAACATTAAAAGAACCTTTCGATAATATGGTTCAAAAAATGTAATCTAAATGCAGAAGGAATATAGATAGCAATGTGACTTTTGATGGTTGAAATGTAAAAATGATGTAAGTGAATCTGACTGTCAGGCCCAGTGTGTGCCGGAGTGGTAGGGAAGAAGATGCCCCGGTACTGTCTTTTTGGAGACACCGTTAACACCGCGTCCAGGATGGAGTCAAATGGGGAAGGTAAATATGATTAATTTTCAAACAGGAATAAAAGCATGCAATTTGCATTGAAATTCTACATTTTTATGATTGAAAAATTTAATATCAAAAGATTCATGGACCTTTGTTATTGTCATATATATGTGTAGGAAAAGCTGTTTAGAAGCTCTAATTGACGTATTACTAAATAAGTTTCTCTGCATGAACAGTTAAATAATGTAAATAATCCTGGATGTACAAAATCTGATGATAAACTTTAACTATTTTTTAAATCTTACTTCATAATGGAGGTATTAAGTTTCATGAGAGTACACTATGGGCATAATAGCTGAATTTTTTTTATCAAAATAATATTTTGAAAACTTCAGCTCATATTGCTTTAATTGTTGATTAACATCGTCGCCAAAAAGGAAGAAACAAAGTGTATTGTGTGTCTCGCCATCACTGCCGTCGTAGAGAAAACTATTTCTATATAATGTGAAATCATGACTACATAAAGTTGCTAGCTTTTTTTGTCGTTCTGAAAGAGTTTTTAGTCAAACTACACATATACTTGTATATCATAAATCAAATTTACTTTTCTTTTTTTCTTTTGAATCGTAATTTAAATTGAAAATAAACCACGATACCTGAAACTTAAGCTAAGGGCAAATTGAGTCTTTGTCGCTCTGAAGATGATTTAAATTGAAGCACAGTGTATTTGATTTTTTTGGTAGCCATGAAAATTCACGTGAGTTCAACGACCCGAAACCTTCTTCAATCGAGCGACTTGTTTGTTTTGCAGGAACGTGGATCTATAGCAATAAAGGTTTGACCGAAATGCATACAAATTCAAACAATTAACTCAATATTAACTAAATAAACTATTCAGTTTCTTGGAATTTTATGCAATTTGCAATGCAAATTAATTGCTTTAACTCTGTACCAGTGTTGCGTATTGAACACTCATATATTAAAATAACATATTATATTTTATTCATTTTATTGGCTATTGACATTGTGTTATCAATTACTGTGTAGGGGAAAGGGGACATGACCACGTACTGGTTGATGGCAAGGGAGGCAACCCTGTAATTTAAAAACAAACCAGCAATTCAGAGTTTACACTAGTACAACTGCAGTTAGTTTGAAAATAACTGTTACTTTTGTGTAAACCATACACAAGACAAACCAAGAAAATGATTTTACGATTTGATTATATGGTTATAATTGTGTTGTCAGTGCTAATTTTAATAAAAATGTGGCCCGTGATGAAATTTTTTAGAGACACATTACGTACTCTTGAACTTTTGTTTGTTTATTTTGTAAAGTTAAAATATGAATTTTAGAAACAGCACAACAGCTCGCAGTATAATTATAGAAAAGCTGTGATGTAACATATCCTGTTATAAAGAGTCATTCTGGATTTTGCTTCGAATTTTCCTAACTGATACATTGGAGAATATTACATTGAATTCGGTCGAGACGGAAGATTTAGATAAGCCCCATAATAAAGGAAGGAGTCTTTTCTGGTTTTCGACTTGTCATAAGTTAATTTGATTTTATGGTCATTTAATCAAGACGAAACGAATATAATATCATATTTTTCTTTCATTTTTACAATCATACAAATTGGCATCGAAAAAGTAATCAAAGTTTAGAATCTAACAAGGACTATATTTTTAGCGGAACATCGGCGTAGGAAAATATCACATGCTTTTGCAACTCAGAATTGCTGTAGATTCATGTGTCTATTTTTAAAATAATAACATTAATTTCAGATTTTTTCAACTAATGTGAACTAATGATAAGGTACTTGGATTTCAGAATATGTTTTTAAAATATGATTTGCCTATCAATTTACATTTTTTATTAACTTCTATAAGCGTTCATTTTATAAATAAATTTGTGTGAAAAAATCACAAAAATCGGATTTTCTTTCTAATTATATGGTCAATATATTAGCTTTTCTGTCAATTTATATCTTTGTGTAAGGTCTTCATAGTATGTAAAAATTAGAAATATTTTAAAATTGGAAGCATAAAAAAATAATCAAAATATCTTCAAAAGTTAAGAAATGCGGGCTAAGCAATATTAATTATAGTTTAAATATTATTTCCAATTTAGTCATTTAAGCTGATAGACATTCTGATATTCTATCATTGCATTGAATAATAGAATCTTCATATCTTAACCAGATGTCTACAATACTACAGATAACTACATTTATTTTTATCCTCTAAGTTAAGGAAAAAGGTAGTGACCTTGACCCGATCTTGACGCGAAAACAAGAAGATCAAACTTGATTAACCTGATAGAATCATTTGGTTATATGATCTGTTTCATTGTGTCAAAATCTTATGATTTCCTTAATATAAGAAGGCTGTCTGATAACGAGAAGACTCCTTCCTAAAAAGGTGATATGAATTTATGTAATTTTGTTTGTAAAATGGCTGAGCAAAATGACTTCACATACATGTATAAAGTATAAATATACCAAACTTAAAGTAACAATATTATTAGTATTTGTTATATTCAGCAGATCCGAACAAAACCTAATATAACAATTGACAGTAATAAAAAAATCACAGGGTTAATAAGGAACTAAAAATCATATTTGATCCTAACAAGCACATAATTTAATTTTGTATAAAAGTTACTTTTGGTATACGTCCAGTAAAAAAAATATTTGATAGAGAAAAACATGAAAAAACAAAATTATTATTAAAATTACATATTTCCTTTTCATGTTGTTCTTATTAAGTAAATTATTTACAAAAGAAGTAATAAATTAAAATAAAAGAAATTGGTGAATATATTTTCATTAATGTAAAATATAAAGAAATAGAACAGAATGTGATAATAAAAATAAACTATTTTTTAGATATTGATTATGGTCATATATAATTGGTGTAAAAATAGATTGTAACAAAATGGCTTGTAAAAATTTATACGCCAGACGTATACAAATTAGATGTTAAAAGTGTTTGAAGGTGGGAACGGAAGAAAAAAAAATGACAAATTGAAAAGTAAGAAACCCCCGCTCAATTAAGATGAAGTTCAAACTTTATTGTATGTTTTGTCTAAATGTGCAGACAGTAAACTCGAGATACTCGACACATATAGCTAGTGTACCAAAAAATTATTTTCCGATCAGTGAGAACTTAGACTTTACATCATGAATGGACTACAGAAAATACCTGTGAATCAAAGTAAAAACAATGAATTTGTTGGAGTAAATGCAGTACATCTTGAAGAAGCGTACGTATTGCTGACAATTGATATTATCTCTTACTAAGATTGCCGAACGGGCGAACGACTTTTTATCTCGTTATTACGACTTATTATCTCGTAAATATACACACACCACACACGACCTCGTACTTCGTATCGTACGTTCTATCTCAAACGAGAGACTGGCGAACAATTGCAGTAAAGAGATTTTATGGAACGCCATCGCTGCCTTATAGCATAAAACTACAGGTACATTATGTCAAATTATCATTACATTATGTCAAAGTCCATTACGTGGTGTGAATATATCTTTACACTTGGTCAAATCGTTATTACGTGATGTCAAAAACACGCTAGATGAAGAAAACATCCCACATGATGTCAACTTTTTACGTTGGGATGTAAATCCTTACGTTATGCCAACATTGTACAACCGAAGGTCAATACATCATGACATTATTTCGACACTGTGTTACATGGGGCAAATGTATCCTTACATTTTGTCAACATTTTATAACATGCTGTCAATATATCCTCACAATATATTAACACTGTAGTACATATCGCGATTCTATCCTTACATTATTTCAACATTTATTACATGATATCAATATATTTTTACATTTTATGAACACTTTATTACATGGTGTACATATGTCGTTTTATTATGTCAACTTGATGTCATAAGTTTATGACGTTATGTCTAAACTTAATAACGTGATGTAAATAAGCCTTTGCTGTTAGTTAGTTCTCTATTCCATGCTGTACACGGTCCATTTCTTTATGTTGAAAGATCATTTTGTTATGCGAACACGGATACCCTTGGCCTTTCTCTATACATAGAAACGGCGGTAAGCTGTTTACCGAAATGCATCAAAGGGCTATTGGAACTTTGTGGAATGGAACCAGTAAAGGGTCACCCAATGGGATCAAAAGCATTTTTTAAAAATGAGCATTTTTTTAAATTCATTACATTTCAAAATAAGATTGATCTTTAATTTTAATGTTTAAATTCGTTGTTTAAAGAAAAATATACATATGTTACTTACTATTCTAATATTAACACATTACAGCATTTTTACAGCAGAACCTACTAACTGGTTTAAGCTAGCAAAAGAATATTCTACATTAGTAAGAGCTTTAAAACAAACCAAACACATTCCCAAGTATAACATCTTTAAAATTACAATGTCAGCAGTACTTCACTTACTTTTAAGATTCTAATTCCGTTCCGCAAAATACTATTACCCGTGAGGATATCGGTATTCAACGGAATAGAACGGAATAAGCGAAAATTTCATTCTCATCCTATTTTCACGTCAATTCTATACTTACGACGAAATTATATGTAACATGATAATAATTGTTTACAATAAATCAACACTCATGCTGTCTGATTATTTCATTTAATTAAAATTAGTTACATGTATGAGACAAGCGCTGGAGACAGTGCCGGTTCTACCAATAATGTTTGCCTTTCTTGATAATAAATTATAAAATCGGCGAATACAGTTCCCCTCTCTTATTTGTGTGCGTCGTTTTATGACATATTTCTGATTTATACCCTCTGCCCGAAAAATTACATAAAACACACATTTCATAAAATCCAAACCCATCTATATCAAGATGGAGAAAGTCTATAAAGGGGTTAAAGATTTATTGTAATTTATTCATAGATTTTATTTAATATTAAGTTGGTTTTGTTTTATTGTGTCTTGTCCTCGGAAATATCAAGTGTCCTGTGAATGAAAGGGACGAACGTAGCGTACCCCCTCCACAAACATTATTCCCACCTCCTCTGCAAAAAAAATATCATTTAAATACAATAATAATTTTGTAGCAGAACGGCCATGCCTAGTTAGGTTCAATGTCCTTAATTTAAGATACCAATAGCAACGTTTAGTTTAACTACTAAATAATTTAAGACTTAATTTTAGAAACTTTTAGAAAATATGTACTGGGTGTCCGCATCACGAAATACAGGCTTTGGAACGATAAAGAAGAACCCTGACTGCTAAATGACTGTGTAGTAACGAACTTAATTTGAATACTCTTGAAGTAAAAAAAAGTATATATCAAAATTAAAATTTTAAAACAACAATAAAGGGGTTATTCTTAGATTTTTTTTCATTCTAAGTATTCAAGGGCCGATGAGCACGAGAAGACTTGCGTTTTAAGTCTTATTCTTATTACTTAGGCCGATATAAACTATAAATTCAATGTTTAAAAACGTAGATGTTTATTCACTCTTGGAAAATTCAATTGTCAGCAACTTAGTCCCTTACAGCTTTCAGAAAAGCACCCGTTTTCATTTCAGTATGATTAAATCACTACTTCTTACTAGTATCTACTGTTTGGGTTTTTCTGTGTCCATTTGGGTAAATCGGCGTACCGTTGCTATGGTTATGTCATGTTGTAAATTTTGAATTTAAAACATGACATACATGTTCATATAAAAGCCTAGGATAATCGTGTTTGTATAACGGAATGATGTTTCGACTTGATGTAATGGAGCGTGTATATCATGGAATAGAGAATTGGTCTGATGTAAAGATTTTTCCCCATCACGTAATAAAGTTCAGACAAAACGTCAAGATATTTTCGCATCAAGTAATGCACTTCTGACCTCAGGTGATAAAGTGTTGACAAAATGAAAGGATGTGTTAACACCATGTGTTAAAGTGTTGATAAAATGTAAGAATATATTGATATCAATGTAATAATAAATGTTGACATAATGTAAGAATAGAATCGCGATATGTACTGCATGTAAAAAATGTTGACATAATGTAAGGATACATTTGCCCCATGTAACACAGTGTCGAAATAATGTCATGATGTATGGACCTTCGGTTCTACAATGTTGGCATAACGTAAGAATGATTTTATATCCCAACGTAAAAAGTTGACATCATGTAAAGAGATGTTTAATTCACCTAGCGTATCGACAAACTGTAAAGATATATTCACACCACGTAATGGACTTTGACATAATGTAATGATAATTTGACATAATGTACCTATAGTTTTATTATATAAGGCAGCGATGGCGTTCCATAAGATTTCGTAAATTTTAACCCGGTGCACCGTAAAATATTTATCACTGAAAGCACGTTATGGTGTTAGAGTAGTTATGGAGTACATCTGACAGTGTGTTAGCAATACAAATATGAAGAGATAATTGTGCATGTAACTGTCATGACTTTCAAGGGGATAAGGTCACGATAACTGGTTTAATAAAGGTAAGGGAAGCAGACGCAGACGAAATACAATGGCGGAGTTGTTTACCTCAGTGCTCTTATGTGTAGTAGGTGTCATAATCTACATTTGTTACTGGACTTTATCGATCCCTCGCAAGCTTCCTCCAGGACCAAGGATTTTCCCAATCATAGGGAACGTGTATGGTTTGTTTGGTACAAAAGATATTTTGAAATCTTTTGTTGCCCTACGAGGACAATATGGCGACCTTTTCACGTTGACAATCGGCGGGAAATTTTATATTGTTGTAAATGGTTATGAAACGATGAAAGACATCTTTATAAAAAATGCAGATGTCGTATCTATTCGACCGGATAACTTTTTAAGCAAGGAATTAACAAAGGGAAACGGTAGGTTATAAGAAAGAAGAGTACATGAAAATTATCAAATTGTTAATAATGTTTCTTATGGTTTCTTTTTCAAATGGATAAGCCATACCTTTTTAATTCTTCGTACAATCTCTTAAGGCATTGTATTTTCGTCTGGTCATCGATGGAAAATAAACAGAACGTTTACAATGTCCATGTTGAGAGACTTTGGATTCGGTAAAAAATCGTTCGAATCAAATATCATGAAGGAGGTTGAAGTTGTTATAAATGTCTTTGCACAACAAGCAGGAAAGCCTATGTGTGTCACAAGCAGTGATTTCATCACCGTAAGTATAGCAAATATCATGTGTGATGTGACCTTGGGGAGACGTTTTGATAGCAATGATCAGGACTTTCTGGACATCGTGAACGCTGTCAATGCTGCTGCCAGCAATGTCAACACTATAGGGGCTTTGACAGTATTCCCCTTCCTTGCTAAAATACCAGGAGACCCTTTCCGAGGACAAGACACAATAAAACAAAACCAACTTCTTCAAAACAGTTTAAGTAAAATATTGAAGGAACATCTTCAGACGTACGAGGAGAGCCATATTCGTGATTTCATTGACGCTTACATTCGAAAAATGAGACATGACTGTCAAGGCAACAAGCAAGATTTTAATGGTAAGCTAGTCTTATTTTGAAACACGACCTCCCCCTTAAACCCCGACCCCTCAAATTCCATTAAACAAAAAACACAAAACAGAATATATGTAGACATGATATAATTTCAAATTGTGGGGTTATCAGGGTGATCCGTAAAGCTACGTCATTCAGAAAACCATTTCAGTCTCTGCAATTAATCAATATTCAATAGAAAATGTATACGTTTGGTAGATACATGTACGTAAAATAAAGCATTTATAAAAAAAACCCGCAGTCATTTAGAAAAATAAATCTTAACTTTTTAGTTCTTTTTACCATATGAAACGAACTTAAAAGTTAACAATTATGGTTCCACAAAAAAACTTGATTATTAGATTAAACTAAAATTTTAATTAAGCTACGCATAAGAAATGTATATCAACAATGGTTTAAGTCCAGAAACTGATTATACAGAATTATAATTAAGTAAGCGGCTATTTCAGAGCAACAACTGCTGCAGATTGTTATGGATCTCCTGGGCGCGGGCACAGAGACATCGGCTACAACCATGAGATGGTTCATCTTGTTCATGATAACGCACCCAAAAGTCCAAGCACGCATGCGTGAAGAAATACATGACATAATTGGGCATTCAAAATACCCTTCCATGAGTAACAAAGATAGCATGCCATATTCAGAGGCAGTCCTTACCGAGACTTTAAGAATCGGTTGCATTGCCCCGTTATCCATACCTCACGGATTGACCAAGGAACTGAAATATGGTCAGTTTCGGATTCCAGACCACGCTGTTCTTATTCCAAACATCTACTCGGTTTTGTTTGATCCATCTATCTTTGAACGCCCAGAATCGTTTAATCCAGAAAGATTTCTTGATGACAACGGTAAACTCAATGGAAAGGAGAAATACGTGGTTTCCTTTTCTTTGGGTAAGTTTTTAAATTTCTTTTTTCATAAAATAATGAAGACAAGATATTGAACCAATGGTTAATGCTAAAATCAAGCAGTGTATGCGGCGTTTAATTCATGGATTCAAAGTTGAAAACTGTCGTGTTGATTCACGTCAAGTACTCTTTCAGGTAAGCGAGTCTGTCTTGGAGAGGCCCTAGCACGGATGGAGCTATTCCTCTTGATGGCGTCATTGATTCAGCGGTTCCAATTTCTCCCAGAGAGTGACGAATCGGTTTTGGACTTAGAGGGAATTCTGGGATTGACCTATCAACCTAAACCGTTTTATTTTATCACAAAAGAAATTTTATCTTAAAGTCCTCGTTGATGATGATCTAGCTCAAGATTATCTAACGTTAAGCACTCGTCATTTTTTGTTGTTATAAACATTGACTTTATTCGAAATTGAAAACACAAAAATAATTATAATTTTGTTCAATGCAATAACAATAATTTACTTCTACATGTATCTGAAAAACCCTTCCATTTGTTATAGATATTGTAGACGACTCTTTTTAATGCATGTATATATACTCGTACAGTTTAGAAATATGCTCATGAAAAAAGTTAATGCGGAAATTTAATATCCAAAAGACATTTTAATTGTGACCATATCCTTGATGGATATTAAAGTCAGATATTTCCTTTGTTTTTAATATATTTACATAATTTTTATCATATATTCGGAATAAATATAATAGTTCTGAAATTGAAAGTAGCAGACATTGCAGGACATTTGAGACATTTTGTTGAATGTATTTGAAACTATTTCTGAAAAGTCAGTAAATGTTTTTGAATGTTCAGAAAGTTTTATTGATTACATCGGCGACCTATTAATCTTAATTTCATTATTTTCATGAAGTAAATTCTATGCATAGGTCACTGTGATACCTCTCTGTCCATACCGCAATATTCTGTATTTATTTACATATTAGGTCCGAAGGAGTTCACCTGAAAAAAAAAACCTGATGTATATTCCCGACAAAAGTAATCTTTGTTATTTAAAAGTGTAAAATTGTTTGAAGTCAAAGTAATTAACAGAAACTGATATATTTTTTTTAGTTATTGACAGCAGACTTGATATGTGAAAAGTTAAAACCAAAATCCATTTTCAATAATGTAAAAAAGACACCTTAAATATAACATGATGAATTTACAACAACAACAACAACAACAACAACAACAACAACAACAACAAATTAACATTGTCAAATACCTTTGCCATGCATTTACAAGTAGATATTAAGTTTAAGGAGGCAGAATAGTGAATCTATCAGATCTATTTGAAAATTTAGATACATGTATCTTTTTAAAGCCAAAAGCTAATATCGTCGTTTTTTAACACGTCCGTTTAACTGTCGACTGCAACAGATTCTTCAGATCAAAATTGTCTAAATTGAACGCGGATAACTACATGCTTCGAATATATATTTGTTCTCAATGTCAATCTAAGCTTGAGAGAAGACAATATCGACAAGGGTTTGGTTCCAAAAACTTTATAACTATCCCCCGCCCGATGTGTGCGAACAAGTAAAGAAACATATTTATGTTCTATACTCTGTCCCGAGTTTTTGCTTCCAACACTTTTTGCTTGATATTTCAATAATAGTAAATACCTTTATGCTCAAACTATGTTCATCCACTAATATAAAAAATGTCCAGATTATCTGTTTTGAAACGCCCCCTCTACTGCTTCAGGTTTCAATACACATCCCGAAATTGAAAGTCTACGGAGATTTTGCATTGCAACAGCCATTAATAAGCCCGGATGATAACGTTAAAAAATTGCGCGATGTATTCCGAGTGTATTCCGAATGGAGAAAAGATGTAAACATTCCCCATTATAAATCTTCGTAAGGAATCTGTTTTCGTTCCTGTGAATTTCTCTGAGTGAAAAGGGATAATTGTTCAATGAAGATATCTTGGATATATTCCCTTTTAACGATTTCAACTGTATTTCTTTCACAGGTAAGTCTAATTTTATTAAAAATCATCAAAAAGCGATGGAAGCAATAACTTGGGACAGACTATAATACTCCCATTCAAACGATCATAAAATATTTATTTACTAAAACTCAAAACACGAACAATCAGTAACAGCTCGCGAGCGCAACATACTTCTTAATCAAATCAAAACGTGTATGCTTCACTACATGTAAAAGAAATCACCCGGAACTATAACTTAGTGTAAGCACGATCTGTTTGATACGAAAGCCGAGAAGGATCATTCGAGATTCGAGATTCGAAATACGAGATTCGAAATACGAGATTCGAGATTCGAAATTCGAGATTCAATATCTAAATTAACCAATCAAATCATGGATCTGAAACCTGTATCCTAGCAACATCAAACTGTTCTAAAAAAAGATCATTCGTACATGCTCTTTCCTACAAATAAATGTCTTAATAGCTCTTATATAGTGGTTATAAAATGGTTAAATTAACATTGATGAATTAACCCCACACAGTATAAACAATTACATTAGAAATAACACTGGTGGCTTTGCGAATCTAAGTGGTTTTGTTTGCCCTGTATGTATTTCCCCCCGAATAATTTTAACCCGAAGTGTATTCGCCCCAACTGTGTAAAAATCGGCTAGCGAAGAAAAATCTGTTTAATCTAAATGTTTTAGCTATGAAACGAAACTCAATGAAATAATCGACATGTCAAAATATAGATTATGATAAAGTTTTAAACCATAGAAGATATAATGATTTACAACCTCAAAGACAAAAATCCAGATAAGAATAGTGTATTGTAGGGTATGGCATTGCCATTGTCGATATGAGAGAGAGAGAGAGAGAGAGAGAGACAGAGACAGAGACAGAGAGTTTTGTAGTGTCAAATTCAGTTTTGATTTAGAATTTGAAATTGATTTGATTTGTTACAATTATATATAGACAATAATTAAGCCTCTAAAACGAGAAAAGAGAGGAGGTAGCTAGGGTAGGGCAGACCAACTACATGTAGCAAGCTTTAATTTTAACGGTGTTAGCGCACCTGTGATTTACATCGACCGACTCTCTCTCTCTCTCTCTCTCTCTCTCTCTCTCTCTCTCTCTCTCTCTCTCTCATCACCTAGCATTTCCTTTTCCGTGAGGGGGTTTGGGGTATTTGTGATGTCTTACATTAGCTAGCGAAAATGATAAAAAAAACCATGAAATTTTCTTTAAATTGTGTGCGGATGTTGTACGCCAATAACCTGTTTTCAGTATATACATTTCAAGAGGGGGGGGGGGGGGGGGTTATATAGTCCTAATTAATTTGTCAGTTATTCTGTCCCCACTTTGTTTTCTCTTCGTTTTCCAGGTTTTTTTTTATTTGGCTCGGCAAATTAATATAAAACTTTCTGTGTAGCTCCATAATGATGCACTGTAGATAAATTATGAGTAGTTTTACTTTTGATAAACAGGTACATATCCGTACTTGATTTTTAATTTGACTCTTATAATCGGATTTAATATTCCAATAATTATAGGGTAGGAAAGAGTGCATATATTTACCCAAATGGACCAAAATATAACCAAATGAATCTAAAAATTTTGACAAAATTAGTTTTAAACGTCCGACTCTTTTTCAATTCTAATCGGGTATGTCCTTTAGAAAAATCTTGAACCACACACATTTCAGCAAATAAAACGACAATTGTTTCATTTTTTATGGGGAGGGAGGTGGTGCCGGTAAAGGATATGTATTGCTTGTGGCAGTTGTGCTATACTCTCATTTGTTACAATAGGTAATACTACATATTGATATAAAATGAAAGTTTCCAATTACACTGTACATAGCTTTTATCACGCATTTTGACCCGTGCGATAGTTTAAAACAATTTTCAAAGCATTTAATGTAATTCAACCGATCATTTTTGAAATTTAATTTGATGGATCCCCGCCTGATACGTCCGCCTTCTTGTATATTAGAATTACATGTACGTTGACCATATGTACACATTAACTTAATCGGCTATGTTATGGGACGATAACATTTTTTATCAATGTTTTTGCAGGATATGTAACAAATAACAGCCTATTTGTGGGTTTTTGCACTGATTATTTGAGATAATTTGCCGCCATCTTTTATGCATTCCACACACCACTCACAGTTTCTTTATTTGGTGTTCTGTGTGTATGGCGACAAATTGGTAAATTTGCACCACTCACCCCTTGTAGCTTCATCCTGATTACCTTTTATCTGGCTAAGTGTAATATAGTAGTATATTAAATACACACATCTTTGTTTGCAGTGCTTATTTACATCTTTAGAGATTTACTTACAAAAGAAGTAAACATTTGTATGACTTATATGTAATTATTGTCAATTTTGGTGCGGTGGGGGGTAGGGGGAGGGGGGGGGGAGGAAACTACAGAGAAACTTAACTTGGCTGTGAAACATATGCTTTTATTCTTTCTTGTTGATATATCAATGAATGAATTATAACAAAATATATGTACAACAATTAATTTTGAAATATTCATGCACAATCAAATAAAAGGTTTTACTGTTCTCTGCACAAGAAATCGGCAATGTGAACAAATTGGCACCCTATCATCCCTACCTTTAATTGTAGAGGGTAGGTATCCTTCTATATTGAAAACAATTCCAAAAGTAAGACTCATAATAAATTGTTTACTGAGGAAAAGGAAAAAAAAATTGTATTTATTAATAATTCCGTATGATGTGATAATATCTCAATGATTTGTTTATAATCATAGTACTATATATAATCACTGTATGCATACATAAAAACGATAAGTAATGCTTATATTTATTAGTGAAACAGGACAGATTATTTATATTTAGATTATTTAGATACATGTACATGTACTAATCTTCATGCGGGGATCTAGAAAGGAGGGGGTCAGGGGATCTGGACCCCCTCCTCGGGAAAATTGGAGCTTATTAAATTTACATAGTAAAATTTTTTGAAATTGGCCTAGGACCCCCTACAGAAAAAATTAGCTACGCTTATGAAGTTCTCTACTATAACCGCATTTTTACACAAAAGGGGTGAATAAACCTGGGTTTTAAACTATTACTGGTGGTGAAATACCTTAGGGTTCAAACGCATCAGGTGGAAATGCACCAGGGCAAACAAAATCACTTAAATCCGCGAAGCACACTGCATTATTACTAGTCTACTTAGATATTCTGTATAAAAGTAAATACAAATAATTATTTAGTAAGGTAGGGAGAAGTGAACATAGCATTTATTTGTATATAAGAGCATGTACGTATGATTTTTATTTAGAACAGTTTGATGTCGCTAGGATACATATTTTCAGATCCTTGATTTGATTGGTTAATTTAGATATTGAATCTCGAATTTCGAATCTCGAATCTCGTATTTCGAATCTCGTATTTCGAATCTCGAATCTCGAATGATCCTTCTCGGCTTTCGTAGTTTGAGGACAATAATCATTCACTCTGTGTTACTCAAAACAGGTACCAAGCAAAAACTGTTGCGTTTACTTTTCCAGAATATCTATAGGAAATGGCACAGGGACCAAGACCGTTTTAACATTAATTTCAATGTAACCATAAATAAAGAAAGGGGTCGAACTCTGACCCAGATAAAAAAAAAATACCAGCTCGCTTCAAATTTAAAAGCCTAGTAAATCAATTATTTTTTATAACACTCGCAATATGCATGTATTTTCAGAAAAGTAATGCCTGAGATACACTCAAGCCGAATTTCAAGTTGATGGGTCGTAAAATAGCGGATATATACGTCAATATTCTCTCCAAGTCGCCAGTTTATTTTTACTCGGACATTTACCGGTCCAGGGCTCACTGACCCTGTGGGAAATGGTACAATTTGTCAGAGAAGTACTGCAAAGTAGATGCAGTTCATTCTTTGCAAAGAATGTGTGCATTGGTAATATTTTATGCCAAAAATGCAGGAGGAAGGTTTATAGATTAGAAAAAATGGTGGTGGGTCAGTTAGAGTTTGAAATCCGTCCGCTGTCTTCCTGGCATCAGGTACGTCCCTTTATATTAAGAATACAGCTGTTAATACGGAAGAGAGTTCAGGTGAATGTAAGGTGAATGATAATAGTGTTCAAACGCCTCGTAAAAATCCTTCTAAATTGACAAACATCATTCTTCCTGTTATTTCGGTTGAAAAAACTAAGGCGACGTTCATTATTTGTAGCAAAGAGTCAAAGAGTTTGCAACCTTTGAAATCGCGTCACGCTAATATAGTTGCTAATATGTAAATAAACGCATATAAAGAACATATAAAGGACATGTATCGTATTATACTACGATACTAGTACTGCTCGGACAACGACTGTGAAACTTTTTTTTCAATCACTATACATTGAGAACTAGAACCTAAGAGCTTACTGTGTATGGCCTAAAATCAAGAAGTGTAACGGAAATCGATATGTTTTTTGTAAAGACAGAAACCAATACCGGTCCTATAGGTCAGTTTAATTGTTATTCGCAATAGATCCTTTTCTAAAATAAATCGATAAACCTGTTTTTTCTAAATCATCTAAAAATGTCAATTCCACTATTCCTCCCTCCAATATTTGATAAGAAGTCTTAAAATTTTTGTGAATATGTTACAAAACTTTTTTCTACACAAAGTAAATTTTCTATAGCAATTGATTCGTGTGCTTCAAAAAATCGAAGGAAGAATATTTTTATACAATTTTTATATTAGGCCTAGTAGAAAATATTTTTAGGTTACCCAAAAAGGTTTATGTTTATCGGTAGAGACAATTGGTGATGCCTACATGGTTGTTTCCGGTTTACCTCTGCGCAATGGCAATGAACACGTCACAGAAATCGCAGATATGTAGGTTGCCATTTTGGACAGTGTCAATGACATCTGCCGGACATAATACTGCGTGCTGGAATAGGAATTCATTCTGTTTATTTGTTTTTTGAAAACTGTAAACATAAAGGGTTGAATTGTAGAAACTGCAAAGCGAAAAATATACTCCTCAGATAAGTACTATGTATATAGCTTCATTAAATGTAACAATTATGAAATTAAATTTGACCGTCAGGCCTAGTGTGCCGTACTGATAGAGAAGAAATCAAAGTAATCTTAATAGCAGGCTTTTTTCATCAAATTAATACTTTGAATAATATAATAGTTCATGCTGTCTTAATTGTCGATAAACATTGTGAAGCTAAACAAAGGTATGCTTCTTTTTCTATTCGTAAAAATTTTTAATTTCATTTGAAAAGCATAATTCCTGAAACTGAAGCTAAGGGAATAATAATAATAATAATAAACATACTAATAATAATGTCCTTTGCTTATACAGGATAACACAATTAGCTTACAAAAGCTAGTTCTCAGTGTGGTCCTGAAACGAATTTACAGACAGCAACTATATACAGAAAATGATATAACATACAAAACATGTATTTCTGAGAAATCAGTAAATGTACATTATATGTCATTTAAACTACATGTTATTGCTTAGATAGAGTCAAAAATTATATTAAACTTCGATAAAAATAAAACGCAGACTATCACTGCAACGCCATATTGAGTCTTTAGTTTGTCTTTTTGAAAATGACATCAGTTAAGTATTTGATTTTTTTAGTAGTTATGAAAATTCAATGACCTAAAACCTTCAATCAAGCGATTTGATTTTTTTACAGGAACATGAGCCTAAAACAATAAACGATATATACACGGGGAGATGGGGTGGAGGTTAACCAAATGCAATACCCATATCATTTAAACGTAAATGTTGAAATCATCATTATCAAAAAAAATTTATTTATTGTTTTTTGGACTGAAAGGCCAAAAAAAGTATAGCCTTTGCAAAAGGCAAAAGGGAAAAAAAATGTTGCAAAAATTACAGCATTAACCCAATCAAATGGTAGCTCGTTCTCTTATAACAGCGCTGTTCAGTAACGTTTAGTTATGATTCTCGGGACAATTGAATAACACGATCTTTAGCCTTCGTAACCCCCTTTAAAGTTCTGCATTTTCGAACATACACAAAAGTCCCCATATCAATATAGCTAGTGATCCACAGCAAGCACATTTTCCGAAATTCGATAAGCACTATCCATACAATGATAAATATACCCAGCTAATTTTAATTCAGTATTTTCGAAGAGCAAGTTTTACGTTTTAATTATGGCCAGTTGAATGTAAATCTCAACATAATCAATATGATTTTACAGCTGTAAATACCTGTTCTAATACCGTACAGTAATAATGAACTGATCCGCGAATTGACAGTTATAAAAAATCTGGGTTGAAACAAGGAAGAAAATCGTTTTAATAATCAAAGCAGGCACGCACATTTTGGATACAAGTTACTTCTGGTATACACCCATTAAATGAAAATATTACAGAATAGAGTAAATATTAAAAAGGAAACGTATATTGAAGTTTTATTTATTCTTTTTCATATTTTTTTTAATTTGGTGATCTACTAACAGAAGAAGTACGAATAAAATAAATGAAAGTAAACGTAAATTGAAATTTATAGAGAAACAAAAAGAAATGACATGGGATTTGGTATAAACTGCACTAGGGTTTAGAAGTTAAGGTATCCCACTCCTCAATGTTGTTGTATCAAGATTTTCTTGAGAAGTATATCATTGAAATCTGTAGACAAAACATACTTAAAAAATACAAAGATAATGGGGGGTCAGTATCCATCCCTCTGAGTTATGGCCTATTTAATTTGACCTTTTCGCACCTAAAATGCAATTTCATCCTGATTAGGATTTGTTGTCAGTATTTTTGATTAAGCAAACTTATTTCTTCAAATATTGTTTTTAATTATGCACAATGGTCACACTGAATAGAGGGATTACGCAAAAAATTTGTACGAAGCTGCATAAAGTTTTGTGTGACCTTTTTGCACTTAAAATAGACAATTTCTATAATAGTAACAATTTGATTTGAAATAAAAACTTTTTGAATATCAAGAATTTTATAAGATTAATCCAGTTTGCCTAGATATGTATTCAGTATCATTTTGACATATATAACATCGGGGTCAGTGATGTCAAATTTTAGATATAGGGCTTCAAAGGTAAAATTCTCGCAAAATTTGGCTTAAAAAATTCAGACATGTTCTATATATTTGCATGATTTTATGCTAAACGGCTATCACATTCTCAAGATTTGATTTTGTACATGTAACACAGAACCTATAAAATATGTTACAAACCTATCAAATGCTAAAAATGTGAATAATGAATAAAGTATAATAAAAAGAAAAGTATATTGAAAATTCATAAAATTGCTTGTTTCTGTCATTTTCGTCTAAAAACCTTCCGCACGAAAAAATAGTTCCCCAAAAAACTTGTTTGTTTCTTGAATTCAAATGGATTTTCTTTATGAATGTTGTGTAATTATGAAATAATAATCTATCTGTGATGATTAAATAAATAATATCATATTCATTTCAAATATAATGTTCATCTGCGCAATGAAATCAAAACATGAGGAGTGAGATACTTTAAGTGTCGTTTGGCGTAATTCTCAATGCATGGAGATGAATTTGTGGTCGAAATTATTGGAACTAAATACTTAGTAAAGATTTATTTAAAATACGATTATGAACGCCTTCTCCAAAGATAACATAAATGAATCTATTTGTTTGAAAGTGGACACAGTTGAAGAAATATGATAAACTTTGAAATTATTATTAACACTGCACAACTCAGATGGGGTTTTAATTCAAATTGTATTTTTGTCGAAATGTGCAGAAAGTAAATTTGAGATACCCGACAAAAGTATAGTAATGAAAAAAGCCAATAACAAACTGTCAACCATCTCAAAAATCTATAAAACAAAAAACAAATTCAAAGCAGAGCAACACGGACCTCTAAACAGATAGAGGTAGGATCAGGTGTATTTCATACAAGAACCCTTATGAAGAAAAACGATTGAAAACAAACACATTTTATGTTTTAAATCATAGAATACTTATTATTCATTTTTCATAATATCCGTATTACGTTGATTTACGAAAAAAAAATCTTTTTTACATATAGATATTAATAAATCTGATAAAACTTCATAACATTTTTAGATGTTATATGTTCCAAGTAGATAATAAATTAGAACATCATTTTATCATATGTAGCTCACCTGAGCTGAAAGCTGAAGTGAGCTTTTCTAATCACTTTTTGTCTGGCGTCCGTCTGTCCGTCCGTCTGTAAACTTTTTACCTCTTCGACTTCTTCTCCGACTTCTTCTCCGGAACCACTGGGCCAATATCAACCAAACTTGCCAGAATGCAACATTGGGTGAAGAGGATTCAAGTTTGTTAAAATAAAGGGCCATGCTTTCTTTCAATGGGAGATAATTAGGATTTATTGATAATTTGTTATTTTTCAAAAATCTTCTTCTCAAAATCCATTTGGCCAGAAAAGCTGAAACTTGTGTGGAAGCATCTTCAGATAGTGTAGATTCAAGTTTGAGCAAATCATTGTCCCCGGGGGTAAGGTCGGGTCACAATGGGGTGTCGAAATCTTATATAGAATATATAGAGTAAAAATCTTCTTCTCAGCAACCAATAATTCAGGACAGTCGAAATTTGTGTAGAAGCATCCTCATGTTGTGTAGATTCAAATTTGTTAAAAACATGGTCCCCGGGGGTACGGCGGGGCCAAAATGTGGGGTCATACTTTTACATAGGAGTATATAGTGTAAATCTTTTAAAATTTTCTTCTCAAAAACCATTTGGTCAGAAAAGCTGAAACTTGTGTGGAAGCATCCTCAGATAGAGTAGATTCAAGTTTAGGCAAATCATGGTCCCCGGGGGTAAGGTGGGGCCACAATGGGTGGGGGGTTGAAGTTTTACATTGGATATATATATAGAGTATATCTTTAAAAATCTTCTTCTCAGAAATAATCAGCCAGGAAAGATGAAATTTGTGTTGAAGCATCCGCATGTAGTGTAGATTTAAAGTTGTGAAAACAATGACCCCAGAGGAATGGAGGGGGCTCAATGGAGGGTCGTACTTTTACGTAGGAATATATAGTGTATATCTTTTAAAATTTTCTTGACAAAAACCATTTGGACAAAAAGCTGAAACTTGTGTGGAAGCATCCTCATGTAGTGTACATTCAAATTTGTTAAAATCATGGTCCCCGGGGTTAAGGTGGGACCACAATGGGGGAGGGGTCAAAGCTGACATTGGAATAAATAGAGTAAAAATTTAAAAATCTTCTTCTCAGAAACCAATTAGCCAGGAAAGCTGAAACCTGTGAGAAAACATCCTCAGGGGGGCAAAAATTTACATAGGATTATTATAAAAATAGAAATTTTTTGAAATATCTTTTTCTAAAAACCACTTGCTTAGAAAAGCTGTTACTTTACTAAAAGCAACCTCAGATAATGAAGAATTAAATTCTTTCAAATCAAAATATTAAGAAGTAGGGTGGGACCACATTGGGATTCCAAATTTTTAAAGGTAGATTAACAAAATATGAAATGTTTAAATGTATGGTTTTACTTATATGCAAGCATTTTGACATATTGGTGATTTTTTCAAATTGTTAAAACTTTGGCCCCTGGAATATTTACATGGGGTTCGGAGTTTGATGTAGGTTTATATCCCATATATAAACAAATGTTTAGAATGTTTTTGAGGACTGCAATGCTCAGCAGGTGATATTACTATAAATCATCCTTTTAGAAAAGGGACTTGATTATAAACATATCCAGGGAAAAATGGACTTTTATTTATACAGGATCTAGATTATAATATACATTGTCCAGATAGTTTGAATTATGACTCTGTTAAGCTGATTTTATTATATGTTGCCCATGGGTCTCTTGTTTTATTTGTTCGGCGACCCCGTGCTCGAACAGGCATTCATTAATTGTCTTTTTTCTTATAAAATTAATATAAATTCAACCGTCGGAAACCTTTTAAAAATCATTATACTGATTTTCAAATGACATATATGATAAATTTAGAGGACAAATTTACGTCATCTAGATTTGAACAATAGCTAAAAAATCCCAATTAACAACTTGTCTTATCTTTCTGATATTAAATTAGACGTTAATTCATGTGGCGGCGATATAACATATATTATAACTTTGTGAATAATGATTTCCTTTCAATTCTAAAATAATCCTTAATTAAACTTTTAATTCGAATTAAACTTGTTATAATTAAAATATGTTGAAGCCTCATTTTCCATAATACAGCGACAATTAGAATGTGAGAAGCGCGATGCATTATGTCCTTAAAATCAGAACTAAGATTTTATAAATATCCTACGTTTGAATTAATATCAATTTATATAAGGTTTAATCTGATTAATTTACATTTTCATATAATAAGATTATCTGTTTTATTTAAAATTAATATGTTTGTTTTCAGTCATTGTTCTTCAAAGGGGTCCTTGTATCAAATTTTTCGTTTATTCGCGAAAATAACTCATTTATTCTCAAAAGTTTCGCGTTACTTAGTATATCGCGAAAGTAACGCGTACTATCGCTAAGTTTCACGTTTATTCGCGAAAGTAACGCATTTATTCGCAAACGTTTAGCTTTATATCGCGAAAGTTTCGCGAAAGTAACCCGTTTAATTGCAAAAGTTACGCGTTTATCGAAAGTTTCGCGTTATATCGCAAAAGTTAATCATTTATTCGCGAAAATGATATTTTTTATCAACGAAAATGAGCTCAATGGGCTTTCGTACGTACTTACAACAAAACTCGTATATAACTTAGGGTAAGAATAAGTTTCGTTAATATTTTAACTTTTACAAGAGGCCAATTGGCCTTAACGGTCACCTGAGTAGCATATAACCCATACACAAACTTGTCGAGGAGTCTCATATATGCATTTAATTAATTAGATTTCATTCTGGAGAAGAAAAATTATAAATTTGTAATCACAACCACCTCCCTGCCTGAAATATTTCAAAAAGAACTACAAAACCTATAATTTTGGCAAAAAAATTAAAGAATTGGTCTACAAAATCATGAATTAAATTTTCCTTTCAGGTGTGTGGGAGTAAAGAAGATAATATTTTTAATTTATACACTATGCATTAACACCTATACATCCATTTTGGCCCTGTCCTAGAGTCAAAACCCATACTCCAGGGGACATGAAAATTAAAATTTCAGTACAGGACTGCCTGGTAAACATAGTTATAAGTCAGTTTTTAATACAGATGTGTGAGAATAGAGAAGAAAACTTTAAAACAATGTCCTGAACCCCTGACCCAGGGGCCATGAATTTCATAATTTAGGTAGAGGAGTTAGTGGACATCATAATCATGTATAATTCAGTTTTTTGCCCACATGTGTGGGAGTAGAGAAGAAGATTTTTTAAAGATTTAATACATTTTTACTACATGGCTATATAGGCCCCACACTAGAGCCTGAAACCCTAATGAAGGGGTCAAGAATTTCACAGTTTAGGTAGAAGAGTTAATGGACATTATAACCAGGCATTTAGTTTTTAAGAAATATATATGGAAGTAGAGAAGAAGATTTTCTAATATTTAATACATTTTAGCTATAGGACCATATTGGCCCCACCCTAGAGCCTTAACCTCTATCCCAGGGGTCATGAATTACACAATTTTAGTAGAGGGCCCCATGGACATCATAACCAGGTATTTAGTTTTTAACAAATATATATTGGAGTAGAAAAGAAGAGTTTCTAAGATTTAATACATTTTAACTATATGGCCATATTGGCCCCTTCCTAGAGCCTGAACCCCTGACCCAGGGGTCATGAATTTCATAATTTAGGTAGAGGGCTTCATAGACATCATTATCGTGCATTTCGTTTTTAACAAATATATATGGGAGTAGAAAAGAAGATTTTCTAAGATTTAATACATTTTTTACTATATGGCCATATTGGCCCCACCCAAGAGCCAGAACCCCTGACCCAGGGGTCATGAATTTCACAATTTTGGTAGAGAGCTTCATGGACATCATAACTATGAAACCAGTTTTTTTCCCTCACATGTGTGGGAGTAGAGAAGATTATTGAAAATTTGGCTATTTTTTCATATTTGGCCCAACATGAGCCGCCCCAGGGGTGGTAGAGCCAGGAATTTCACAATTCCTCTTATGCCTCACACCAAAATGGTCACAATCAGCCTTGTAGTTTTTTTGAAGAAGTTAAAGAAGTTAACGCACGACGCACGAAGACGGACGAAAACGGATAGCAACAGGTCACCTGGTGTAGTATTTATAGGGTTCATCTGAAAGTGTGTCAAACAAACTGTGCATTTAACTGTGTGCCATTCAAGGGTTACATTTTCTAGGTCTCCTAGATGTTCGTCAATGTTTTCCTTTACAAGTCGGGAGTCAAACGGCTTGCCTGACTTAGGTTACTGGTTAAGTGTTCATAAGAGCGAGGCAAGGGAAGCAGGCGAAGACAAATACAATGGCGGAATGGCTGACCTCTGTGCTTCTAGGTTTAGTAGTTGCCATTATCTACATTTGTTACTGGGCCTTTTCTATACCTCGCAAGCTTCCTCCAGGACCAAGAATTTTCCCCATCATAGGAAATGTGTATGGTTTGTTTGGAACTAAGAACATACTGAAGTCTTTTGTTGCCCTACGAGGACAGTATGGCGATCTTTTCACGTTGACAATAGGCGGGAAATTTTATATTGTTGTAAATGGTTATGAAACAATGAAAGACATCTTTATTAACTATGCAGATACCGTATCAACTCGATCGGGCAATTTTTTAAGCAACGAGATGATAAAAGGAAACGGTAGGTTTTCGAAATTTGATGATGTTCATGATCTCTTCTTTCTAATTCAAACAGGAGAAGCCATGTTTCTATAGCTTTTCGTTCAATCTCTGTAGGCATTGTATTTTCATCTGGCCATCGATGGAAAATAAACAGAACGTTTACAATGTCCATGTTAAGGGAATTTGGATTCGGCAAAAAATCGTTTGAATTAAATATCTTGAAGGAGGTTGAAGTTATTATTAATGTCTTCGAACAACAAGCAGGAAAGCCTATGTGTGTCACAAGCAGTGATTTCATAACCGTAAGTATAGCAAATATTATGTGTGATGTGACCTTGGGGAGACGTTTTGATAGCAATGATCAGGACTTTCTGGACATCGTGAACGCTATCAATGCAACAACCAGCAATGTCAACACTATAGGGGCTCTGACAGCATTTCCCTTTCTTGCGAAAATACCAGGGGATCCATTAGGAGGACAGGAAACAATAAAACAAAACCAATTTTTTCAAAACGGTGTTAGTAAAATGGTGAAGGAACATCTTCAGACGTATGAAGAGAACCATATTCGTGATTTCATTGACGCTTACATTCGAAAAATGAGAAAAGAAAGTCAAGGCAACGAGCAGGATTTCAATGGTAAGTTTAATAGCCTTATAAACCATCACCCCCTCTCCCCCCCCCCCAAAGTCTATTTAAAGAAATACTGACAAGAATTCGACAAAAACCAATTCAAACGATGGGATTTTGGAGTGATAAGTATCGCTTTGTGATATAGAAAGCCATTTCAGTCTCTGCAATCAGTGCAAATATTTGTAATTTGTTTTTATACTTTTATACAGTGTTGTTATCCCTTTTTTGTTTTATTTTGAAAGAGAATAACAATTTTTTAAAGACATTTGTGGTATATTTTTGTTAGATACATGTACATAAAATATTGTATTTTATTAACAACCCGCTGTTATTTGAAAAGAATACATGATGACTCAATATATAGTTGAAACTTGACCGCTGGACCACGATTTCAATTTATCTACTCATTAAAATTGTTAAGGTACAGTACCGATCAGACCCAACCTAACACCAGAGTAAACCCCAACTAAACCCCGGGTTTACTTTTTGAAAATTTGGGTCCACTCGGGGTTTACTTTGAAATTGCTTTTGAGGTCAACTGTATGCACTGGAGTGTGAAGCAGACCAGTATTTTGGCTTACCATCCTACTGCCTGTAATTCATACCCTTCGTATATTCCGAATACACAGTTAGCGTCTGCTTTCAGGGGTATATTTCTGACTGGGTTTACTCTCTGTGTCCACTCTAATAAACCCGAAGTAAACCCGGAGTAAACCCAGATAGTAAACCCAGGGTTTAGTTGGGGTTTACTTTCTGTTAGGTTGGCTCTAATCGGTAACTGTAAGATTATCGTCTCCAAGATAATTATAAAGAATCACAAATCTATTTTTCAGAGAAACAACTTTTGCAGATTGTTATGGATCTCCTGGGCGCGGGCACAGAGACATCGGCCACAAGCATGAGATGGTTCATCCTTGTTCATGATGACGCACCCAAAAGTTCAAGCACGCATGCGTGAAGAGATACATACCGTCATCGGACATTCAAAATATCCTTCCATGAGCCACAAAGATAGCATGCCATATTCAGAGGCAGTCCTTACCGAGACCTTGCGACTCGGTTGTGTCGCCCCGTTAGCCATACCCCACGGATTGAACACGGAACTGAAATATGGACAGTTTCGGATTCCAGACCACGCTGTTCTTATTCCAAACATCTACTCGGTTCTGTTTGATCCGTCTATCTTTGAACACCCAGATTCGTTCATTCCAGAAAGATTTCTTGATGACAACGGTAAACTCAATGGAAAGGAGAAATACGTGGTCTCCTTTTCTTTGGGTAAGTTTTTATAATCTTTTTTTTTTTTTTATAAATTATAATGTAGGCAAGATTTTGAATCAATGGTCAATGCTAAAATTAAGCAGTGCATGCGTTTAAACAAATCGAATCAAAGTTGAAAACTGTCGTGTTGATTCACATCAAGTACTCTTTCAGGTAAGCGAGTCTGCCTTGGAGAGGCCCTAGCACGGATGGAGCTTTTCCTCTTGATGACGTCATTGATTCAGCGGTTTCAATTTCTACCAGTGAGTGACGAATCGGTTTTTGACTTGGAGGGAATTTTAGGATTGACCTATCAACCCAAACCGTTTTATTTTATCACAAAAGAAATATAATCGTAAAGTCCTCGTTGATGATGATCTAACATGAGTTTATTATAAAAGTAATCACTCGCCTATTTTGTAGATTTTAACTTTATTTGAAATTCACAACACTAAAAAAGTATTCAAAGCATGTACAATAATTTACTGAAACTACTATGGACGATAATTTTTCATGTGCAGACTAGTATAGTTTGAAAATGTAATTAAGTCCAAGTACTGAGAGACGGGATCTCGAAAGTGTCTACATTTTCTTCGAATATGCTTTAAAACATTGTACATTGTAAGTTGGAATTGGATGTTTCAATATATAATAACATTAGACAATCATACATTTAACAAACTCCTATGAAAATAAGAAGTTTGTATAACATTAGGCTGGTACTTAAGAAATGAAAAATGTATGAAAATTTCAAGGTTCTTCCTATAGCAAGCGAGAGATATTACCTGCGTGACCCATGTTGACCCCACGAATATGGAATAAATTATTTTAAATTGCCACATGGGTTCTATCCAAGTAGACGTTTGTCAAATGTGCTCACTGTAATACACTGACATGTTTTTAATCGTTTACCATCGACCTTGTATGGTTAGGATTTTTTGTTTGATCACTATTGTAATATGCAACTTCAAAGTTTTATTCGATTCTTTCCAGATATAAATAACGCATAAAGTATGATTCAGCAAACGCGCCAATTGATTCACCTACAAAGTTTTATCGATTTAAATATCTCCTCCTCTTCGTTGATAACGACACATTTTCTTAAATGAAATACACCAACTTTCTTGATTTATGCATTACGTTATTTTAAAATCCCTCGTCTAGCTGAAGATGTTTACAATTCAAGTTTATAATGCGAACAAAGTCAGAAACGTTGAAAAAATATAAGCACATACGTAAAATATCACAATTACAAGCGCTTTGAAACTAATTTATTCCGACATTGATTATTTTCAAAATAATTCAGAATTAGGGGTATTACCTTTTTATGCTGATCAAAAATTAATTTAAAAAATACCACAGGGTAAGTCTCGGTAAGTATTTGGCCATCCTGCGTAATCACTCGGCTATACTATAAATGATGAAGTTTGCAGACAATTTTAAGATTTAAAACATGGTAACTTAACTTCGGAGTTTTCTTTTTCCCCCAAAGTTTACTTTTTAAAAATATGCCTTATTAAAACAAAAATCGGAAATCACATGAAACCAGTCACATTTTCAGTGTAACAATTTTACAATTCATTTAATGCATGTGCGGATCAAGAGCAGGGTGTTGGGGTCGGGGAGAACCCCACCCCTAGAAAATTCAAATTTCTAAAATTTACATACATGTAATATCTCCGACCCCGCTCCCTTCTGCAAACTTAATCGGACCCCCCACCCTCGGAAAAACAATTTTCTGAATCCGCGCATAATAGAAATGGTATGAAATTTCAAGGTATAATTTTTAGTTACGCTATACAGAACGCTGCATGAAAAAAAAATCCCATTCTCAGTTAAAATTTAATTTTCATCTGCAACAGCTCTAAACGAAAATGGCACAGGTAGTGCACAACACCTTTGTAGGATTGAAATACAAAAGTGCGTGCTCAATGAGCCCGAAGCAATATGAGCTGTATTTTTAAGAATATTAATTTGTTGCTAAAACCTGCTAAGTCTGCATATAATTTTAACTTTTATGTCATGACAAATAAGATTTGAAAAAATCATTAATTTTTGTCGGAGGAAAGATTTCTCTTCTAAGGAATATATAGCAAATCAATTTTTGTACAGGGCGACAATAAATCAATTTTGCTCCAACTAAGGCTTCTTAACGGCCTTTTCCACATATATGAGGCTAAAAGAAATTTTTTGTCTTTTTAGTAGAAATAACATTTTCGTAAAAAAATAATTCAACGTAAAAAATGCAGCTCATATTGCTTTAAATCAAACAGCCATTAAGAAGAGCAACAAATTTCTTTATTATTTCTTAAAATACAAATAATTTAAGAAAGTTAAAAAAGAATATTCATATCCATGAATAAAGAAATCTGTCAATTACTTATGTGTAGGAGACATTTATCAGCGAGGGGCTATATATCGTGCTAGCACCTGGATGGTACATTGTAACAAGGGTCTTTTGACTTTGATTTTAAAATGCTTTACTAGAAGGAACGCTTGCTTATTATAAATTATAAAGAAGTTATGACTGCATATAAAGAAGTTTCCACACCATAAAATGAAAGTGATGACACAATTAAAGGAACTTGCCAGATCATATAGCTACTCAACATTAGCATATAAAAAAATTGTCACATCATATATTTAGGATTTACCATTGCATGTAACGCTTTCACCACAATACATGAAGGTTTTACCACCATACATAATGATTTTAACACACTTTAACATGACATAATGACCTTACGAAATAGCGAAATTATATTATCTCTTCATATAAAGATTTTACCCCTGAATATTATGATGTAATCACAGTGTATAATGATGTATCACTGCATATAATGATGTTACCATTGCATATAATGTTATTATACTTTCATGTTAGATACTGAAATCTGGTTTATACGCAGTTGATAATCCGTTCTATTACCCTCAGCGTTAGCAACACACTTGGCAACGGGTAACACAACAAATTGTTACATGCGCGTAAATTATGCGCGTACGGTTCGCCGTAGAATTCTCGTCATTTCTAAATAAAAGCTGTAATAATTTCCCTAAAATTAAGACATTCAGTATAATAAAATAAATAGGGCCTGTTTGGGAAAAACATTGCATTTGCTTAAATATAGGTTATTACATAAAATGATGTTAAGAAGTTTGTGAATTCTGCTATTTTTGATCTTCCGCTAATTTTATATTATTGAAATAAATACATTCCTAGTTAAAATTTGAGCTGATTTGAAAATCGTTACTTAATTTTTGCTGTAAACATGAGATTTGAAATTTTGCATGTTTTTACATGGAAAAAAAGATATTTGGTGTTTTGTTTTTCTGGAACCAATTTATCAATCACTATATAAATAAAATCTATCTAACAATAACCAAAGTTATTTTCATATTTCCTAAATACTTTTTGAATTATTGTATATCAACAGTCAAATACATTTGTTTTGTATAACAGTTGAAAGATCATCCAGGGATTTTAGTTTCCCATTTATATGGAAAATGTGCTTTGTAAATAAAATTTTACTTTTTATATCAAACAGTATGCCCTTGTAAGTAATAGAGCTTTTATACGTAATAGTTTGCTTCAAAAATGAGTCTATAGTTTTAAATTCAGGCCTTGTTTTGCTTATATTAAAACAGGAAAAAAACTTCTTTGTAGAAGTGGGGCATTTTTTTAAAAATAATATTGATTTTTTTATTAGTTGTTTCTGATGTGATTGAGATGTAACGAATGTCTGCATTTAAATCTTTGAAAAAGGTGTTCACAAAGTCGTTTATAATATGTTTAGTTTTAAATAATCTAGGTACCCACGCTGCTTTTAAAGCTTTTGATTTTGATTCAATATCTAATATTTACATTTTCAACAGTTTTTGTCAGTGATAACATTCCAAATCAATTTTGAAGCCAATAGCCCAATAACTTTATAAAAATTGAGTGACACAAAATGAGCGTGTCATATAGCATAACCGAAAAACGGTATTGGCTGCACCGCTTAGTATATAATACATAGCATGTGCTACATGAAAAAAGGATTTAAGTGGTTTTAAAATGTTGTTTTAAAGTGCACAAAATGGAAATAATATAAATATAAGTAATAAGGAATCATTCTTTAATATTATGAGGTGATAATTTCGGTCGGAGCGTGGTCAAATCTATTATAAAGCCCTGTACGGTTTATTAGATTTGACCACGCTCTGATCCGAAATTATAACCTCATTATACTTAAAGAATGATTCCTTATTCCTCAATTAAACCTATTATCCGTCTTTCATATCCCCTATCACAGTATTTCTCTTTATTCTATCATGGATTGTGCCAAAGAAAGTTAAGAATTAATCTATTAGAATTCAATTAAATATAATTTTCTTCCAGTAGTTCTAGGATTGTGGATAAATATGTTAAGGACGTTGTTTACTCAGGGTTTGAGTTCTCATATCCAGGATTGTTAAAAAGTTCAATTTCATGAGTAAATTGTTTTCAATACAAAAAGTATTTATGAAATTAATTATTATTGACATTAACAATCGATATGTTGACTAAATTACGGAATTAGGCTCTGACAAAGTTTGACTTTTAGCAAAACACAGGAAAATTCGGACTAAACTTTTAAGATTTTGTTTTCCACTGAAATATCTTTGGTAGTACTATTAATAATATGTAAAGTTAAGATTTTATTTGTTAGTCAACATAATTTTGCATATTTTCTGTTGGTTTTATCTTGCTTTTTCGTTTAAAATAATCGTATGGCAAACGCTACAAAAATATTGAAAAATGCTTTAAAATGAAAAAAAGAGACCATATCTCAAACTATTGATCATTGACCTCATATAAATTTTATGCCAGCAGAGAAGGGTTAATATACTTAGTTTAATACTATAAATGTTTTAGCATTATTATCATTCAGTTTTTTGTTATATGGAATCAAAAATGGGTAGTAAATTGAAGACTGATAGAGGAAATTCGGACTAGAATATCTATAAAAATTGTGAATGAAAACTTAATGCTTTATATCTATTTAATGTCGCTATCATTCATAAACTGTATTTCATTGTTAAAGAAATAAGCAATTTGAATTATTTTCACAATTAAGAAAATCTCAGTCGTAGTGTTAATTTTTTGATTTTCTTAAATTTTAAAAAAATATTCAATGTCCATTAACTCAAAAATAGGTCATTGACCTACTTTCTTGAAAGTGAAGAATAACACTACCATGTAAGGTCTATAACACACAATAGTTGGTTTTACATTATCATCAGTGGAATTTTTTTTTCATTCTGAGTAAACCTCATCCTTAATTTAGGGACGGCTAGAGTATTTATTATAGAGCATTTTACAAATGTGTTAATTTTCTTTTCTTCCAAGATTCAAATAGTCTTTCTATGTCATGAAAGACTTTCATCAATTTTTTTGTGTAACATTTAATTTTGTCGTGGCCTAGGTATATGCCTAACTATTTTACGTCATTCTTTGAGATATTAATTCCGTATATGGTATCGTATTGATCTTTTAAAGTACCCAAAAGTATACATTCCGTTTTGTTTAATTCAATTTTTGACCCAGCATGTTAATCGAAGACCTCTATTGTATTAATTTCATGCGTCAAAGATTCAATATCTTCAAGTGTTAGCGTAATGTCATCTAAATGTTGTATAGTTTTAATTTCTTTATCTGAATTTTTGTGTTTGAAACCTTGAATACGTTATTTTTAATTTTTACCGATAAAATTTCTGCTACAAAAAGATACAAAATTGCGGATTTGGACATCTTGTCTGATTCCTCTTTGCATTTGGCATGTTTTTGACACCCATTATTCGTGTTTTCGAATGTAGTGTGCTTCTTGTATATGTCTGTATTTTTGTCTGATATCCAGCTATAAGGTATTTTTCTTTTGAATTTTAACCTCATGCGTTAACCGAAATTGTTTTACGTGCACATATTTTGAATTAATGATATGGTATTGCATATATATGGTAACAAAAAAAAAGACATACTTAGGCAAACAAAAAGTAGGTTTTCTTGATAATGGTATATAGTGTGTCTTAGTACTACGTCCGATCTATCCGGTATTTGGTGTCTTTCTTATGCTGGTTTTTCGAGAACTAGCATTCTTTACATCTTGAATCAACTGAGCCACATCCATCTGTCCAGACTCTTTATTCCCCTTTGTTGTCGATGCGGATGTGGATCTTCCTGACGGCGAACGAGCGCGTAAGCGAGAGGATATGTCTGCTAGGATTTTTCCGAGGGTGCTCTTGCCGGACCAATACTCAGTACTTGTATGGCTTATTCCTATGGCGTCTAATCCCACTGCCCAGAAGTTGTCGTAGGTGGAATCTGCAAAAACCGAAGATTTTTTACGGCTCTCAGTGTATCGACAGTGTATCGACAAAAAAGCGGCTGTGCAGCCCTCTATGATCTATATCACCAAAGAGATCTGCTCTGTAACGAATGCTGGTGGTTTGGTGCACGTGACTAAGTTGCCAATATTTTTGGCTTCAATGGCGATTAGATGGCGGATGCTCGCGGTACATCACGACTTCTCATTGCTTTCACATATTGGTAAGTGTATTCGGCTGATATATGGTTGTGACCAAAGATGGTAATGTCGCATGTGAAGAAATTTGATAGATAATTTTTTTCCCCGGAAAAGGGCATAACATTTGCCGCAGGTTCTGTACATGCTGGATCGCCCGCAGTGTGTCCTTCTTCCTTGAACACCTTACATCTCGGGCTGTTAGGACATTGTTTTTTGAAATGGAAAAGATGAAAAAAAAGTTTCGACAACCACAGCATTGCATATGACTAAATGTACGCTTTGCTGCATACCACTTGTTTCACATGTTCATCTGCGGAATTGAGTATTCTAGTACTGTTAAAAAAAGAACGTGCACTCTTTTCTGTTTTTCAGTAAGAGGTTTAAGAAGTTTGACTGGGCAGAAAGTACTGTCAGTAGAGGAATACATTCTCTTGTCTGTGAACCTTCCGCGGCTCTTGCTGCAAGTGCAGGAACCACTTGGTGGGTTTTCTGTTGAGTTACATGCTTAAGGGTGTCACTTTACAGTTTCATCCTCTTTAAACTCGAAACTAACCAATTTCAGTTGATGATGAAATCAATGCCACGCGTTACAAAATGTATTGAAGTGAGATAACAAATAGCCTACCAAAGTATTACTGGTCATGCAGTGCCTTTTCATTTTTCTTTTGTCATGGGATTCCATAATTTTTTTATGGGCCATTGGTGAGACTATTAAAGCCTTGTTCTCTCTTTGAGTAACCACTGAGTAAGTAACCAAGTAACTAACTAAGTAACCATCCAAGTAACCAACAACTCCGTAAGCGATTTTAAATTCTTTCGTACGTCTATTTCTCTTCTATTAACTTTGAGAAATCTGTTCATGACACAGCTGATGTTTATGAAAAAACTTTTGTGATATAACTGTTCCTTGTCATTATTTTCAGCTTTATATTTAGGTCTGACAGCAATATGAAAATGTGACAATCTCTTAGCAAGTATTTTTGTGTCAATAGATTTGACTTCTGCAAATACAAAAGCATTGATATACAATGCGAAGTCTGTGTATTCTTTTCCGAGAAGCTGGAACATAGGCTCCGAGTATGACTTTTATTAAATTTGTTACGCATCGTCCACTAGTCGAAGACCGTCTCCCATTAGCTTTATTTCTGGTCGTTTCCTTCCTGACTTTGACCATTACTTATCACTCCACTAATCAATTTAGCACTTTTACAATGATGGGCCGAGGTTTGCCACCTTCTCAGAGAATTTGATGTGTAGTGATTACCAAATCCATCTTTTCTGTGTTTTCTTTAGTTTTCAAAGTCTTATTTCAACCCATCTTTCTTTTTTGTATTCTGATCAACTATTCTTTTACGATAGTAACGACGAGTGATTTCACTTAACCGTTTTCTTATTCCTATTTTTAAGTTTTGTTTGATCTCTCGATATCTGCGTAAGTTGTTTACTTACTTCTGTCAAGCAATGTCGTCTTAGGTTTCTGGCGACGATTGTTTTACGTTTTTATGGTATCGTATTGATCTTTTAAAGTACCCAAAAGTATACATTCCGTTTTGTTTAATTCAATTTTTGACCCAGCATGTTAATCGAAGACCTCTATTGTATTAATTTCATGCGTCAAAGATTCAATATCTTCAAGTGTTAGCGTAATGTCATCTAAATGTTGTATAGTTTTAATTTCTTTATCTGAATTTTTGTGTTTGAAACCTTGAATACGTTATTTTTAATTTTTACCGATAAAATTTCTGCTACAAAAAGATACAAAATTGCGGATTTGGACATCTTGTCTGATTCCTCTTTGCATTTGGCATGTTTTTGACACCCATTATTCGTGTTTTCGAATGTAGTGTGCTTCTTGTATATGTCTGTATTTTTGTCTGATATCCAGCTATAAGGTTTTTTTCTTTTGAATTTTAACCTCATGCGAAATTGTTTTACGTGCACATATTTTGAATTAATGATATGGTATTGCATATATATGGTAACAAAAAAAAAGACATACTTAGGCAAACAAAAAGTAGGTTTTCTTGATAATGGTATATAGTGTGTCTTAGTACTACGTCCGATCTATCCGGTATTTGGTGTCTTTCTTATGCTGGTTTTTCGAGAACTAGCATTCTTTACATCTTGAATCAACTGAGCCACATCCATCTGTCCAGACTCTTTATTCCCCTTTGTTGTCGATGCGGATGTGGATCTTCCTGACGGCGAACGAGCGCGTAAGCGAGAGGATATGTCTGCTAGGATTTTTCCGAGGGTGCTCTTGCCGGACCAATACTCAGTACTTGTATGGCTTATTCCTATGGCGTCTAATCCCACTGCCCAGAAGTTGTCGTAGGTGGAATCTGCAAAAACCGAAGATTTTTTACGGCTCTCAGTGTATCGACAAAAAAGCGGCTGTGCAGCCCTCTATGATCTATATCACCAAGGAGATCTGCTCTGTGACGAATGCTGGTGGTTTGGTGACTAAGTTGCCAATATTTTTGGCTTCAATGGCGATTAGATGGCGGATGCTCGCGGTACATCACGACTTCTCATTGCTTTCACATATTGGTAAGTGTGTTCGGCTGATATATGGTTGTGACCAAAGATGGTAATGTTACATGTGAAGAAATTTGATAGATAATTTTTTTCCCCGGAAAAGGGCATAACATTTGCCGCAGGTTCTGTACATGCAGCTGGATCGCCCGCAGTGTGTCCTTCTTCCTTGAACACCTTACATCTCGGGCTGTTAGGACATTGTTTTTTGAAATGGAAAAGATGAAAAAAAAAGTTTCGACAACCACAGCTTTGCATATGACTAAAGGTACGCTTAGAAAGCGGTTTTGCTGCATACCACTTGTTTCACATGTTCATCTGCGGAATTGAGTATTCTAGTACTGTTAAAAAAAGAACGTGCACTCTTTTCTGTTTTTCAGTAAGAGGTTTAAGAAGTTTGACTGGGCAGAAGGTACTGTCAGTAGAGGAATACATTGTCTTTTCTGTGATCTTTCCGTGGCTCCTGCTGCAAGTGCAGGAACCACTTGGTGGGTTTTCTGTTGAGTTACGTGCTTAAGGGTGTCACTTTACAGTTTCATCCTCTTTACAATTTCAGTTGATGATGAAACTCAATGCCACGTGACAAAATGGACTGAAGTGAGATAACAAATAGCCTACCAAAGTATTATTCGCTATGCAGTGCCTTTTTTATATTTCTTTGGTCATGGGATTCCATAATTTTTTATGGGCCATTGGTGAGACTATTAAAGCCTTGTTCTCTCTTTGAGTAACCACGGAGAAAGTTACCAAATAACTAAGTAAGTAACCATCTAAATAACCAACAACTCCGTAACAACTCCGTACGCGATTTTTAATTCTTTTGTCTCCGATTACATGTACGTCTATTTCTCTTATATTATCTTTGAGAAATCTGTCAATGACACAGCTGATGTTTAAGAGAAAACTTTTGTGATATAACTGTTTCTTGCTATTATTTTCAGCTTTATATTTAGGTCTGACAGCAATATGAAAATGTGACAATCTCTCAGCAAGTATGTTTGTGTCAACAGATTTGACTTCTGCGAATACAAAGGCATTGATATACTATGTGAAGTCTGTGTATTCTTTTCCGAGAAGCTGGAATATAAGCTCCGAGTTTGACTTTTATTAATTTGTTACGCATCGTCCACCAGTCGAAGACCGTTTCCCATAAGCTTTATTTCTGGTCGTTTCTTTTATGACCTTGATCATTACTTATCACTCCACTAATCAATTTAGCACTTTTACAATGATTGGCCGAGCTAGGTTTGCCACCTTTTCAGAGAATTTGGTGTGTAGTGATGACCAAATCCATCTTTTTCGTGTTTCCGTTAGTTTTCAAACTCTGATTTCAACCCATCTTCCTTTTTTGTCTTCTGATCAACGTTTCTTTTACGATAGTAACGACGAGTGATTTCACTTAACGGTTTCCTTAACCTATTTTAAAGTTTTGTTAGATCTCTTGATATCTGCGTAATTATTTACTTACTTCTGTCAAGCAAATGTCGTCTGAGGTTTCTGGCGACGATTGTTTTACGTTTTTCACCTTTTTCTACGTTTGGGGACACTTGGAGTACCAATTTGTCGAGCTTCTGTTTTAAATCTCTTTCTGAGTAATGTTTTCATTATTGATAATTCACAAGTTTTAACATAGTCACGAGCGCTAGCTTATATTATGTGAACCGAGGAGTATTCCTATTGTACAAAATGCTCTAAAATAAAACACAAATCACGACACAACCCCTGTAGATCACCTCTCTCTCTCTCTCTCTCTCTCTCTCTCTCTCTCTCTCTCAAAATCAATATGAGTGATACATAGACCAGAGCGCTATTCGAACACGGGTTTTATACATATCTTACCTGACCGAAGTCCCTTGTACAAGATTTTTTTTTGTTTTCCTCTCATGGCCTCACAATTTTCTTACCATGGCAGGTCAGCTCTATTGCTCTAGATACACTCTGAGATCCCAGTCATTTCCTCTGCCCGGCAATGATGTACGTCTTGCCGCTGTATTTTCATCCTGTCTCACAAACTGTATCTGCATTTGCTTCGAGTTACATATAACAGAAAATGGAAGAATAATCGTGTAAAAACTTAATAAAAGGTTTCATCGAAATTCATTAGTTTGCATAATGTGCAAATTAACCCATTTGAATCACGAAGATTATTTCTTTACAGAATAAAACAATGAATTTGGGTTTTCGACAGGTTATATCCTTGGACCTAATGTGTCATTAAATACAGCATGAAGAGAGATGTATCCAAAAGAATAGATGTTCATATTTGCAGATAGTTTTGATATGGAAATATTTTGCCAGTTATGCCTAACATCAAGAACCCATAAAATGCAGCATTATATTATTCACATAATTTATATTTATATACCAGTAATAGTCCTAATGGACTATAACTGGGTCAAACCTTCCCTCCGAAGCAGAAGGGGGTATGCTGTTTTACCAATGTGTATGTCCATCTGTCCGTTACAAAATTTTCTGTCGCATTTTTCTCAACATTTATTTATCGCAGGTGCTTGGAATTTTAACACACTCTTTATTAAAGCATTGCATTTATGGGAACCAATTTTGTACCAATCGGACGTTAACTTCCTGTTAAATGACGACCCTGCATATTTTTAGCTACAATTTTAAACTTATTTTCGTCAAAGAATTCTCAGCAATTTTTCATTGCAGATGCTTGAAACTTTAAAACACTCTTTGTTAAAGCATTTCATATAGTAGGATTTATTTTTGTAATAATATATGGAACGGTAACTTAATGGTAAATTAAGACTTAATTTATTTTTAGCCTGAATTTTCAAACAAACTTTCGTCAAAGATTTCTCGGCAATTTTCAATTACAAGTGTTTTTAGCACACTCTTGTTTAGGCATTGTATTTTGGCTTTTTGTACCTATTTAATTTCCACTTCCTGTTATATGTTGACTTAGCTTTTTTGTATATTCACATCAAAGCGGGGGTATTACAAGTGAGCATTGGCTCACAGATATTTTGTTAAACATCTAACAAGGAATCACTCGATTAGATTTCAGACTTATATGTAGACTTTGCATTAATTATACTTTTGCATGATTTTGATTCTTCTCTCTCTCCCTCTCTCTGTTGATAGCATTTGTTAGGACTTAAAACAGTCTGTGATTTTGCTGGCTGCATGATTCTTTTCGGGTGTGCGATTTGATCTTTTGAAGTTGTCAGCAATCTGACGCCGACGTTAACTGAACTTTTTTTTCATTGTTTATTGTAGTCGTTGAAGATGGAGTCTGAGTTAGATGACTTTCTCAGACAGCTAGTAAATGATGAAATAATACATAAAATGAAAGAACAGAAGGTAAAATCTATATTCTATAAATTCTCTACATCTCTCCCCCTCTCTCTCTCTCTCTCTCTCTCTCTCTCTCTCTCTCTCTCTCTCTCTCTCTCTCTCTCTCTCTCTCTCTCTCTCGTTTAGACTATATTTTCTTTGCTTTTACCAACCAGGTCCATTTTCTCTATGAACACATTGATGTTTACAATTTCAGAAGAGTTTAATTTTTTTTTTATTCTTAAAACCATACAATTTTCCCCATTGAACATTTAAATATTCACGTACATTGTTCGTGCTCGAACACGCCTTAAACCACGATTTCGATGCATGATACACCACCGCTTTTCATATATTTTGCTTGTAAGAATTATGCAATCAGTTAACAAATGTTTAACATGCTAAACCGACATTGAGGGAAATATGTATTAATATAGAAGTAGGAATAGATATATTTAGAAAGAGAGACATACAAACAAAGACATAGTGTTTATGTGTGTGTTGTGTGTGTGCGCGCGGGGGTGTGTTTCTGTTTAAGCTTATTTGAGTAAGTACATCAATGTGTGGTTGGACCAAAAGTTTAAGCATGCGATAATCAAACATTAACACCGTAAATATTTATGATTTCTCGTGATTAAACGGCAACGAAATTGTTTTGTAGATAATTCTGGCCGTCCTTGCTAGAATGAACGATAAGGACATTGCAGAGTTTTTACCTAGAATCGGAGATAAGGTAAATTTGAAAATACATCAGGAAACAAAGAACAAAAAAAGAAAACCAAAGTGATCTCCTCTTAAAGCGTTGCGTCAAAGAATGGGTATAAACGGAAATGATATTCAAGGTAACAGTTCCAGTGATGAAGGACCCTCTACCTCGACGGCAAAAAGCAGAAAACGCACATGTCTAGATTTGGGAATAAGAGTGCAAACAAACAAATGCGTAAAGAGGAAGTTGGTTGGAGTCATGCGGGTAAACAAATAAGAACGCTAGAGGTGGTGGTACAAGAAAACTGAACCTCCCCAAATCGTGCAGGAAGGGTGAAATTCTGGAGGAAGTCAATTTTTTTTTCTCAGAAGGAAAATCCCCAATGGAACCAATGGAAGGTTTTGACTTTTCAGTGGCTGATTTTTTGCAAAGAGACATTGATGATAAGTCGATAAACGACTTACGCAGAATCAAAGATGACTACCCTTCGATTATACCTTATGACCTCAAAGAAACAGGGAGATGGGGGCGATTCTGCAGTAGGTGATCCAAATTCTTCAGGAGGAGAGGAACTTCCCGATCATCCACAACTTACTGATGTTCATGTTGAAGAGGTTCCTGAAATGCAACAGTCAGCTCCGAAGATCCACTGAATATTTCCGGTAACTGCATGGGTCCTTCCAACACACCGGATCATACCACTGAAGATAATTTAGCAGCTGCAACATTGGCATCAACTCTGTCCCTAGCAAACGCATTCTCTGAGGAGGTTGTCAGTCTTTCTAAAATACCTGCAGGTAATGTTTTTCCTCGAAATCCAGAACTACATTTATGACTCAGAGATAGTATTCGGACCCCTCAGTTTCTGAAAACCTAGATGAAACATTATCTGCAAATGCTTGTGTGAAAAATCTTGTTATCAGAAGAGGTAGCGCATTCTTAGACGTCTTGAATATTTTCTTAAAAGGAGGAAATGAATCTGAGACCCGACACATTGGATTTAAGTATCTTAACAGAGAAAGGGGAGGATTCTTGGGGCGTGTTCTGGGATGCCATGTCTGAATTTTGGGAAACTTTTTAATTTAAAGCATACCGACAGAGCAGATGTAAAGATTCCCATAACAGTTCACATTATGAAACAAGAAGAATGGGAAGCAATGGCAAAAACCCTTGTCTTGAGCTTGAGGCATGAAAAATACCTTCCAGTACAAATTTCCCGATACTTTCTCGAAAAGTGTATTTTTGATACGACCCCGTCGAATGAAGAGCTTCTCGGGTCATTTTTGGGATTTATACCCGATATGGATAGACGTCTGATCAAAGATGCTCTCGACAATTTTGATAGTGTAGATGAAAATGAACTCTTCGATGTTTTTTCGAATTTTAATCTTAGAGTGTATCCTTCCAAAGACAACTTTAGAAAGCTTGTGGTTGAGTTGGCACACCATGAACTTATCCGAAAGCCGTCTTTTGTCACCCTCTGCTGGTTTCCTATTTTAAGTTGTCATTTGAAGCCTCTTATAGATAAATAGGAAGACACGTATGAATAAAGCATAGTCACCACCACCAGAAAAGTTCTGAATTTGCTCGTTTTCCCAGAGGAAATGTCGAAAGCAGAGAAGGCAACAGCTGTAGCTCTCAAACGATATGTGAAGACGTGTACGACTGAAAAATTGTTCATGCTTTTGCGTTTTGGCACTGGATTGGATATCATCTCAATTCCTAACGAAATCGTATAGTTAATTCATAGCTCTATAGAAACAGCCAGGCTGAAATATACACGCCCCATTTATCGATTGGTCGAAATCTATAGCGACTGAAACTGACAAGAAATTGACAGGACTGAAATTGACACGCCCTGGATTCGGCTGCACGAACGTTAGTTAAATTAACGGCTAGTTAGTGCCGTAACTTGCCGTTAAATATTTAAAGGCTAGTTAGCTAACTGTCAGTTAAATTTTTGTTGTTCGAAAACAAATTAAAAATAAAATAGCTAACTCAGATTTAATTGTTGTTTATTAGTTAACTCTGTGTTAAAATCGTCTGCACGCGCGTGTTACCTTACCTACGGTAATAAAAATGGCTGTCGCAGTCAAACGAGAACGAAGTAGTAACTGGTCCTTGGCCGAAATCAATATTCTAACCGATTTCGTTGAAAAAATGAGGAAATACTCAAAGCATAGTAAATTAATTACCAATGCATAAAAGAACAGCAGATGGGCAGAGGTTGCTGATATAGTGAATGCGGTGGGCGTTCAACGCAGATCGGTAGAGCAGGTTAAGTTCAAGTGGGGGAACCTGCAGCAGGGAGCGAAAAACACCTTCACCTAGGCACGCAAACATGCGAGAAAAACGGGCGGAGGTCCTCCGCTAAAACCCCCAACTGCCGCTGAGGAGAAGATTATTGACCTAATGAAGGATAGACCTAATTTCAGCGGATTTACTGGGGGGTTCGAGACATCAATGCCAGCCACATCAGGTACAGTATATTTAATTTTGAAATTTAAAATGGACAGGAAACTTGTTCTTAGTTCAGAATTAACTTGAAATAATAAAATTCTATATGTACTCAAATTCATATAGTGTAGTAATTAAAATTTTCCCCATTAATTAACGCTTGGTTGATTGTTTACATTGTCCGCTGGCAATGCGAAGATTGATGACGTCATATTATAAACATTCTACAGAGATTCGGGCAGAATTGTTTAAGATCCAATGATGTGATTTTCTCCGTCCTTAAATACTGTTTTATCACTAGCAATGCAATGATTCATCACTTACAAATCAAATGTCTGCAGAATGGCATAGGCACCAAATATTTTGCAGACTTTTGCAGGCTTCATCTTGATTTTGCTTTGCAAGACGCGGAACCTTCTTTTCCACCAACCAAAGACTCTCTCTACGGTGTTGCGTGTACGGCAATGAGCCGTATTAAATGCTTCCTCTGACAGGTTTGCAGGATGTAGATACGGTGTGATGAAAAACCTAGAACAAGCATAGCCACTGTCACCAATGAGGTAGACATCTTGGACAACACGGTGGTTTTCTTCCAAGAAGGTGCACACCTCAGATGTCCGAAATACGTGACTATCGTGGGTACTGCCCGGCCACTGAGCATCAATGTTAATGAATTTCCCTGTTGAAGGTGTTATGAAAAATTATAAAAGGTTTTCTATCTGGGTTTAATATACTCTCTAATTAAGCAATTTGTAATGAGATAATATATGTTGACTATATTATAGTAGGTACCTTCATGGTCACAAATGGCCTGTACATTGATGGAATGAAACCTGTTCACAAAGAAAGCCTCATATTCCAAAGGTGCTTGTATTCGGACATGAGTTCCATCTATACAGCCAATACCTCCAGGAAATCCACCTCGTGAAAAGAAATTATGCTTGGATTTCAAAATTTCCTCATGATTAGGACATTTTATAAATCTATCTTTCTTTGCAATGAGTGCATTTGTAACATCGTCGATAGCCCTGCTGACTGTACTATTATCAAACCCCATGGTATCTCCGATAACTTCCAAAAAGCTTCCAGAGGCATAAAAACGTAGAGCCAGCAGAAACTGCAAGGTTTGATATAATTTTATGTAACATGTATTTTTTCACGTGTTTTTGAATAGGCTCAGAGGGGGCACATGGTACTATCATCGATGTTAGCAATCCTTGTATTTATAAAGTACTGACGTCATAATCAAAGTATAAAAAATGACGTCATTTTACAGCGTTCATATTTGCTAACGTTTTCATTTTTTCTTTCTAGATGTTTGCATTGATAAATGTATAATTTGAGATCGACAATTTTCATTTCATAAACAATTTAATAAACAGTTTACCAAGGATAAAAAGAGATATGTATTTCTCGGCCCGATGCGTCAAATTTATAGGTATGTAATAAACAAAGCATAAAACCTCACTTTGCATGTAACTTAGCATTTTAATAATTAGTCCAGTATGTGTTTATATATATACATATATGTATTCTGATAACAAGTACCTGCATTTCCACCGATATGGACTGACTTCGTTTTGTTGATCATAACGCACAATGTCCGAAATATACGTAATCGAATCTCGTCGAAATCGGTATCGGATCTGCGTGTCGCTTCAAGCCCGTCATTTCTATTCTCTCTCTGTAGTTTCTTTTTTTCTTCTTCACTAACGTTCGTGCAACCGGATCCTGTTTATCAACTGGTGGAAGCCTACAGCGTCCTATAAAAAAATAATGGACTGCACGAAATAATCATGATTGTTGTCAGACTCAAAATCTCACAGGAGACGAATTGGCTGTTTCTTTTAGCTAATTACTTATGTAAGTTAACAGTAATTTAGTGAATTTTACTTACTTTTTCATAATCAATTTATTAACTAGATAAAAGAAAGATGTTAATTTAAACAATAAAATGCTTTCTCCGATGACCCATTCCGGTAGAGAAGCTAGCGATCATTGCAGAAAAAAACTAGTGGGTATTGTTTTTTTATACAAAAAAACACATGTCTCCCCTTCTCCCCAAGGATTGTAATATGGGGCAAATTTAATAAGTGAAAAAGAATGAAGTCAGCTATATGTTAGATATCATCCATATATGATACAGGTTAGAAAATGAATTAACTTGAGACACAAGATTGGTCAAGGTCAAAAATTATGGAGGCGTGCACTCCTTCTCAATACCATCTACCTATGTTCCAAGTTTGAAGCCTTAATGTCAAAAGGTATCCAAGTTACCACCCAGACAAAATTTAATTATTTTTTCTTAATTTGACCTTGAGTAAAACAAGGTCAAGGTCAAATATTAATCAATAGTACACCTCAGTGTATTATAATTGTTCTTTGTGTTAAGTTTTTTCTAATTTGACCTTGAAATAAAATTTTTAGGTCAAGGTAAAAAATTTTGGTAAGGTTGAACTGGACTATATACCATCTATGTATGATACAAGTTAAAAGATTGTATGATTAAGAAGTCTTGTGTTATGGTCCGGACTATACTTTTGTAAAACGCTTGACCTTGAAGAAGATAATAGGTCAAGGTCAAAAATTTTGATGGCGTGCACTTCTTCTCAATACCATCTACCTATGTTCCAAGTTTGAAGTCTTAATGTCAAAAGGTATCCAAGTTACCACCCAGACAAAACTTAATTATTTTTTCTCAAGTTGACCTTGAGTAAAACAAGGTCAAGGTCAAATATTTATCAATAGTACACCTCAGTGTATTATAATTGTTCTTTGTGTACAGTTTGAAGTCCTTATGTCAAAGAATTTTTAGGAGGTGAACAATGAAGTTTTTTCTGATTTGACCTTGAAATAAAATTTTAAGGTCAAGGTCAAAAATTTTGGTAAGGTTCAACTGGACTATATACCATCTATCTATGATACAAGTTTAAAGTTTGTATGTTTAAGGAATCTTGTGGTATAGTCCAAACTCTATTTTTTATAAAACGCTTGACCTTGAAAAAGAAAATAGGTCAAGGTCAAAAATTTTGGTGGCGTGCACTCCTTCTCAATACCATCTACCTATGTTCCAAGTTTGAAGTCTTAATGTCAAAGGGTATTTAAGTTACGGCTTGGACAAATTTGGATGAAGAAGAATAAGAAGAAGAAGAACTAGAGCAAAGCTCGTTGCAAAGCAACGAGTGGGTTTTCCGCTAATGTCGAAAGCAACGCTAGAAGTACGTCTAAGGCAGAGTTCTTAATCTAGAAACAAAGAAACCTAAGTACAAAATGATAAAAAAAATCGAATGATTCTTGGTACAACTTAACATGATCCGAATGTTTTTAAGTACGACTTAACCAAAAACCCTTAACCATTTCAAGAACGACTTAACAAAAAAACAATGTGTTTAAGTACGACTTAACAAATTTGACTTCATTTTAGGTACAAGTTTACTTTACCTTGAACTTACATCTTTTTTCTTAACCCAGAATGCAAAATTAAAATTTATGTAAAAAATCAATTTTGTTTAAAACATAATTCTGAGCAACTTTTCCTCTTCACTGCTTTTCAAAAGGTTGACCTTTCGTACTGTGTGCTCGTTGCGTCATTAATTGTCAGAAACTTATCGATGTAAAGTTTACTTTATTGTACTTCTGTGAATATTTTCTATGTAAAATTACTATGAACCAGACAACATTGAAATGGTGAACATTTCAAAGGGCCCCGCTTATGTTATTTCAGAGAATTCTGCTTTGACCTTGACCTATAACTTGAAATTTTTCCAGCTGGCATAGAACTTTTAATTCAATTTCATTCCCCCTAACATACATGCATTTTTGTTCAATCTGACCAAGATTAAGCATATTTGGAAAATAATCTACTATTTAAAACTAATTTTAAAAAGATCTGCTATGACCTTCAAATTGACAGACTTGGTTCAAGGTCACTGCACGCCATTAACCAATAAACTCTTTAAAGGTAAAATATTAGCCAAATAGGGACTAAAAGGAGAGTATATCTATGCTCTTAAAATATGGATTTTTGTGTGATCTGATATGACCTTGACTCTTCATCTACAAATATCATTCGAGGTCATTGCATATATTTTGAACAAAGGCATCATGTGGGTGAAGTATGAGGCTGAATGGAGCAAAGGGAGAGAAGATATACTCCGGACAAGGATTTTTAAAAACATAATTCTGGTATGACCTTCACAGTTTCTTTTCACTGAAAATAGGTTCAAGGTCACTACACACCCTTTCACCCTTTACTCAAAAGCTCTGCTTATGTGAAGTCTGAGCCAAATAGGGGTTAGTAGAAATTATATATGCTCTCAAAAAAGGATTTTTGCATGATCCGATATGATCTTCACCCGTTACCTAGAAATTTCATGCAAGTTCACTGCACATCGTGTAACCATAGAGACACTCTGTGAGTATTAGCCAGATTGGACCAAAGGGAAAAAAGATATGCCCCAGACAAGGATTTTATATATATAATTCTGCTATGACCTTAACCTTATACCTAAAAACATGGTTCAAGGTCACTGCACATCCTTCAACCAAAGGAACCCTGTGGATGAGGTATGAACCAGATTGGGCCAAGGGGAGAGAAGCTATGCTCCTGTCAAGCCATCTCGGATGGACAGACGGACAAATTGATCACTAGAAGGCGCCCGCATAAACATGCCTTTTTATCTAATTTAAAATAGTATCCATGCTATCTGCCCATGGTGAATAGTCATCAAAACCATTCATCAGCAGAATTTGATTTCCCTCCTTTTTAAGGTGGTATGGGACATCTGTCGATATTAATGTGGATTAAAGTACTATATAATTGAAAACTTTTCACCGGTTTAGAATTTTCAAATTTTACAATATTTAACCAAAAAATAGCTTTTAAAAATATTTGAAAAGGTAAAAATTGTAAAAACCCCAGCGGGATTCGAACTCATGACTTACAGGTTCCTAGTAAACCCTCTAACCCACTGTGCTAAGGAGTTAGGTGACCATATTTGAAAAGAAACTACATGTACTTATATAATTACACTTTATTTTATTGTTTATTTCGATAAACAATACGTCACAACATGGAAGTGTCCCATATCACCTTAAACTCGGAACACCTCTGACCTAATAAGATCGCCGCATTAAATACAAAGTTTGATTTAACTCTACTTTGTTTATCATCCAGAAATTCTGCATCCCTGACAAATAAAGTTTTCTGTATAATGAAATACCAATTAACTGACTATTCGGACAATAGCAAGTTTATTGTCCCATTCCACAGCAACTATTTCCCTTGGCTTTGCCTCATTAAATAGTTGCTGTCTTTGGGGACAATAAACTTGCTATTGTCCTCATACCCAGTAAATACTAAATAGGCATATAATATCCCATCCACCTACATTTCATGTTATATAACCTCCCGTTTGTAACCTTCAATTTCACTGTAAAGTCAACATATCTGTCATAGCTGCAAGTTTCACAATTTATTTCTGCTTCTCATGTACTTAAAATTAGGGGCCTTAATATTGCATACCAAAATTCATTTCATGAATCTACGCAACAATGATAAACCTTCAAGTACAGTCACTCTCAATTTTACAAAAATATTGACGGTACTTTATCCGAAACTGTTCCTTGTATCTTTAACTTAGTACACTAACATTTTTATGAAAAGACGGTTTGTCTTAGAATAAGAAAGCTAATGCAATTCTGAGAAAAAGAATACCACATATTGCCAATTCCATTGAGGTTTAATAAAAATATGGCCATTTAAGTGAACCCACCATTTCCAATTTCCTTTAGTAAACACAGATTTACAGGGTTCTCCATAGTAAAACATCTTTACCTGACCTTTTAGAGGTCAACTTTTGTTCAACCACCTTTAAAAGAAACCTTATTCAATACAACATATGCCTACATGATATAATCATGATAAAAGCTTCACATCACTTAGAAATATCCTTACATGTATACCCCCCACCCCCCAATCTTTTGATTTTCATAAAAAGTCATGGTTTGAAATGTTTTACCTAATTTTATGAAACGTGTGGCAATTTCCTTGAGTCATTTCTCACACATATTTGAAAACAATCATCAATGATTCTAAAATTTGATCTTTATTTGTTTATTGTATGATTTGTACCATTTTAATTAACAAATAGACAGCTGTCCTGCTTGTGATTTCTTGTTTTCATGAAAAAAGTAAACTAACAATCATATTTAGTGAATATCTAATCTATTCTGATTTCTAGTCTTCTTCTAACCATGCTAAAACAGTAATTACAACCTACAAGTTAGACATCTGCCTTAAATTAGAATTAAATTCAAACACACCCAGGTAGCTGGAGACAGAGTTGAAAATGAAAAATGTTCAAATTTGACATGTTTTTCTACTTTTTTATGCATATATACCTTAGAAAGGTAGAAATAGGTTGTTTCTTGTTCATTTCAAAAGTAATTATCATAGCAGATGTTATTTCAAAGTCAAATGTACATTTACATATCCTACATGTAATCTTAATGCAGACAATTAAATAGGGGGGGGGGGGTTCAATTATGTAAACACATCTAAATATCTTTATGAAATAAAAAATAAAGGAAACATAATTGTATACTTTTATTGAAAAACAAATTTTCACAGCAATTATGAATTTCTTTAAACAGCCTTAATTTTGTTTTCATAATTTCTTATCAAACACAAACCACAACATGGCATGATGCTTTCTTCAAGTTCCATTATTGTTCATGCATTATCGGATTTAATTTGAATTACCGGTAAATAGTCTGTAGAACACAAGGAATATGCATGTGGATAGAGGTGACAGGTTAATCTCAGGAGCTGACCCACAAGAATCAACAGGTACCGGTAAAAGCCATGTGGTAACAAGAGTCTGTTTTGAGCTGAAATAAATAAAAAAAATAATTAGCTGTGTTTACATACATGTTCTAGTAATAGCTGTGTTTACATTAACATATGCATAGTATTTCTGTAAAAAATACACTGACCATGCAGTGTAATAAGTATGACATATCCCAATACATGACATAACATTTAGGCAGTACAAGATCAAAAATTTGCATATCAAGTCATAATATAATATTAAAAAATTTTCATAGGTATAAACACTTATCAAATTGAGAAAGAGAGAGAGTTTGAGAGAGAGAGAGAGAGAGTTTATTACCGTACTTGTAGTGCAACAGTCAATATTTCAATTCGTAAATTACAAACGAATATTACCCACCGAACAGCGTCAAAGTACATGTACTGGTATTAGCTTCTGGTATACCATTTTTTATCAATTCTACTGTGTTTTTTTTTTTTTGCAAATAAATTTAGCGAGGGTTTTTGTTTATTTTCTTATAAATTACATGTTTTAAAAACAATACTACGTGTAATACGCATAAAACATGTAAGAGTAAACTTAATGAAGAATTTTTAATAGATTATTTTTCAAAGAATGTGGTACATTACATGTATGTCAATCTTTATAAAACTAGCGTATATTTCATGCGCCATAAATTGCAAGTTTTTTGTAAATATCATTTACTTGCACGATAGGTATATATGGTCTAACCAAAATTTTCTTCATAAAGCTACAGCTGTATGTACCACATATATGTTTTGTCACAAGTAAACATTTTAAAAAAAAATACCCAAATTCCAACAGTTTAAATAAACTCAACTCATTCTCTGATAAGTTCATTGTGTTTTGTGCGTGCATATCTTATTTGTCTGCTGCAACAGCAGCCAATCAGCGGTAAGCTGAATCCATAAAAAGAAAGTTTGTGTTTTAGGAGCGGGTAAATTGTTTATGCGACACTGTCAAGAAAACCACACCAAATAATAACAAGAAACATAAATATTCACTTAAATGTATTCTGTTGTAAAGTAAAGGTTTTTAACACTTATTGCATCTTGCAAAACATGTGATGACCTTAATCATCTGTCATATATCTGATATACATGTATATGTAAAAGATGGGAGAAATAACGACGGAACAAAGTGGGATTCGAACCTGGCCCTCTAAATCTCTAGTCAAGTGCTCTACCAACTGAGCTACATGTATCTGGCACCGGTATTCAAACCAGTCTGACTGTCACATTCCTCCCCTTAAATGATCTTCACCCTCGAAGATCATCCCTGGCAGGATCGAGTTAACCTGTTAGTTCCAGGGGTTGGTCACAACACCAATATTGTAACAGGATGGGAGAAATAATGAAGGACCAAACCGGGATTTGAACCTGGGCCCCCTGAATCTCTAGTCAGGTGCTCTACCAACTGAGCTATCTGGCACTGGTATTCAAACCGGTCTGATCGTCACATATATAAAGAATTATTTTAAACAATGTTGTTCAATAAAAAATAACACTCGCAACCTTCAGTTTTTGTCTGTAATTAATCAATTTTGGCGTGCGATCAGTTCTCGCCGAGTACCATTTCTCACCAGTGCATTGTTACGTCATTTTATCAACACATAAAATTACATACGAAAGTATGATGTAACAGTGCACCAGCGAGAAATGGTCCTCGGCGAGAACTGCTCGCACGCCAGTACTGCCAGTAGTCAGATTAAAAAAAGAGAATAAAAAATTACATTTAAAACATTAACAAGGACAATTTAAGTACACATCATAACTGCTAAACAAGAAAAATTATGTGAACTGGTAGAATGGTAGGCATAGTTCTAACTTGTAACCTACATGTACAAGTACATGTACCGGGTACCCGTTGGTCTGCTAAACCTCTTTAATGATACAATGATCGGCATCATAAAGATATTAAAGTCATGTTTTAACTCTGAAGTCTGAAGTATACAATTTTATTTACTTGAAGTTATGTCTACAGGGTATTCATGACTACATTTGGAGTCTTCTGCACAAGAATATATGATATGTTTCTAATTAGACCCTGCTTTGAATTTTGAGTTGAAAATTCACAATCTGTTATTTTGTTAAATAGATAAATTCAGTTACCCTTTCCAGTCCCCCATGAACCTCGAGCGAGTCTAAACATCCATGAAACATGTAAAAATTACACGTTAGTAAACAAACACCCACACCATAACAAAAACATCTAACAGTGTGCACGTACTTACATGTACATCTATACTATATACTAAATTTTAACCAGTTAACAAGAAACTTTAAAAGGAGTAAAAGCCTCACCTTCTTCAGTAACATCCACATAAATCACACACTTTAATGTCCATCTTTTCTCCTTTATTACTCGTAGCTTATCAACGGCTGATCGTCGACAGAAGTGTGGCTGTCAGAATTTCCTCGTAAACGATTCACACGAGAACATATCCCTCCTTATACAAATATGTAGTATTGTTCCCTGTGCATGTTCATATGTTTCACAGTAACTTGAAAATGCATGTGTACACCGAAAGAATACACAACTTCTCTTCTGCATTACGGCTCTCTCTTTTCTACAATGCCGTTCGTTACTGTTTACATTCGGCGCGCGCGCGGGGGTTACAAACAGGGGCGCCCCGACAAATAGTTGCACATAGAACGTTTAAATAATGTGTGTTCATTGAATTCATAAATGATATAGATGAAAAAAATGAAATTGAATCACAACAATATATCTAAGACGCAACACAGCGTAATGCAGTAAATTCCTGGGCCTTAATGTGGCATTTGTTCGCTTGTGTGTCTATGTAGACATATTAACTCGTTCATGTACGATTCTCACATATTTGTTTTATGAAATTTGAAAAAAAATATAGCACAGAACTTGTTTAATTTGATACCAAATGACATTATTTAATATATTAACAATAACTGAATTAATTTTTTTTCATAAAATGATAACGATTTTTGCTATCAGAAAAATACGTGTATGAGCTGCTGACCCCTAATTATAGGGGCCAGCCCTTTTTTCTTAATTTTAAATGAAAGCTCTCGTTATTCTTAACAACTTTTGTTCTATATGTATTAACAAAACATTTTTAGTTTAAAGGTTATAATACAAAAAGCAACAAAATTTCAGCCCCGAAAAAATCTTAAACTTTGGCGACAAATAGCTCAAAAACTAACAAAGAAATTACCAAAATTTTCATGCCAGCAAAACTATAAAATGTTACCGACAATTTCGCCAAATTTCATGCATCTATCATCTGTAGTTCCCGAGATCAACTCTGGACAAAAGACCCCCCAAATTTCAATTAAAGGGCAATAACTCATAACCGGAAGTGAATTTTAAAAATTTGAAAAAAACGTCTAGAGATATTAATATCATCTACATACCCTGAAAGTTTCATAGCAATCAGACAAAAAATGTTCGAGAAATCTCGTGCACAAAATTTGCGGGAAAAAAAAAAATAATAATAAGAAACAGTAGAATAACAGAAGGGTTTTCCGTTTTCAACGGAAAACCCTAAAAAGAAAGTCGACAAAAACAATATGTCTCCCCTTTGAAAGGGGAGACATAATACATAGCCCGCTAACGCGGGTTATGTATTTTTCTGCAATGTCGCTACTTCTATATCCCAAATGAATCGCCAAGCATTTCATTTTTTGTCCCCCGCCGCAACGCGGAGCGGGGACATAGAAATGCCGGGCGTCCGTCCGTCCGTGTGTCCGTCCGTCACACTTTTTTGTAAGCGCTCTCATGCCTACAAATTTTGACGGATTTTCATTAAATTTATACCAAATGTTTATACCACTATTACCTTGGTCAAGTTCGAAAATCAGCATTGGTCAATACTTTTTGTTGGAGTTATGGGACTTAGACTGCAATAATGACTCCGTTTTATCCAAAAATTGACCTTGTAAGCGCTCTCATGCCTACAAATTTTGACAGAGTTTCGTTAAATTTATACCTAATGTTTATACCACTATTACCTTGGTCAAGTTCGAAAATCAGCGTTAGTCGATACTTTTTGTTGGTGTTATGGGACTTTGACTACAATCATGACTCCGTTTTATCCAAAAATTGACCTTGTAAGCGCTCTCATGCCTACAAATTTTGACGGATTTTCATTAAATTTATACCAAATGTTTATACCACTATTACCTTGGTCAAGTTCGAAAATCAGCGTTAGTCGATACTTTTTGTTGGCGTTATGGGACTTTGACCACAATCATGACTCCGTTTTATCCAAAAATTGACCTTGTAAGCGCTCTCATGCCTACAAATTTTGACGGATTTTCATTAAATTTATACCAAATGTTTATACCACTATTACCTTGGTCAAGTTCGAAAATCAGCGTTAGTCGATACTTTTTGTTGGCGTTATGGGACTTTGACCACAATCATGACTCCGTTTTATCCAAAAATGGACCTTGTAAGCGCTCTCATGCCTACAAATTTTGACGGATTTTCATTAAATTTATTCCTAATGTTTATACCACTATTACCTTGGTCAAGTTCGAAAATCAGCATTAGTCGATATTTTCTATTGGCGTTATGGGACTTTGACCACAATCATGACTTCGTTTTTTTCCAAAAATGACCTTGTAAGCGCGCTCATGCCTACAAATTTTGACGGATTTTCATTAAATTTATACCAAATGTTTATACCACTATTACCTTGGTCAAGTTCGAAAATCAGCATTAGTCGATATTTTCTATTGGCGTTATGGGACTTTGACCACAATCATGACTTCGTTTTTTTCCAAAAATGACCTTGTAAGCGCGCTCATGCCTACAAATTTTGACGGATTTTCATTAAATTTATACCAAATGTTTATACCACTAATACCTTGGTAAAGTTCCTAAATCAGCCTTGGTCGATAGACTCGATACTAGTATACTGCTTGACCGGCGGGGGACCCTGGAATTCTATTCTTGTTTACTATTTACATCTAGCGAGTATGATTCTTTCCATTTCTTACGGAAACTTAGAGTTAATTCATAGCTCTATAGAAACAGCCACACTGACATCTACACGTCCCGATTATTGATTGCAAAATCTTCAGCGACCTAAGAAAAAACACACACTGCACGAAGTAATCATGACGATGTCAGACTCAAATTTTAATAGGAGACTATTTGGCTGTTTCTTTTAGCTAACGTACTGATGAAAATTAACAGTAATTTAGTGAATTTTACTTACATTTTACAATCAATTTATTAATTTGTTATTAAAAATAAAGATATAAATATAAACAATAAAATATTTTCTTTGATGATTCCTGCGAATTATAAAGGTAGCAATCATTGCTAAAAAAAAATATGTATTTTTTTCGGCAATGCACTGACACCTTTATATCTTGCATGAATTACTAAAGAAAGCATTTCATTGTTTATAAAGGTCTTTTTTCTCAATCTGATTACTTATTATCTTTTTACATAAACAACCTCAAACATTTATGTACAATGTCAGTAAATACCTTTATATTAGAGATAAAAGACGGTATTTTCAAAGCGTACGATATGGTGAACGGCAGTATATTGGAAACTGATATATGTACGCAAGTGGCATATAAGGGAAAATTCAATAACAAGACATACTGTATTTAAAACTTGCAATATTTCTTTTAAAATGGCACAACTTAATCTTTTGATCTTTGGCATTCACATAATCTCTGTCAATGATTATTATTTCGATATAATGAACTGCAGAATCGAAAGGAGAGGAAGCAAACAGTTTCTTTTCATAATGTTGACCATTAAGCAAATTGAAAAGTATATATATATACACGTCTACAAAATATGTACTTGCTCGTTTACAATAAGATGTAGGGTGACATACAGATCATATGCTTCCACAGACTCGGGCCTTCTCTTCCATCAAGAGATTGATAAGCGCATGCTCAAAATCTTTGCGCTTTAACGCAATAGCTATTGCGTTTATTCGCAATCTTTTGCTTTTAAACACAAAACTTATTGCGATTTAACGCAAAAGATTTCGACTAAAGGCAATAGTTATTGCGTTTAAACGCAAAAGAAATTATTTTTTCTGCTAAGCTGGCCTCAATGAGCTTTCGTAAAATACAACACAAGAGGCCCATGGGCCACATCGCTCACATGAGGAACAATAGGTATGATAAAATCAGCTTAATGGAGTCATAATACAAACTATCTGGACAATGTACAATAATACATGTTGATCCTGTATAAATAAAATCCATTTTCCCCCTGGATATTCTTATGTTTATAATCATCTTTTCTAACAGGATGATTTTATAGTCATATCATATGTTGAGTATTGCAGTTCTCAAAAAGATCCTTAACAATTGTTTATATATGGGATATAAACGTACATAAACTCTGAACCTTCTTGTGAGGCCAAAGAATTGTCCTGGGGCCAAAGTTTTAACAATTATAAAGAATCATCTGGCTGATTAGTTTCTGAGAAGAAGATTTTTAAAGATTTACCATATATATTCCTTTGTTAAACTTTGACCCCCCATTGTGGCCCCACCCTACCCCCCGGGGATCATGATTTTCACAACTTTGAATTTACACTACCTGAGGACGCTTCCACACAAGTGTCAGCTTTACTGGCTGATTAGTTTCTGAGAAGAAGATTTTTAAAGATTTACTCTATATATTCCTATGTAAAACTTTGACCTTCCATTGTGGCCCTACCCTACCCTCGGGGTAATGATTTTCACAACTATGAATCTACACTACCTGAGGATGCTTCCACACAAGTGTCAGCTTTACTGGCTGATTAGTTTCTGAGAAGAAGATTTTTAAAGATTTACTATATATATTCCTATGTAAAACTTCGACCCCCATTGTGGCCCCACCCTACCCCCGGGGATCATGATTTTAACAACTATGAATTTACACTAACTGAGGATGCTTCCACACAAGTTTCAGCTTTCCTGGCTGATTAGTTTCTGAGAAGAAGATTTTTAAAGATTTACTATATACAGTGCTGCTATCCTGAAAGTTGACAAGGATAGGATAGGATAGGATGCAGGATGCACGATACATGATAGAAATATAAAAGTTAAGTTCTATCCTATCCTATCCTATCCTATCCTGCATCCTGTAGCCAATCAGATTCGAGTATAAATTTCAGAGTTATTATGCGAAACGAAAATTGCCTAAACAATGTATTTTCAATGTCAATTTAATACATTTTACAAGTTAAACCATTTAAGAATAATTATTATATCAAGAACGCGGTGCATAACATTAATGCGCGCTAAAATGTCGGCGCTACATCTTTGTCAATTCGTACGCAAGTACGGAGTAACTGCGAGAATTCGTTGCAACATCTGACAACGTCTGAAATAGATTTCTGTATTTACTTCATTTAAAGTCTGCAAATTAATAAAAGCTTGAATTTATAAACAACTAATTTGGCAT
>CM027474.1:38521333-38818833 GCA_015776775.1 Magallana hongkongensis | reverse complement strand
CGAAAAATTCAATTTTTCAAATTTCCTTCCGGTGACGACCGGAAGTGACGGCGGACATTCTCTATACCGAGGTGCACCAGGAAATTGATAGATCTATCATCTCTGAAATTCTCAGCTCTCTATCTTTGCTCGTTTTTGAAAAACTCAGCGACAAAATTGACTTTTTAAAATCGTAAACGGACGATAACTTCCGACCGGAAGTGAATTTTCAAAATCTGTTTCAGCGGTATAAATTTCAGATAACGAGGCTTTAGTCCTGAAAATTTGAGAGAAATCGATCGTCCCATCTCTGAGAAATCGCCTGCACAAAATTTGTAAGACAAAAAAAGAATAATAATAATAATAATAATAATAATAATAATAATAATAATAAGAAAAGTGAAAAAGAAACCGAAGAATAATAGAAGGGTCTTCCGCTGAAGACGGAAGACCCTAATAATAAGAATAAGAAAAGTGAAAAAGAAACAATAGAATAATAGAAGGGTCTTCCGCTGAAGACGGAAGACCCTAATAATAATAATAACTAGAGCAAAGCTCGTTGCAAAGCAACGAGTGGGTCTTCCGTTAATGTCAGAAGTAAAGCTGGAAGTTCCTGTAAGAAGCAGAGCTCTTAAACCAATAACAAGAGCAATAAAAAGAAAAAGATGGAAAAAATCGAATTATTCCTGGTACGACTTAACAAAATCCGAATGATTTTAAGTACGAATTAACAAAAACCTTTTTGATTTTAAGAACGACTTAACAAAAAAATTCCGAATGTGTTTAAGTACGCCTTAAAAATTATTTTTGGTACGAGTTAACTTTGCCATAAACATTATGCTATTTTTTAAACCAAGGACGCGGAATCAAAATTTCCGGAAAAATCAATTTTTAAACCCCGATATCTCTGTAATGCATCGTCCTATTTTAAAACGGTTTTCAGTGTTAGATTCAGCTTAATAAGCTCTACAAAACACATATTCATTTTTAATTTGATCAGAAAATTCATTTTTTCGAAAAATTTGTTTCACTTCCGGTTTCGACCGGAAGAGTCAGATTTTCATTTCGAGCCTTATTACAAAGGTAAATCGACCAAATCATAACCATTGAAAATTTCAAGCCTCTATCTTAAAGCGTTTTTGAGAAAAGTCCGGGACAAAATGACTTTTTGAAATTTTTAAAAATGACGTCACGTCAAAACAGAGGTGACGTTCTCTTCAAAATTTTTACATTCTGAAGGGACGCCAACTTGCATAAATCTCTGAAAATTTCATCAAAATCAGTTAAAAGCCTTTTGAGTTATGAAGCAAAAAAAGAGTCAGAAGAAAAGAAAAAGAATAATAACTAGATTCGATCTCGTTGCGAGCAACGAGTGGGTCTTCCGTCCAATTTTTGAATAGATAAGATTAAACCTATCAATTCAAAGATAAAATCGTAGATCTAAGCGAAAAAAAGAGAAAAAATTTTTGCGGCACTCGAGGCTTGAACCCGGGTCGCCTGGGCCATGTCCACGACTATAACAACTGAGCTACTCGGACTCTCGCTTCAGGACTTTGACGGATAATTTCTCGAGAATGCCTTGGTGTATTTAAAAACAAATTACATATTATGAATTAGTAAAAGGGTCACTATAAGATGTATAAGTTTCAAAAAAAAAATATTAAAAAATAAAAAAGTCGAAAAATTCAATTTTTCAAATTTCCTTCCAATGACGACCGGAAGTGACGGCGGAAACTTTCTTGAGTGTGTTGCACCAGAAAAACGGTAGATCTATCGTCTCTGAAAATGTCAGCCCTATATCTTTACTCATTTTTGAGAAACGTCGCAGACAAAATTCGCTTTAAAAAATCGTTTATCGACGATAACTTCCGAACGGAAGTGAATTTTCAAATATTGAAAAAAACCTATAAACTTCAGATACAAACGCGTTAGTGTTGAAAATTTGGATGAAATCGATGGAACTATCTCCAAGAAATCGTCTGCACAAAATCAGCTTGAAAAAAAAGAATAATAACAATAAGAAAAGTGAAAAAGAAACAATAGAATAATAGAAGGGTCTTTCGCTGAAGACGGAAGACCCTAATAATAGGGAAAAAGAAACCGAACGAAAACAATAAGGTCTTCCGTTGGAAACGGAAGACCTTAATAAGAAATCGTACGAAAACTATAAGGTCTTCCGTTGGAAACGGAAGACCTTAATAATAAGAAAACGTACGAAAACTATAAGGTCTTCCGTTGGAAACGGAAGACCTTAATAACTAGACACGATCTCGTTGCGAGCAACGAGGAGGTCTTCCGTCTGATTTTAGAATTTGAGATATATGTTAGATCTTGATTTTGCTAAACATGATTTAGAATAGAAAAACGGGGTCTACATTCTAAGGGCCAGATACTATTTTGTTTCAGGGATAAGAGCTTTGTTCAACAAGGGTTTAGAAATTCGTCACCGTTCTTGAGATATCTGAGAAAAACAATTTTTAGCGGCCAGTCCCTTACCTCCTTATTGGAGCCGCTGAACCAAATTTTGAAGGTTGCATTTTGTAAAGTACATCATTTTGAGTATCTTTTCTTCTACACTGCATTTCAAAACATTTTCCTTGGTGAGATATAGCTGGTCATAGTTTGTGGACCCTTGACCCCTAAAAAATCCTTATTCCATAACACATGAAAAAATCATCACATTACTTGGATACAGAACTGTAAGATAAACATATTTGCTTCTATAGCCTTTCATTAAATTTCCCTCAATAAAGAGCTACAGATGAAACATTTTAGAGCCCTTTAGTTTCCTAATTTTAGGGGCCAGCCCCTTTTTTGATATCAAATAAAAGGTCAATTGAATCTCAACACATTTTGTTAAACAACTGTTTAGAAATTCGTTACCGTTCTTGAGATATATGGGAAAGAACGTTTAAGGGGCTGATCCCTTAACTCCTTATAGGAGCCATTTAACGAAATTTTGAAAATTGCATCTTATTAAGTACATCTTTCTGAGTATCTTTTCTTCTTTACTGCATTTCAAAATATATTTCCTTCCTGAGATATTTGTGATCAACATTCTATAATTTTGGCCCCTAAAAAACCCTTATTATGTAACACATGATAAAATCATTACATTGCTTGGATACATAACTGTAAGATAAACATATTTGCTTCTATAACTGTTCACAAAATATCCCTCAGTAAAGGGCTACAGATTAAAGACTTTAGAGGCCTTTGGTCCCCTAATTTAAGGGGCCAGCCCCTTTTTCTTGGTATCAAATAAAAGGTCATTTTATTTTACACAAATTTTGTTCAACAAGTGTTTAAAATATCGTTACCGTTTTGGAGATATATGAGAAAGAAGGTTTTAGGGGCCGGTCTCTTAACTCCTTTTAGGGGCCGTTTAACGAAATTTTGACGGTTGCATTTTGTTGAGAACATCATTTTGAACAACTTTTCTTCTGTACTGCATTACAAAATATTTTTCCGTTCTGAGATATGGGTGATCAAAACTTTTGACTTTTGGCACCTAAAACCCCTTAATTACGTAACACATGATAAAATCATTACATTACTTGAATACATAACTTTAAAATAAACACATTTGCTTCTACATAATTTCACAAAATATCTCTCAGGAAAGGGCTACAGATTAAAGACTTTAGAGGCCTTTGGTCCCCTAATTTAAGGGGCCAGCCCCTTTTTCTTGGTATCAAATAAAATGTCATTTAATTCTACACATATTTTGTACAACAAGTGTTTCAAATATCGTTACCGTTTTGGAGATATATGACAAAGAAGGTTTTAGGGGCCGGTCCCTTAACTCCTTTTAGGGGCCGTTTAACGAAATTTCGAAGGTTGCATTTTGTTGAGAACATCATTTTGAACAACTTTTCTTCTGTACTGCATTACAAAATATTTTTCCGTTCTGAGATATGGGTGATCAAAACTTTTGACTTTTGGCCCCTAAAACCCCTTAATTACGTAACACATGATAAAATCATTACATTACTTGAATACATAACTTTAAAATAAACACATTTGCTTCTACATCATTTCACAAAATATCTCTCAGGAAAGGGCTACAGATTAAAGACTTTAGAGGCCTTTGGTCCCCTAATTTAAGGGGCCAGCCCCTTTTTCTTGGTATCAAATAAAATGTCATTTAATTCTACACATATTTTGTTCAACAAGTGTTTCAAATATCGTTACCGTTTTGGAGATATATGAGAAAGAAGGTTTTAGGGGCCGGTCCCTTAACTCCTTTTAGGGGCCGTTTAACGAAATTTCGAAGGTTGCATTTTGTTGAGAACATCATTTGAAACAACTTTTCTTCTGTACTGCATTACAAAATATTTTTCCTTTCTGAGATATGGGTGATCAAAATTTTGGACTTTTGGCCCCTAAAAACCCTTAATTACGTAATATATGATAAAATCATTACATTTCTTGGATACATAACCGTAAGATAAACATATTTGCTTCTATAACATTTCACAAACAAATTCTCAGTAAAGGGCTACAGATAAAAGACTTTAGAGGCCTTTGGTCCCCTAATTTGAGGGGACAGCCCCTTTTTCTTGATATCAAATGAAAGGTCCTGTAAATATTAACCTTTCTTACATTACATGTCTTAACAAAATATTTTTCAGAAAAGAGATAAACAAAGAAAACAAGAAAAAAATACGACATTTTTTTAAACTCAATTTTCTGGTCCAGGCGAGCTTCGGCGCCTTTCAATCCAGTTCAACATGAAAATAAAATTGCAAATCTACAATCTTTTGTCTACCATTCCATGAAAGTTTGAACTCAATATCTGTTATAGTTTAGGAGAAGTTAGAGTAACAAGCAACCCCTCTAAAAATCGCTAAAACGTCAATATCTCAAAAACGGAAGTGACGTCATCAATATAATTAAAAAGCTATAAGATTTCGATCACTATCTATCTTATCTGAAAGTTTCATGACAATCGGTTGAGCCGTTTCTGAGAAATCGCGTGCACAAAATTTGTAAGAAAAAAAAAATAATAATAATAATAATAGGGAAAAAGAAACCGAACGAAAACAATAAGGTCTTCCGTTGGAAACGGAAGACCTTAATAATAAGAAACAGTACGAAAACAATAAGGTCTTCCGTTGGAAACGGAAGACCTTAATAAGAAACAGTACGAAAACAATAAGGTCTTCCGTTGGAAACGGAAGACCTTAATTAACAATGTTGAAAGATACCGATAGATGATTTTTTTTACAAGGGTTATACATATTTAATGTTCTCTTTCTAACCATTAAAAAGTTATGGCCCAGGTTAAACATTTTGTGCACCACAGTTTTACAACAATGCACATTATGAGTCATATAAAAAACGCCAAAGAACAAAATAAGTGTAGATTTTGATAAAATAAACACCTGGTACCGATTTTTATTGGGCAATAACCAATGCTAATAAAGTGAATAAAGAATGAATGAATGTATGGTTAACTACACGGTTTGCAGTCTATTCAACTAACACTAGTTACATTACTTGACGCCACTGAGTGCTTTGCTTGCATGTGTAATCCTAACTACACAAAGGTTGAATAGGCTGCAAACCGTGTAGTTGATGATACATTCATTCATTTTTAAATCACTTTAGGCTTTTAAAACCATCAGTACTTCTTTGAACATTATCCTGAGGAGGAATTACACTGAAATTCTCTCCCTCTCTCAGTGTGTATATATATATATATATATATATATATATATATATATATATATATATATATATATATATATATATATATATATATATATATATATATATATATATATCCAAATAAAATTATCCGGTAATATATATTGAAATAAAAAAATAACAACACTGATCGCAAAACGTAAGCGCTTTCATTTCTTCCTCAGACGTTTCGCATATATTTAAAAACAAGACTTGTTCTTAAATATTTTGTGTAACAACTGAGGAAGAAATGATGGAATAAAAGTCTTAAGAAACATTATTTTGGTAAGTTCTTGTATATAAACACAGCCAAAGCGTTCTGTTTTCACAGCTTCTTCAGAATGAACTCCTCGATAGCTAACGTGATTTGCAGTTTTATAAACTACATAGTGGCAGAGGAAGCTAATTGAAGGTGAAACTAATCATAAGCCTTGACAAAAAAGGTCTTCGGTTACGTTTTTGTATAACTGAAAAAAAGAGGAAGGGTGCGTTACTCAATTTGCGCACAAACTGCTGCAGTTATCAGGCTGTATACTTCCAAAAATCATGATTCAAATCTATAATATTAATGCATAAAATATTTCTTGAAATATAAGTTCTGACCTTCATTTTATACAGTACTAATGTATTGTTACTTTGAAAAACTAGCTTACTTCATGTATTATGATTCCTTTGATATGAAATTTTCTTATTGTTTACACCTACCTTTTTCACATTTTGATTACTCCAAAAGAAGGAATATTATTTCGTCATATCCGTTAAAAAAATACTCTTGAATTCTTTCGTCAACAAACGCCATTTTGCGGAATGACTGCTGGAAATGCTTCCTATAAAAGGTCGATAGCACGATGGCGCGATGATGAGATGACGATAATGCGGTAGAGCATCGCTTAATCGTCATCGCATCCTCGTGCGATTGTCATCGTGTTATCGCATCATCACTATCGTACCATCGCTTCATCGCGTTATCGCTTCATCTTGCCATCGCACCATTGTCATCGCATTGTCGCGCAATCGCATCATCGTCATCGCTTCATCGTCATCACATCATCGCGCCATCGTCATCGCAGTATTGCGTCATCGCAACCTTGATGGTGCGATGGTGCGATAGTGAACTGCATGGCTCTATCCGGATTCCATAGATATGAACTGAAATTTCTGGTTTCCATTGGCGGTGCTAAGGTACCATTGATTATGTTATAAAGACGCATAGTATTTATTACAGAAATGCAAAGTGTTGCGGTGTACACAATGTGTAAGCAAATTAATATAGAATAGAATATCTACTTAGTTTTTCTTTAAAATATATCATAACGACAAAAAGTTTGAAACCTCTCCCCTCCCTGGTTTCACCGATATTGGGGAATTATAAATTACGTGTTTTTCCTTTTTTTAATAGTTAACCACTTTGTTCTGTTTAAAAACCGCATTTCTGTAAAACTAGCAAGTAACTTATGATTTCAGTGGCTTTTTATTAAAAGAAATAGAATTCTTATATTTTCTCATTTCGGCAGGTGGGTATTTTCAGCATAACACACTTTTCAAACACAACTCTTCGTCGCAGAAAGAGAGAGAGAGAGAGAGAGAGAGAGAGAGAGAGAGAGAGAGAGAGAGAGAGAGAGAGAGAGAGAGAGAGAGAGAGAGATGTTAACATCCAACCCCTAAACCCTAACCCCCCCCCCTTTTTTTCAAACATTCTTGGCATCTCATACAAATTATCATTTTTGTTTAAATTTAGTTCCTTTAGATTTTAATTTTTCAATAACTCTTGCATGATTCATCCTCTTTACTGTTTAAAGGTTCAAACATCATAGATTGTATAATCATCTCCAAATATGCAGATGAAAAGATATATGAACATGCATACATGTGTTTTGAGTTAAATTTCGTTGATAAAGAAATATTTAATTTATGTTTGTTGCATTCTCCCTTCATACAAGAATTCTTTACGTGAGTTACTATGCCGTTCCCACTACAAGACCGAAGATATCAGCTTTCGATTTTTAGTATACTCAGCGCAGAACGTACTCCAAAACTTGTATAAACTCATAGAATGGAATATACAAGGATGAGTATTAGTTAAAAATATTACAGACAATTTATTTATCAGATCTGACAGTTCTTATTTTTATGTCTGGCAAAATTTTTAGTGAAATTTGTAAATTATTCGAATGAATTAGGGAGAGACCTAGATAAAAAAGTTGCCAGAACTTATGTTCAAACCCAATGTATATGATAAATGACTCTTATTTACAATATGTTTAAACAATAAACTGCCAAAGCAAACATAGTTACATGTATATTAAATACATGCATTAAAAATATTGAAAAAGGCGTCGTATAAAGTTTATATGGAGTAGCTGTGTATACAACATTTCTTTAAATTGAACCTAGGCTTTGTGTTTAGCATTGGTTTTGTGTTTCTACATAATCTGGTATTTAAAATAAACGAACTTTTGACAAATTTGAAACACAGTTTGGACTTAAATCACCTTTTCGATCAATTTTAAACAGAAAATACTGTTGTGATTTACCATAAAACTTACTATGACAACTTTTCAGTAATCAAATGTGAAATAAAAAAGAGAAAATGATTACTTAATTCCGATGATTTTATTGAATAAGTTTATAAATACCAAAAAACTATTCCGTTGACACTTATTTTTGTAAGAGATAAATGGAATGCAACACATTTCTTAAACAAATAGTTTTTTTTCATCTAGTGTTCTTTGCATTGTTTTTAATTCAATTTACTAAAATTTTGAAACATAAATCAAATTATTAATTGATCAAAAGAACGAAAAATTTTTGTGGGACGGGCTCCAGTAGCTGTTATATAAATTGATAGAATATCGGCAAACAGTAGAATAATTTTTATAAAGAATCAATCAAACCAATTAACATTTTATATCTAAACTCTGTTTATTTTTCTTTATCTTGTAAATAAAATATTGTGGAAAGATACATGAAGCAAAAGTAAAACTTATAAAGTCCTTTTCTTTTATTACATAATGTTAGATTTTGTTATATATTAATTCATTACATGAGATTGTGGGTAAAAAAGTGGCAATTATAAACAACCATATTCATATGCAAGCGGTACAAGTTATTTATAAAATATTGGACACTTTGTTTTCAAACAATTCAAACTCATATTGACTTCAAATGATTGCAGCCTAACTACAGTAGTAAAATGTTAATCATAAATTATTTTCACAATATAATGCCAAGATAAAATTCGGCAATCATTACATGTTTAATTATTGAAGTGAAAAAATATGTATCTATTAGACTTCCAACGAGTATAATGTCAATTGTATCTTTTTTAAGAACATATCTGAACAGGTGCCACTTCACAATTTTCTCCCCAGTGGTTTTCAACACCCACTTTAAGACAACTAAAACAAAAAACTAGATTGCACTTTTTGCATTCCATTTCCTGACAGTCCTCTGCATGCACTATCAAATACCCGCAGCCGGGACACAATCGTGTAGAAGGCACATTCGGGTTATTTGAATATTCCATTACCTTTAGCGGCGCTTCATTAAGAATTCGTTGAATTTGTTCTAACTCATCTTTAGTATTACATTTGTGATTTGTCGTCCATGGCCTTTTACAATTCCAACAAAATTCAACAATTTTTTTGTTTCTTCTGGTACACGTTGTGCAGCTTATGTGCAGTTCATTTTGGTTTTGGCGCTGACAATACGTACCACAAAATGGACATTCGGAGGAGTCCGCGTCTTCTTGGTTTAACATGTTGAACGATACTTTATACTCGAAGAAAATCCTCTCGTCCTTCGTCATATCAGCCTTTTTTATAATCTCTTGCATACTCCATTTTGCTCTGCAATTTTCCATGTAACAGCGGACGCCCTGTTTATCTTTGCTCATTAGTGTTTTTTTCATGTGGCCAAACAAGTTGTCTGGTGCTAAAAAGAATATTATGCGATATTGTAGCAGAAGCCATTGGAGGAAGTTCTTTTGAAAAAGTAGGTAATTAAATTTTATATCATTTACTAATCTGGGGCCCGTTTCAAAAAGCTGTCATAAGATTTATCATAAGAAATGTCTTAAGATTGTCATAAGATTTGACTTATGATTATCTTAAGATATGACATAGCTGTTTCACAAAGCTGTCATAACTTTAACTTATCTTAAGATAATCTTAAGATAATTATTATAGGAGCGATTGCATAAAATGCAATCAGTAAATTATAAAGTAAAGAATTTATTTACGAAATCTGCAGTATAAATATATATTTAATAACATAATGATTACTGGATACTTTATAATGTACCGTATATTTTTGTACTTTCTTTTGATAACAATAAAAACAAATCAGTGAAGAAAATAGCGTTCTTTTATTGATTGGTGATTAATAAGAATGCTGAATGTTTGAAAGATAAATCTATAAAAATATAAAATAATAATTTTGAAAACATAGAATCTTAATTTTTTCTATAGTTATTCAAAATTGTAATTTACTGACCAGTTGGCCTCCTAAATACCTGTATACTATTGCATGTCTCACATTAAAATGATGAAATATCTTTAAATTACTATTACTTTATCATTTATCATTATATAAAGCAAAAAAAACAATTTTGAAATTTTAATTTAATTTAAATGAACACAATATTCAAAGGAAAAATGGCAATTACTTGGTTCTCAGAATCGAGTTTGAATTAATCTTCTAACTTCAGCTCCGTCATTGTTTACTCCTTGGTAAATAACATTGTTTGGTTGTTGAAAAACACGATCATTATTTATGTTTTGGGGCACATGGACGTTGTTTTTTATGCAAATGTTATGTAGCACCACACAAGCAGTCACGATTCCACAAGCTTTCTCGGGCCGGAAAAGTAGGGCCCCTCCGGAGCGATCGATGCATTGGAACCTCATTTTAAGGACACCAAACGCTCGCTCAATAGGGGGCCCTGGTTTTTGCGTTGGCATCATTGTATGCCTCCTCATGGGGGTTGCTTGGGTTCAAGACGGGTGTTAGTAAGTGATTCTTTGACGGGTACGCACTGTCACCAACTAGACAACCTCTGTTAATGTTGCCATTCTCAAACATTTGACACAAAACAGAATTTGAGAACACAAAGGCGTCAAGAGATGATCCAGGCCACTTTGCTACCAAATTCAAAAATTTCAAATTGGAATTGCAAACTGCCATCACATTTATTGAATGAAATTTTTTTCTGTTAACAAACAAATACTCATGAGTGAAGGTGCCTGAATAGGAATATGTGTCCCGTCTATTATCATGTTTGGAAAATTACATATATGAGCGAAGTCCAGTATAGTATTGTTTATATCTCTGTCAGTAGAAGGAAATTTAATGTAGACAGGACTTATTAAGGCAACTAGAGTAGATGTAACAGCGTAAACAATTCTGGACACACTTGCTTAAAAGCGAAGCGCAGCCATGACTTGCAATGATGTTGAAGGGCATATGTGATATTTTGGTTGGGTGCTCTAAACGATCATTGAGCTCATTACATAAGTCAAAGATAACATGTCGTGGCAAACGGAATTTCTCTTCTTTTTTTTTAAGTTTTCTGAACTCATGACTAATTGCAATTGTAAATCGCTTTGAAAATTATGTGTATTTATTTCAAATATTTTTGATGCTGTCTGCTCCTCTTAGTTGTTTTCCTATTATGATCCTTTATACCAAAATCTTACATAAGTAGTGATTCTATAGTCTGTCCTTTTTTATTTATATTTTTTCCCTGTATGAAAATGTACCTGTTTGTATGTACCTCTGACGATTTGTATTTGTGTGTATTATATATATGTTCCTCTTGTACCAAATTATTTGGTTTGAGCGAAAACTGAACTTGAACTTGATCTAAGATGTCACAATCGTCCATGTAATCTAATGGGTTGATTCTGTCCCTGAATTCACGCTCACGCCTTTTAAGTTGCCTATTTCTTATCAAAACATAGGCCGCCGCCATGTTTAAAAATTGACTTTAGAGAAGTATCTGGGTGTCTTAAGATTTTGAACAACCTTAAGATTATCATAAGTTAAGACACTTTTGTGAAACAACTATGATAAAAACTTATGACAAATTTTGGTCTTAAGACAGATATTTGTCATAAGATAGCTTTGTGAAACGGGCCCCTAATATTAATTCATTTGCATTTCTTGATAAAGAGGACATTTAGTATTTTTATTTACCAGACTTAAAAAAGTTTAAAATTAAAATTTTAAGTTATGAAGAATTTAGGTTCATTGTTCATGCTAAAAATGGAAGTAGGACAAAAGAACAGGCTATTGATTTATGATTTATTATTTTTTTTTAAAGTGCGTAATTATTTCAAAGTGCGTTTCCATAATGCTTACTCTCTCGTGCAGTCCCTTTGTCGAGTTTTTAAAGAATCGAAAATGAAGATTATGCAAGCTTTGTAAAAACATGTGGCAACGCTGTTTTCATTTTTATTGTAAACAGGTCAATGTGAATTTCATGAAGATACAAATCTGAATAATTTTACAGAAGATTAAAATCTTAATCAAGTAATTATGTCTATCAGTCAACTTTGGACAATTTGGGAAAGGCTTTTTCGAACATCATCCGATGTATACAAGGAAGAATAGAATAGAAACCAGTCAAATCAATGTATTTTTATAATATGTACTTAAAATTGACTATTCAAAAACCAAACTAAGCAACACTCTAACCCAAATAAGTTCAAAAACCAAAGTTAGCAACACTGTAACCCAAATTTTCCAAAACCCAAGATAGCAACACTTTTTCCAAATAATGGGCATTCAATAGGTCGATTTCTTACATGTAAAACACAAAAATACGCAAAACTAGACACTCGTTGCGAGCAATGAAAGGTTTTTCGTGTGAGTGCACAATAAATTAGACAATAGGATATCTGTGCTTTTCTATCGTTTCTAAAGACGTCATCAATTCTATTGAACCCTTTATTAGAATTGCAATATACATATACTTTTACATAAATTATACTTTTAAAAGCCGCTCTAATTGTAAATTTTCATAAAATTAAAATGAAAATAAGTAAAATCTATCATTTCAAATATAAAAACATAGGTAAACACAGATTACACATCTCACCAAGACGAGACATCACCTTTATGAGGTATCACCTTTATGAGACCACCGTTATCATATCATATGAAAATCATAATTGGATATTCATGGATACTTTTTTGACACAATATCGTATATCATCTGTTTAAAATTGTATGATAATTATATGTTCACGTTAAACATTATTTTAAGATACAATGTTTATCAATACAATGATATTAAATACAATATTGCATCTTATCATACTTACAATGTATATCATATAATACGATAAAATACCGTATTAAACAAAAATGAAATATGATATTGTAACATATGATATGACATTGTACTGTGTTATATATTATTGTATTTGATCACATGATACAATATAATAATTTATGATATAAAATACAATATAGTATTATATGATACAATATCATATAACATAATACATCATGATATTGTAACATATTATATTGAATAATATAGTTTGATATTGTATTGTATGATACTGTATCGTATTTGATACATTTTATGATATAATGTATCATACAGTTTGTATGATATCAAATAATACAATTTCATGTGATATAGTAAAATATTATATAATACAATATTATATTATACATATTGTATCATATGATACAGTCATATTAATTACAATATCATAAAATACAATTTTATGTGATATAAACCAATATCACATTATATCGGCTTCGCCTCGCCATCTATGAGATTGATCAACCCAATATATTTCCATAGTGAGTCAGTAACTAACCTAATAAGTGTTTTGTTTTCCTGAGGACTATCAAGTGACATATTTATTCACAAATAGTGATGATCTACGTACAAGTTCCTAACATCTCGTCCAATTTAACTCATTTAAACTCTTTAAAATTTTCAATCTTACCTTTCAAATACTCTTTAAAAAATCTTTGCTTCACCCATGTTTACTTACAATGTTCAATCTTAAATGTTTTTATCCCTTTCCTCGGCAGAGATTTGAGCAAATTTCGACGCTGTCATTCAGACAAAACAATGTGACGTCAATGTTCTAAGGGCAACTACTCTAATTTTAAAGAATTTCAAAGGGCAACTACTCCAAATACTTTAAGAACTTACAGCATGCGGTTTATGTATTAAATACTATGAAATGTCGAAATGAGTAAGCGAAGTGTCGGCCAATGACGGCCCTATTGCCTAATATTATTTATCACCGAACAAATATAGAGACATATGAGGCAATCACGTGCTATATTTAAGCCAATTAAAGTGTGACACTTCAGTCCAAAGGAAAACTAATAACATATTATACAAAATTGTATCATAATATACAATACTGAACATAACAATATCATGTTACAATATCATATCGTATCATATAACTTTTTACAATATAACATATGATATTATATTGTGTCTTATTAAACAAAAGTTTATCTTATCATACAATACTAGCCTATATCATAGGAATCATGATGTATCATTTAACAGCAGACACATCTATCTATAAAGCAGATTTGAGTGAGGTAGGTGATGTTTTTTTAGCACCCTTGATAATGGAGACCAGGCTCTGCATCTGAAGCTACCTCTGCGTTTCATATATAATATAGTTTGCATATAGTTATCAACTTTGCAAGCTATTATCTATAAAACATGTGACCTGATCCAAAAAACTAAACCTCATCCAGCATCTGAAACCTATGGCTCAGATTCAGCATTCAAGCCTGTCAGGTGCATCAGTTTCATAAGACGCATCATCCTTGCAAGTTTGGTGAAGTTAGGACCAGTAGTAACTAAGATATAATCATCAGAGGGCACCAGTTTCAAAAATTTTAAACAGCAATTAAAACCTTAACTTCCTCCAGCATCCGAAACCTTTAGCTCAGATTAATCATCCATGCTTGTCATGTGCATCAGTATCATAAGACACACCATCCATTAAAGTTTGATGAAGTTCGGACCTGTAATAACTAAAATGTATTTTTTAGCATCCTTGATAATGGAGATCAAGCTCTGCATCTGATGCTACGTCTGCGATTCATTCATACAGTTAAAGTTATAGTTAAATCAACTACGCAAGTTTGGAATAGTACTAAAATCTATTAAACATGGGCCTGTTTCAAAAAACCTAACCGTATCCAGCATCCGAAACCTATGACTCAGATTCAGCATTCAAGCCTATCAGGTGCATCAGTATCATGAGATGCACCATCCATGCACGTTTGGTGAAGTAAGGATCAGGAATAACCAAGATATCATCATCAGAGGGCACCTGTTTCAAAAACTTTAACCAGCTCTTAAAACCTTAACCTCCTCCAGCATCCAACACGTATGGCTCAGATTCAGCATTCAAGCCTGTCAGGTACATCAGTATCATTTGACGCACCATCCATGCAAGTTTGGTGAAGTTAGGACCAGTAGTAACTATGATATAATCATCAGAGGGCACCTCCAACAAAAACTTTAACCAGCTCTAAAAACCTTAACCTCCTCCAGCATCCGAAACCTTTCGCTATAATTCAGCATTTAAGCCTGTATGGTGCATCAAGATCATAACTCCATGCAAGTTTGGTGAAGTAATGACCATCAGTTACTTAGATATTGCAAACATAGAGCACCTGCAACAAAAACTTTAACCTGCTCCAAAAACATTTACTTCCTCCATCATCTGAAATTTAGGACCCATATTCAGCATCTAAGTCTTTCAAGTTCATAAGTAGGTCCAGATGCATCATCCATGCAAGTTTGGTGAAGACAGGACAAGTAATAGCTTAGATACAGGGCATGCAACAAAAACTTTAACTAGGTCCGCACGCCGACGCCGGGGGTATAGCATTAGCTCTTATTGACTTCGTCTTGGTGAGCTAATCATAAATCTTAACATAATAAGTGAGAAAAAATATTCAGCACTCGGGGACTGAACCCGTGTCTCCTGGGCACAAGTCCAACACTAACGACTGAGCTACGCGGACTCTCGGTTCAGGGCTTTGGAACCAAAAGTCTCGAGAATGCGTGGGTTGATTTTAAAACAAATTTAATATTCAGAAGTTTTGAGAGCGTCTATATCGAATAAAAACAAAGAAAATTCAAGTCTAAAAAATTGTAAATGTAAGTTTTTCATTTCCTTCTAGTGACGACTGGAAGTGACGGCGAACGTTTGGATATGCAAAGGGCACTGCGGCCGTTTTCTCTCTACCATCTCCGAAAATTTGAAAGTACTATCTTAAATACTTTTGGAGAAAAATTGTGAACAAACAAAAACATGAAATTTTTAATATCTTGGGACCGGAAGTGACGATAAAAATAATTTTATATATATATATATATATATATATATATATATATATATATATATATATATATATATATATATATATATATATATATATATAATTAGAGCAAATTTCATATTTAAGGTTTTTATTGCATTGTTTTTTTCCCTCTATTACTATTTTTTTTTTCTCTCTCCCACGTTTTCTCAAAAAAATTTCAGTTGGTTTTCCTGAAACTTTCAGATTATAATCAGTACAAAGTTTTTATTTTTATCGTCACTTCCGGTCCCAAGATATTAAAGAAAAGAAACTGTTTTAAATTCACACCAACACCAAACCCAGACAATCAAACCTTAGAAAAGGACATAGATGAATTTTGTCGAAAAGTACGTTTACGTGAATTTTTTGGACGGGTTGAGAATTTTAATGATTGTATAGTTCAAAACAAAAAAGGAACAACAATGCAAAAAGGTCGAAACAAACATCTTGATGAGTAAATTGATAGTCTAAAAATTACAAAATCTTCATTGAAAAACAAAAATCATGTGAAACATAATTTAAACGTCAAACAGAAGAAAGCTCTGCAAAACTTCCAAAATGAAGATACAATCATTCTCAAGGAAGCCGATAAAGGAGGAGCAATTGTGTGTATAAACAAAACGTTTTACAAAACCCTTGTTCTTCAACATCTAAGTGACGACAACTTTTATGTAAATTACTAGAAAATCCCGACAACAAAATCATGAGAGATTTGAAACGCCTATGCAAAAAACATGTACATTTATTAAAAGATAAGGAACTGGACTATCTTACAAATTTTGAAATGAAAACTAGTAATTTTTATGGACTTCCTAAAATACATAAAAGTAATCATATTAAAACCGCTATCAAAGATCAGAATCAAGCATATATTACTACTACTGAGCCCTTGGATCTGAAGCTTCGACCAATTGTTGCAGGCCCATCATGCCCAACACATCGACTGAGCAACTTTGTGGACATTTTACTTAAGAATATATGTGAAAAAGTCCCTAGTTACATTCGGGATAGCATGGATTTCCTCAACAAAATTCCTGAAACAACAGCCCCAAATTCTCTTCTAGTAACATTTGATGTTGATAGTTTATATACAAATTTTCCTCATGATTTTGGATTACAAGCTATAAAATTTTGGATAGAAAAACACCCAGAGCTTATTCCGAGAGACTTTTCACCAGACTTCATTTTAGATTCAATACAGTTTATTTTGGAAAACAATACGTTTCATTTTGATGGAGATTTTTACAAACAAATCAAGGGAACTGCAATGGGGACAAAAATGGCGCCCACCTACAGTATTTTAGTAATGGGATATTTTGACGAAATTTTGTATCAAAAAGCTGAAAAGGAACTAGACCAAAAAATTAGTGAACACCTTAAACATTCCTGGAAACGATATTTAGACGACTGTTTCATTTTCTGGGAAGAATCCGAGGAAGATCTTCATGAATTTCACAGTCTTCTTAACTCTTTAAATCCAAATATTCAATTCACCATGGAATTCAGTGATTGTTCTATTTCATTTCTGGATATCATGGTTTTAAAAAACCAATCGAAAATTTCAACAGATGTTTATTACATAACCACGGACACTCATCAGTATCTAAATTTTAAATCCTGTCACCCTACGCACACCAAAAGAAATATCCCGTACAATTTATCAAGAAGAATTTGCACTATTGTTAGTGAAGAAAAAACCAAAGATCGAAGATTGATGGAATTGAAAATGTATCTAAGTGCTCAAAATTATCCGGAAAAACTAATAGATTCGGCCATAGAAGAAGCAAAGAAAATACCACAGAATATACTCAGAACAACCAGAAACAAGAGAAAAGCTGTCAATGTGACAGCAAACCGGGTTTTCTTTTATGTGAACCGTATCCATAATCCATGTCAACACGTATCCAGTGAAATGGAGTATCCTATATGCAACATTTTGCAAAAGAATGACCAAGTTCAAAAGCTGGTACTTTTTTCATAAATTATAAGAAATCAAAATCCTAGCAATATGCACACCTCTGATATATGTACAATTGATCTGCAAAAGAACAACTTCCTATCTTGAGAATTGTAGGAGGAGTTATCCGTACAATGAGGGTACCCAATATGCAATATTTTGCCAAAAAATGACGAAGTTCAAAAGCTGGTATTTTTTTCATAAATTATCAGAAATCAAAATCCTAGCAATATGCACACCTCTGATATATGTACAATTGATCAGGAAAAGAACAACTTCCTATCTTAAAAACTGTAGGAGGATTTATCCGTACAATGAGGGTACCCTATATGCAAAATTTTGCCAAAAAATGACTAAGTTCAAAACCTGTTATTTTTTCGATAAATTATCAGAAATCAAAATCCTTGCAATATGCACACCTCTAATATATGTACAATTGATCTGCAAAAGAACAACTTCCTGTCTTGAAAACTGTAGGCGGAGTTATCCGTACAATGAGGGTACCCTTTTGGCAGCCGCCCGCCCGCCCGCCATTTTCACCATTTTAATAACCGGATTTTTCCGTTGGAAAACCCGGTAAAAAAGGAAAAAGATTTTTAATTTCTTTTGTTTCAACCTACAATCCCAAACATTTTAATATATTTCAAGAAGCAAAAAAGAATTTTTCTATCATTGTATGGGATCAAGAACTTCAACAACTAATTAAAAAATCTGACCTACTCCATAGCCAAAGACAACCACCAAATCTGAAGAAAATATTAACAAGAGCAAAATTTCATTCAAAACCAGAAAAATATGTTGTTCCCAAATGCGGAAATTCCAGGTGCGGCACGTGTCCTTTCCTAAAGACAGGAGATTCTATTTCTTTTAAATGTGGCAAGACTTGTTAATGATGTTAATGAAAATATGTCGTGTAAATCCAAAAATCTGCTTTACTGTATTACATGTAACCACTGTGGCGAAAATTACATCGGCCAAACCGGAACACAACTTACCGCCCGTATGCGCGTCCATCGCCAACAGATCAATGATCCCAGTACCAGAAACACCCCATGCAGTGAACATTTTGACAGATGTTGCTAAAGGAGATTATAAAGCATTCCCATTTTATAAACTTAAAACCGATTCAACCGCCATGAGACTTGTGAAAGAGAACTATTTTATTAAATTATTTTCCCCAAAACTCAACAAACATTAAATATCTGTATAATCATCTTTGTTCTAGCCAGTCTTTGTATTTGTAAATTTATTGATGTCGTTATGATCATAATAATTTAATTGTGGTTGTAATGCGCTTTCTGATTGGCTAAAAAAATTATTTTATATCGTATAAAGAATGTTGCCTACGTCATAGTAAGACTAACGTCAAAAACGTATCAATACGCCTGACGTTACGTTTGAATTTTGTACAATTTTACGTCATTTTGAAGGTCAAATGACCGTTTTTATCTAAAAAGTTTACGCTTTGTTATAAACCGCTTCGCGGTTTATAAAGCGTAAACTGTCCCAAACCATTTTATATCGTATAAAACAAATAAATATTGAATTCATTCCTTAATTGTGTCTAATTCAGTTTTCCCGAACTTTAACGTTTTATATTGTATTATGACGTCATGGATTTATTCCTTCCCTGAAAAAACGTATATATATATATATATATATATATATATATATATATATATATATATATATATATATATATATATATATATATATATATTGGGTTCACTATCTCATTTTGAAATATTTCTAAAATTATTGTGGCTCTTACTAATAGCGTGTCCACATGACATCTTGAGTCGGGGTTCTGAAACATCTGCTGTTATCATATCAGGTTCGGTGGCAGCTAAATTTGTAAGAATTTTCCTGTCTGGGTTTCCAACCATTACTTGTATTGGTTTTAGAATATCTGCTATAGGTCTTTCGTCTGGGTAAATGATGCCTTTCTCAAGGCAAACGCATTCTATGTCAGCGAAGTCTACGCCAAACCTTTTCTCCAATTGCTTTCTTACGTCAATGATCTTTAGTCCAGTCTGTAAAGATGGAACAAATTTTAGTGACATTTTGCCTACAGCAGTGAGTAAACCATTTACAATGCCAGGTTAGCTTTTTTAAAACTTAAATTGACCTATCCGTCATCCGTTTTCTAACTGTTCATGCATTCTTGTCATAGCCATATCTCTGCTCTAGAGAATTAATGTAAGTATCTACCTCATACAAATAACATCATAGACTTAATGGTGTACGTGAATGTTTTTCTTTGAACTGTTTATAAAAATCAAGCAGTACTTAAGTGGATGAAAAATATTAAAAAGACAAACAAAACAGTAGGTGTTTGAACTTAATTTACGCTTATTCACGTCTGATTGTAAAGTTATCCCTCATATTAGGACATTTGTACACATATTTCCCAGTTTTTTTTAGCGTAAATAAAGAATCCAAATTCAGTAAATCACTAAATATTGCCATACTTAAGTATTTCTTAATATATAATTTCCTTAAATCCGTGTAAAAATCACACACAAAAACAATTAAAATAGTACTCGTCTTCGTCATCGTTTGAATTACAATATACACATTCCCTTTCATTTAATGGACATTTTTTATCATATTGACCAGATTCAATTCGTTGACGATGTGAAGGTAATCTAAGTCTAATTAAGGCTTTCCCATGGTTATCATATAATATGTAATGCAGTATATCTGCCTGGTGCATAGGTAAGTGTGCTCTTTATTTATCATAGTACATGTTTCTTATGTTTAATTGTTTACAATTTCTATTTACTAACCATATTTGAGTGTTAAGCTACGAATTATAAGCAAAATACAGAGATTTGCTCACAATTATATGTTTGTACACAGATCCGAGGCCATTCTTTTTTTTTTTTTCATTTTAAATGCTGAACAGGAAATACCAAGTTAAAAATCTTACTGAATGTAATAAACTCACATGTGAACAAAATATGACTCAAACCTAGTGGAATTGTGAGCTCTGTATTTTGCTTATAAATCTACGATTGACGCTGAAATTTTGGTTGATCATTAGAAACTCTATATGAATTAGAATATGTTAAACTAGATTTTGACCCGTGTGTGCACGGGTTGACATAGCATAAGATAACGGACATTTACGAAATAGATACATCGACACACCGTTTATTGTTGACATTTGCATTACCAAGCTTTAAGCCTACAATAAGGCTATCAATTTCACTACATTCTGCTGAGTTGGAATAATGTAATCTGTGTCTGCCTTCCATATACACTGATATACCCGTAATGTAGCAGAAAATTGCAGAATCGCTCCAAAACGATTTTGAAGAAAATTAATAAAGTTGCATTGAAAATAACAGTCAAATTGTTCATAACAACCCATTTTAAAACTGTAAATACCTTTCTTCGAAAAGTTTAATTTTATAACTGCAGAATTCAACATTTCTTCAACAACGTTTTTTACACACCATGTTGACATTCAAAACTCTCGGGATTTTTTTTATAGTAAATGCACTGTGTTAGAGTTATTTCCCGTACTTTCTTTGATAAACAGAAAAATATTCTAATGAAAATTACACGCATTTGTTTCATTGTTTCTAAGTTTATCCATGCAAATGTGATATTGTGGAAACATAAAATAAAGTGCATCCCGTGATTTACCGTGAATGTAATGCGCATGCGCAAAATTATAAAATCCAAAAAATTCAGATGATTTCCGGAATTTTTTGAGGAATTTTCGTTGATTATTAATTATCGAAGCTTGATTGAGAAAAAATAAAAACAAATTGGTAATCTTCAAGTACCAATAATGTTTAGAATATATAAAACAAAAGACAGTACTCTTCCGATTAATTGGTATTAAAGCTTAAAAATTCGAGTCTATTATTTTAATATAGTAGTATAGATACATGTACAAACAAATTAAAGGATGATATGCTGCATATAACTACCCTCTGCCCCCCCCCCCCCTTATACAATGAATAATGTAAAGTCTGCATCAATTTTGATAGTTTTTCAGACACGAGTAAAAAAAACGAAACCGTTAAAACAGTTTCCATAGTTCTGACATATTTCTGTTGCGGGGAAAAAGGAATTATTGCTATTCGTACGAAAATATTACAGCGGAAAATTATCCTGGTTTGTAGCCATTTTTTTTTTTTTTAATAAAGATGAAAATAATGGGTGGGTCATAGTAAATTAGAGTGATGTGCCTCTCAATATTGTAACATTGATTTTTATAGCTCTTTAACATGTCACGTGACAACATTTTTCATTCCAGTGTATTCCTCTATCAAGTGTGAGTAAAGTTATAAAATTCCCATGAGTTTACGCCAGGTAAACAACAGTCATTTAATGATAATGGAGAAGACAAATCAAACTTTTGAATTTTTTAATTTAAGGAATTGGGCGCATTGACGTACAATTTTCTTTTTCACATTTATAGGATTTTTTTTCAATAAAATACAATTACTATTTTATTATATTTTAAAAAAAAAATACAATAACTAGTAAGTAGTTGAGGACGAAAAATGTACCTATAAGCTCTCATATACATGTATTTTGATTGCTTCATAAAGTGGGGGGGGGGGAGGGAGGGGCAGAACGAAAATATAGGGAATTGGAAGTTAATGTACCCCTACCAAATGTAATTTTATATCTTGCGTAGGATTTTCTTATTCTGGGTGAAAATAGTATTTCATGAAGGTACACTGTCAAAGATTACGTGTATGCAAAAATAAGTGTAAAATTCGAATACTTTACAATACTTATTTGTTGTTATTCTACCGAGGGGCCATATGGAACATTATCTTCTGAACGCCCATTGTTGCTCAGGTGAGCGATGTGGCCGCATGGGCCTCTTGGTTTTTTTTACTTGCAGGGCACAATTAAAAATACATTATAAATCAAAAATTAAAAAAATTAAAAAATTAAAACAACCAATCAATTCTTTAATTAATTACAAATCTAAAAAAAAGACATGTTGTCAAACAAATTATTTTACTTGTAGTAATGGAATGTAAAACAAATTTATTATCGAATTCACAATTTGATATTGTTTCAGTATGTCAGTCAATTCTTCGATCTAGAACATGAACATATATATATAAATATCTTTTGAAAATCAATTTTTTTTTAAAATTCATTTTTTAGGAATGTACACATATCATATACATTTGTAAGTGCATGTAAGCTTGAAAGCTGGAGATTAAATAGTCAAATCAACTGAAAGGCATTTTTAAAAAAAAAATTCAACCATATGAAAAATGAAACACGTACTGTTTTTGAATGTGTATGGGGCAGCTTCATCAAAATCATTGAGAAAGCAATTAAAAAAGGGTAAATTCTCAAATTCGTGAAAAAAATCCTGACTGTACGACTGTAACTTCAATTCAAATAGAATTCCTTATTTGCAGTTTCATTTATTACATGCTCCTACAAAAGTGGAGGGGGGGGGTCCATGATATTTCCATTTATTAAAAAGGGTAGGAAAAGTGCCTGCTGTGTGGCAACGCACTTTGAAAAAATTACGCTCTTTGAAAATTTTCTCAAAGTACGTTAAATTTTTGACAAAATCAACGCACTTTGAAATTTTTTTTCAAAGTGCGCTATGACTGCAAAAAATTGTTTTATGCTAAAAATGCAAAACATGCGGGAAAAAGTTGTCTTTACGATGTCATATTTCTAAATTATGGCATTTGAATCAAAATGAACCTAATGTAAAAATTTTCATTTATCTTTTTTCAACCTTTAGATGTGTTATTCACTCGATTCTGTTTTACTGCAAAAGTCAACATAGTCATAAGTGCAATACAATAAATGTCCACACAAAACATCCATAGTCCCCATTAAAAGTTAGCACTTACAAAAATATTTGGTCATCTTTTCCATACTTAACTCAGGAGTGATTATAAGGTCTTAAGGTCAAGGGTTATGTTTATACATGTATATGCATAGGAATTAAGTAAGTTTTCAGTTAGTGCTACTTTTGAAGATGTTCTTCTTTCATATGTAGTTTTAATTTTGTTGTCCTGAAGAAGGGACAGGTTGTCATGAAAATTTGACAATATTTTACTTTATTGTTCGTGTCGTTGGTTATTTTTAGTGCTTATATATATATATATATATATATATATATATATATATATATATATATATATATATATATATATATATATATATATAATATATATACCAGGCTTGGGGTGAATTACATTGTAAAGTAATGCATTACATTACCATTACTTCATGAATTTGGGCATTAAATTACCATTACCATTACTTGATTTTCTTAAAGTAATGCATTACATTACCATTACATGAGTAAAGTAATGCATTACCATTACCATTACTTTGTTTTAAAAAAGTAAAGCTAAATAAAGAGCTTTTGCAAATGCTTCAAATATAAAACACTCTTTAACATATCTACAGGTTCATGTTCAGTATCAGGTTCAAATTTTACGACTTATACAAGATTCATTCTTTATTTGCTCAATATATAATCATCTTATGGCATTATGAACAACATACCACATAATAAGTAAATTGATATTTATAGACATTTGACGTACAATGTCCGGTATGAAATAGAGACACAGAGGTACATGCATAACAGAAAAGAAATTTTGGAATAACGTCGCTGTTATTAAAAGCTTAATAGATGTATTTCCCTAGATTACACAAATTTTTAAATTTTGGACACTAAATTGTATTAATTTATAAACAAAAGGTTTTTCCCAGGATTATTTTTTAATATATCTTAATCAGATTTCTTTATACTGATGACACAATAATAAGAAAAAAGATTGCTGTTGCAGTTTATGTTTTATGAAGTTTCAAAGGGTTCAGCTTTTAACTGCATCCTGTTAGGTTTGAAAATCTTCCCAGCAATACTAAATAAACATTCTACATGAGCAGTGGAAGCTGTGACTGAGAGACTTTTTGGCAATCTTTATCTTAGGGTATATATTAAGTGCAATAATAGGAAATTACATGAATCTTGTATTTTCTATCAGTGCAAACTAATGTATTTAATATAAGAGAGAGAGAGAGAGAGAGAGAGAGAGAGAGAGAGAGAGAGAGAGAGAGAGATTATTTTCAAATTGGTTATATTATTGGAAGTGATTTTGATTTTCATCATGGATGGACAGTGCATTCATTTTGTTCTTAAAGGTGTATGTCTGTCCTCTATTCTAGTGGGACATAGTCAATGGAAGGGGATTGGGATGTTTAGCACTTCTTATAACAATAGATGGTTTTGATACTTAGATTGACCTGGGGGCGTAGTGTGTTGTTGACACATTCTTTATTGAAAAGGAACTAATTGGAGTAAATTGTTTAAATGATTTCAGACTCTTAATGACAACACTCTTAAAATGTTATGGAATTGTGCTGTTATATCTAGTAATATTACAATTTAATAAAATGAACTATTTAAAAATATTTATAATACAACTAAAACATTTTTATCTAAAGAATTATTTTTTTCTTCTTTAAAATAATTCTAATCAAATGCAATTTCAGCTATTCATTTATTTATCACATTTTTTAAAGTGAATATGCATAAATAAGCATAGTAATGCAAAGTAATGCCATGTAATGCCAGCATTACACTAGATTTTGGAAAGTAATGAATTACATTACCATTACTTGTAATGCTAATTTTGAGGCATTACACATTACTAGCATTACTTTGAAGACATGTACTGCATTGCAATGCATTACCATTACATTTAGCATTACCACAAGCCTGATATATACTAAGTATTATTTCCTCTATTTCCTACGGAAACATATAATTAATTCATAGCTCTATAGAAACAACCAGACTGAAATCTACACGCCCTGTTTATCGATTGGTCGAAATCTACAGCGGTTGAAACTGACAAGATACTGATAGGAATAAAATGGACACGCCCCGTTTATCGATTGGTCGAAGTCACCAGCAACCTAAGAAAAATCACGGACTGCACAAAATAATCTTGATAAAGGCAGACACAAAATCTCACAGGGGACGATTTGGCTGTTTCTTTCAGCTAACGTACTTATGTACATTAACAGTAATTTAATAGTAAATTTATCAATATAATAATAAGGAGAATCAATTTTTCAACTATGTGTGCATTATAGACTTTTGCTTTTCGAATGATATAACATGCATTGTATTTTTTGTATGTTGTTTTTTTTTACGATATAAGAATAAATGAATTGAATTAAATTGCAGTAACAATATAAATAATATAATGATAGATATGTGTACAGACTCTATAGGCAATTTCCTAGTCTGGAGTTAAAAAACCTAGTAAGTTAACTGTTACAAGTATTAAAAAATAACGTTAGAACTTCTGTTATTGTTGCCAGAAATGTTTTATCATAATGAACAGATGTTTTATTTTCTGAGGATTGTTTTTAAGGGCCAATAAATCAGTTCTACTCAGAATGAAACATCTGTATGTATTCAACATTCAGCATAATGATAACAAAAAATGCTGTGTTTAGCATGTACTATGCCTAGATAATAGTAAGGGTTGATATAAAGTACACTTGCCTCCGGTTAACTACTATTCAAGCCATACATGCCAAACACAACAGTATCAAATATTGTTAATAAAGCAGAATGTTTATCTCATTTAATTATTATCGGGTAAAGGGGCATGGTTACGATTTTGGTCAAAAACTATTTTTTCTTATTATAGTGTTTACTGTATATTGCTTTAGTAAGGCATTTTTAATAGGCAACCAAAATTTGAGTGTTATTCGTTGCGTTATAAGTGAGTTACAGAGCTTCCAATTCTTTGCTATGTAAAGAAAGCTTTTGTTTACGATAGGCTGTCAATAAATTTCCGTTCAGACAAAAAGTACGGGAAATGTGCACTATGACATCACAGTATATTACAAACCTCGAAAGTACCTATTTATTCATTTGTAAGCAAAATAATTTATACTAATCTTTTAATTTAAAACAACAAATGCTATAACTTACAATTTCGATGTCCGTACGTTTATGTCATTCTCACTGTAAAACAAGCGAGAATTCGTTCTCGCTGTACTACAAAATATGACGTCAAATGACACAATAAGTCAAATCAATGAAGGCAATCATGCAGATTTTTAGCGAAGAAAAATAAATGGAATAGATTAACGGAAAATTATAAATGAATATTTTTTATTGCGTGGACCCTGAGATCAGGGAACAAGGCTAGCACACGTTTATCTGAATCGGGATCGGAATTCCGTGCATAAGTTCAAAGGCGCTGTAATTGTAAAGTTGTCGGTAAACAATACAGAAACAAAGTATTCCTTTCAAAGAAATGATTGGCATGTGATATGAACTATCGGTATTATGAAATAAGTTAATGTTAAGCCGAAACTACAACATGCATCAATAGCATAATTTGCAATGTTTTGTTGTTTTCCGAATACACATGTAACTTAACCTTACTTTTATAATAGGCGAGGCTAGAGAACGATTAAATTTTTTTAAGCATTTAAGTATGATTGAATAAATATGTCACTGTATAAAAGTTTTAATCTCAAGAAAAATGCATCAAAACATGAAATTTTTAATTTACACAAAGCTGTCACTGCATAGTTAACAAAGTAGTGCGAATCGTAATGTGTGCGCAAATAGTAGAATTCACCGAATGCCTGATACTATACATGCAAACTTCATTCATAGATAGATCATAATTATTTTAGAAGTATGAATCCTTTAAATTCTGAGATAAAAAGTCAGGGCTATACATACATGTACATGTATACGTAATACAACGTACACATTTAGTGGTTTAAAGCAGAGGGCTAGAGTCGGTGGAATCTCTGATAATCTTAAGGCTTTCACGTTTTCGTTGGAAACACATGCAAATGGTCCACGTATTGTAGTCCTTTTTTTAACGGACAGCAAATTGTTGTTTAACAATTTTTTTAGTAGAATGCTGCCTATAAAGTCTTATTTTCATTTTGTTATAAGTATGCATCGTATGAAGAGGCAACCTCGGTTTTGTATAAAATATCTTAAAGCTGAGTACCTAAATAAATCACTTAATATACTGCAAGGGCATACACTTACCTGATCATGGCAAACTTTAACATGTGAATTTGAAATATGCTATGTAACTTAAAAACTTCTACGATCCTTGTAAAATTGTACAAATTAATCATTTTTTCAATGAAATTAACCCTGTGACCTTCAACATTATTCAACATATGCATTATAAATTACGGTTTCCACTAACAAATAATCTGATCTTAAAAAGTTCGCAATGTTTTTTTTAAAATCTACGATATAACATCAAGTTATTTTATAATTCAGTTGTGAATTTTGACATGATTATGCCCTTGCAATATTGAACTTTTTAAATGACTTAAAACCCACAAAAATATCTGCTTGTACCATGCAACTGACATATCACGTGACCACCATGAACATAAAATATTGTACTGTTTTTATATAAATTTTAGAAATATATTGCATTTGAGTGATTGTTGTTGCTTTTAAAAAGGACATGCCAGTTAAACTAAAGTTTACATGTTTTCATCACAAAAATTTACCGATATGTTTATTGGTATGCAAAATCAGCATGGAGAAGATTTTTTACTGGTATATTGAACCTATGTAAACAGACCACAGGGCACGAGCCTTGCTTACATGACAAAGAATACTGATTCTTGTATCTTGCTTTAACTCAACGACTGACTCTCAATTTTTTTTTGATCATTAGAAATGCACTCCTAATTAAAGCATTGTAAATGATATAAGCAGAAAAATAGAATTTGACCAAAATCGTGACCATGCCCCTTTAAAATCATGCATACTTATCCGATAAAAGGGATTCCTTTAAAGCAAAAATGTATACATTATCTCCAAAATATGAATAAATCAGTAACATTCATTCTGTTCTACGGGTTTGATGGATGAAAAATGACATAAATTATCGAAAATAAAAATCAGCACTTAATGTAAAGCTTACCATTTCACAATACTCCCTTTCATGAGTAGAGAGACGTTCAATCTCTAAGGCTGGCTTTGATGTTATATTCCTTATTTCAACCTGTTGAAAAAAAGACCATAAAATTTAAATAATTCAATATTAGCGAAGCTGTTAGCGGAAGGCGTTTTAGTTTCATCGTTACATTACTGCAAATATTTCATCTAATAAACTGTGGTTTTTATTTTGCATCTATAATTTTATTAGGGCATGGTGTATTCTTGGCAAAACTTACCTTGAAAGCGCAATTCATTTGTTACATTTGTATTCAGGTGATTTTGATGTTAAAGGGTACCTGCAGCCCAGCCGATGTGAAACATGTCAAAAAGTTTATTTACCAAAATTTAATGCAAAAAACCGCATCGAAATCGGTGCAAAAATAACGGAGTTACGCCTCTTCAAAATGGCTATTTTTACCTGCTTTGGGAAATCTAATCAAGAGAAAACAGAATAAGGCGATAAGGAGGCTTCAGCAGAAGTGACGTCACGAGGTCAACAGGAGGGATATACAAATTAAATTCGATTTTTCAGCCAAAATGATTGATATTGGTTTGATGTTTTGACTTTTCTTGTTATTTTAAGTATTCAATTTGTAGATCTAGAAATTTGTATCCGTTATCATTTTATTACAATCAGATTTCTTTTAAAAGGATTTTAAAATTTGTTATTCTCGTCGCCTTTTTACCAATGAATACGATATCTTAAAACGCTTACATGGGCAAATATATGTTCATTATTCATTTTTTGATTACACAATATCCTTTCACACACGAGTGATCCGAGACAATGACACAGGTAAACAGGTAAACTAACGAAGCCACTGCTCCAGACAAACGTGTACATGTATCTCGGGTATGTATACACAACGTACACGAGTCTGGTGAACGAAGAGAGGGTTTCACACCTCTAGGCGGGTAAATTGATATGTGTATAATTAGCTACTCAACGGTTAAAAGACAAAACAGAAAAATATATTAGACTGTGTAAAATCAAGCATTCGTCAGCTAAAACGTGTATAGTCCGCCAATCAGTGATTAAAGAATCATGCATGATACAATTAAATAGTAAAACTAATATTCGAAGTAAATGCCTTTATTGTTACTATCTATAATCACTTAAATATTGACTAAATTTACAATTCAGCAATTGAAACCTTTTTTATGTGATCAAAGAATTATTTCGGAAGTAATTACGTTGGTCTTTATTATAATTTCTAATTTAATAAAGTGCAACTTTCTTTCGAGCGCTATGGTCAGCAATTAAACGCTTTATAACTCCGTATAGCTTAAATTGCAATACTGACAACGAATCATTATGAAATCTGAATATACTGGTACATTTTGACAAAGGATGTAAATAAATGTAAAATTTCATTCCATTATCGTATTTTTAAAAGAATACGAAACAGACTTTAGTTAATCATGCAGCCATCTTGGACTTTCGCCTTAATTGATCCGTTTACATTGTATAATCCCGTGTTTGTTTGTTAAAGAATGCATACTATTTTGATTGTTATTGGTCCGATATCAATATTGTTGAATAATCGGGCAACATCATTTGTAATCTTATGCCTTATACGAGGAATAGACCCCGAGTTACCTTTTACGAAATATCATTATGTATTATCAATATTATTAATCAGTTAATAATGTCACTGAGAAATCATTCGAAAGAATGGCAATATTAACAAAATATGTTTCTTATAACAATAATGTTTTGATTAATTGTCATTTTGCTACATATGGTGTGCATTTATATGTAAAATGTGTTACACATTTGACGAAATTCATGAAGCAAACAATTGTCCGAATTCGGCATTTTTGTTCGATAAAATACGGGTTAAACTCAAACAACAGTATAATTTGTCATCCAGGGTTGATAAGGAAATAAAACAACAGGAAAAAAATGTTCATATATCGATAAAACAATGCAAGAAAACGAACGGTTTTCATACGATATTCCTATTTCTCATACAGCGGCGTTGACTCCGTGACGTCACAGTTCATCTCGCGCCAAATAGGCTTGATTTCAAACTCGTTCAGGTGTTAAGGAGTCTCAGGGGAGAATGTTTCAAACATACGATTTCCTTTAAATTTTTTACAGTGAAATGTCAGCTTATGAGTAAGCTATGTGCAAAATATAAAGTAAATTGACCGGATAGTTTATCTGTTTGTCGCGCTCAAATTTTGGTCGTTTGTCCGATTCATCACCGACATTTTATATAGAATTATACAGGAAAATGAGGGTTTTCATTTTCAATTTCATATTTAAAAAATTACAAACATACGATTTTCTTTAAATTTTCAGCGATGGAAGGTTAACGTATAAGTAAACTTTTTGCCAAATTAAAACGAAATTGACCGGATGGTTTTTAGGCTATCCGCCCTCATAGCTTGATCCTATAAACGTGCCGTGCCAGCCATTTTACATTATAGAATTGTATTTTACGAATCAAATTTATTTTTACATGTATTAGAAGAAAAAATACATTTCCACTCACACAGAATGTAGAAGGGTCGCGTATATGTTTTTATTTTGCAAATTATAGTTTTGATTTTAATTATTGACGCTGTAATAGAAAATGCACGACGTTAATTTTTGTCAATTGTTACGTCAAAGTCTCAACTGACGTCATCCTAAGACGTTGAATCCGACGACAATAACGTCAATTTTGAAGAAGCGGCGAAAAAAATAAAATACTTCTGACATTATTCTAACGATTCATTTCACTTAAATTAATTTTTTGATAAGTAATTTTTCTGAAATAAAAACGTTACATGATAACCTGTATCATTGAACATTTTACTTTAAATTTGTGTTTTACAACATTATGCGCAATACCCTGCGCAGAGAGTGCAAAATTTTAAACCCGCTACCGACCTTAAATCGGGTTTTCTCTAAATATCTCGAAAACTACTTATGCGATCGCTGTAAAATTTTCAGGATGATGTTTTTACACATAGATCTCCATTATATCAAAAATTGACCGGCACTGCAGGTACCCTTTAATTATTAAGTACTGTGCCAAATACTTCTTAAACAAATATTTGCATTTTTGTTCTTATATAAACTCTCCAGTATCTTATTTCTCACAATCAGAAGGTTATTACATTGGCTAGTATTCATGAATCAAGGAGCCAAAACGTTATACCTAACTTGGGTGACTTTTAATATGCTAGAGAGCCTGGTGACTCTATATATAAATCTATAAATATACACTACAATTTATTCCTTGTCTGTGCTGAGCTTAGGGTTGTTATAGTTGATGGTATAATTGTTTAGCCAACATATCATGTTTTAGGATTATAACTGATACAGTGTCTAGGTAGATGTATTTACTCTAAGTCATGTCGATTTAGGTACATTCTAAAATTCAGGACAGCTTACTCGCCAAAAAGAGTACATTTCATGACTTAGATTTTGTAGTAGGATCATAAAACTTTGCATCACAAGCTGTTGCATCTTGTATGGTCTTCTATAGTCTACAACCTATCACGCACTTTATTCCGTCTTTCGCCTGGCGTAAGTGGGACGTTCTTTACGTATATTACAAATCCTTCCTAACTTTAAACAGTTACTTGTCCCTGGCCCAGGTTGCTATTTAAAAAGACGGGTCATCTGCGTCCCAAGCAGGACCGAATCAATAACTTGCTTGAGGGTCATCTCAAACCGCTGCACTTGGCTCCTAGACTTCTTCTCAGCTTCCGTAACTCCCTCACTCGTCTCTTTACATGCAATATTCTCCTCACTGCGTGGCAGCTAGGGCACGGGGATCTGCTCCTTCGGGAATGCTGGTAGAGATGCATCCTATCTAATGCCTCATCAAAGGTCTTGGGCTAGCCATCCATAGCATAAGTCTTGCCTTTCGGTTCTCAACCCTGATAAACAGACGGACATCGGGCAGCTGGGTGAAGGCCCTAGTAGCCACGATGAGTACACGGTTTGACCACTGTCTCAGCGACGCCTTGATTTTCTGAACTGCAGACTAGAAGTTAATCTGGTGGGCAAAATCAGGGCTGATGAGCTGAAGCGCTTGTTGAATTTCCCCAGGGTTTCGACGAAGCGTAGACCATGGCTGATCACTAGTCATAGAATGTACTCGTTGCTAGCAGTTTTTTCCAGAAGCAGAACCGGTTATTCTCTGTCGGCCACTGATTGCTTAACGGTCTAACAGAACTGTGCAAGAACGCCTTCCAGCTGGATCTACCATCAAAGGGCAGATCCTTTTACTCAGGCCTACACTAGGCTGTCGGGTTTCTGGATCTTATTGGCGTTGCAGCAAATTATTATATGTAGCGTGTTTCAGGGGTCTGCAATCTCCAGGCAGGCCAGAGACCGCTGAGGAAATCCAGGAGTAAAACAGGGGACAGTTAGACACTGCGGGTATACGCAGGTATTCTGAGGAACGGTGAGACGCTGCGTGTAGTATCGCTGGCTGCAATCTTCTAACTGGCGGTAATTTATCCTGTGCAGGAATTGCCGCTTGGGGACGTCACGGGCTATAAACAGCCTTTCATGATATAAGTCCACACACCACAATAAGAAGACTTATTGATGCCATCAAGAGTGCTAAGGGTGAAGTACTAATTTAACTTTTTAGAGGAAGCTGACTTTCCTTAAAAATGATCAAGGCATTTTTAATGGGTTCTTGGTATCCAGTGACATACTTTAGATATTTACAAATAGAGCAGGTTGGCTATTTGGATGGTTTGGGATATTGTTTTTTTTTTACAACGATTGAACATTAAGTAGATGGCCAAAACATTGGTTAGAAATTGATTGACAGATGTTTTGTTTTGTTGTTGTCATACTTGTTTAAGGTATCTTGTTGGCTAATAACAGGATTTTTTCAAGTGGTATAGTGCTCTACGTTGAAGTTTTTAAAAGGCGATATCTCCTGAAAAGATACAACGTAATCTTTTGTTTGATTATAACATTGAAACATATCATGTGTATATACAAGGAATACAGACTCAGTCTTTATAGGTTCAGTGTCGTTGGCATGCCTTGCATACATGTAGCAAAGCAGGGAAACCAAATAGGGACACCAAAATAACAAAATTAGTCATGTGGTTTATTTTAAATTTTTCGTTTTGCAGGCATAGAAATATCTTTTTTTTATAACCAGTTGTAATTGCCCCATTTTTGCTTTTCTCATTGTTCTTTTTCACATTTCTTTCAAATAGAAGCTTTTTAAAACATTTAAGTTTTATTTATGAACTTGACCATTTGATAACATCAAATGAAAGATCCCCACCGCATGTTTATACCAACAGTATGTGTAACGCAGCAGTAAGTCACCTTCTGAGCTCAGTCATATAGAGAATGTAACCTTCTCCAGTTTTTGAACGACACAACTATTCTTGGTGCGTTTGAGGCGCATCTTCATGCCCTGATCTACTATTATTCAAAATTGTCATTTTGGATAACATTGTGTATACTTCTTGCTAATATATTCAGCTTATTCCAGATGCCTGGAGAAAAAAAAAGCTTGGTTTTACCTGTTGTCAAGAGTTCTCCTTGGTTCTTCCTTCACTATAATCAAAGTACTGGAGTATTGACGGGAGTTGATTTTATTGATTATTATTTATTTTTTAAATCGATGACATGTCTGATGATTCTATTCAAATCGTATCAAAGCAATATAAACTCATGAGAAGGAATATATACGACTACAAAAAAATAACTTAATCGTTCCTACCATTTAAAATCTATTTACAAGGTATTTATAAATAAATGTTAAAAAAAAAACAAATCTTCTAAAATCATTACATCCAATTTATTGATTATTTTCAATACTAAGTTTTGTCAGCGGTGATGATTTTTGCTTAGGTCAAAACACTGTTCAATTTCGGTTTGTCAGAGTAACTGCATAGGAGAGTTGGATCAACTCCCAAAAAGAACTCTTTTTACCCGTGATCTTTAATTTTTAACAACCCTAATTACTACTACAAAAGGTTTTATGTCTGAAAAATAAAACCCCAGTTCTTCAAAGTACAAATCATAGTTTCAAATGCACAAGTCTCAAAATACAGTAGCTCGATTTTGTAGCCTTTTATGAAGATGACGCAGTATGAAAAACCCAACAACAATTATATGACACTATTACTTCTTTTTGAAGTAGGATATTTTTCCATAGTTTATCAATATAATGAAATGTTGGTCATAATAGATTAGAATGGTATCTTATTTAACAGGTTATCTCATCGGGTAAGAATTTTATGAAGTTTTATAATGGTGTAAGAATTTATGGATCATCCTGTATTTATAGTTTTCTTCCCTTGTAATTAAGTGATACAAACAAATCAGGAATAAAATACTTGAATAATGATTGCTTTAGACATTTTCTCTATCGAATGTTCGCAGCTTAAAACGAATATCGGCAATCTTAACAGCCATTTATTTACATATTAGTTTTTCTTGAAAAACGAAATTTTCAGTAATATGGCACGAGTAAAGTTTAGTTGGTAACTTTTGAGGTGACGTTATTAATTCCGGAAGGCAAATAGCCAACTTTTCATCTTATTGTAATTAAAATAAAACTGCAAAAATCATAAAAATTAATATTAGATTCCTAAGATTCGAATTTGTTATATACTAGTAATGTTGATGTGTTTTGTAAGATTTTTAGGAAAAAAAACCCAATGAATTGGGGAATCAATGTCTGTTAAAAAAACAAATAATTTACCTTTTTAATATATTGCTTTTTGTCCGACAGATCTTCATCCGGTTTTGAAGCTCTGTTTCCCATAGTTGCCTTCGCGAATTATTTGATAATAATTTAAAAACAAAGATGGATCGGAAATCTTTATACTAGATGATTTTTTTGGCTTTTTAAAACGTTCATTAAATATCCAGTGTCAAAACTGTTTTGAGAATCTGGTTAGCAAAGTTCAATAAGTGATATCTTGTTTATCTTTTCACGTGAATTAGATAAATTTGAATATGATATAGCCCTGTGTTATGTTGTTATGAGTGTCATCGACCTACATGGGCTATTTAGAAAATGTGTCAGATGCCCAAGTTTGACTTCAGACTTTGTACAGAACGCTCATATTTACCGGGATTGCAGTGTATCATTTGCTATCGTAACGAGGGCAAGCATTATACCCCCGCAAACAAAATTCTAGAGTATCTAGGAATTATCTTGTCGTCTGTCCGTTTGTTTGTCTGTCGGTCTCTCTATGGAAATGTGTCCGGTCCATATCTTCCTTACATAGAAAATTTTCATTTCATATAAAGATTGCGTATGACCTGAAGGTGTGTCATGATCTTGAACAAGATCTTTAAGGTAAGTTTAAAACCACTGAAAGGAAATGTGCAAAATTCGTGTCCGGTCAATATTAATTCCCAGTGTATTCAATAATCAGAAATTGTGTTACATGTTACACATATATGTTGATGTTATGAATATCTTCGGATATAGTTTTTGACAATTTTGAATATATAAAGGAGGTTTATTTGTGATAATGTCAACAAACCGACAACAACAAAGGGTCACTAAAAAGTCAGAGCAGTGTTCACCGAGTTCATCGAGCCAGGTAAACAAAGATGTAAACAAAAGTATTCAGGATTTACAGACCTCGATATACAAATTAAAGCACAAACTCTTTAAATATGAATCTTTGATTGACGATGTTGCCAAAATAAAATCTATAATCGAAGATGAGGATTCTGGGGTATTCAAATCACTGAAATATGTGTCCAAACAATCGGAATGCAATTACGATGATATTCACTGTATTCGTTCTGAAAATGCGCAACTTCGAGGTGAAGTCGATTTATTACGTGCGATGATTATTAAGATGGATCGAAAGATGGGCCACCTCGAACATGAAATAACAGATTTACGTTCTCGTTCAATGCGAGATAACTTTTTGATTCACAATTTTGCTTACACCCCTGGCGAGAACCTATCAGAAAGTATTCCTCAGCTTATTCATGAAGTTTTAGGGGTGCATGCCTCGTTTGTTCGTATTCGGAGGAACAGTGTAAAGGGCATGATGAACTGAAGACCAGAGTCAATAACCGCAAACTTGGTAGACAGAAGCAAGAAAGACGAGATTTGGCAAGCAAAGAAAGCTAAGAAACTACAAAAGGGTTAAATTACCATTCTTTATAACATCACAAGACCCACCTGTAGTACTTGAAGAGCGCAAAAGGTTATATGAAATTTCAGATTCTCTCCGGGAGCAAAACATTAAGTCAAAGGTGGAACGAGGGCGGTAGATCCTACCTAATGGTGAATATTACCAAGATCCTGTTCCAAAGATTGAGACGGCAGAGAACACCAGACGCGATCGATGCCCTACAACTACCAACACATTCTACACAGCCTACTAAACTTAAGGGTTCCGAATTTTATGCAACGGATTTTAAACCTGTCCAGAAAGGTGTGTGTTGATCCATATTCTGCGGCGGCGGATCACCGTATTCTGATCTACAGGTTTGCGGATTCTGCGGGGAAAACTCATGAAAGTCTCTGGGATGACGGAGAGCACGGTGCCGGCCGACGCCTTCTCCAATACATGAAAACAAATCAAATAAATAATGTGGGCGTGGTCATTACGCGCTGGAGTGACCCCAGACACCTTGGTCCGGACCGTTGGCGAATCTTGGAGGACCAATTGTGTAAGGTAGCCAATACTCTGGATGGGTGAACTTGTTATATCGTATTGTTAAATTACAACCTAGCCAATACAATCACAAGGAATAATGATTACATATATGTAATTTGTAAATATCTTTAAAATTAAGAGTTTTTTTCTTTGTTTCTTTAAATTCTCCTTTTTTCATTTATTTATTTACTTATTTATTTATTTTCTTATTTTTTTTTTTGTGCTACCTTAGTATTACTTATTTAATTATTTCCTTATTTATTTATTTTTTTTTATGCAACCTTAGTACGCTGGAAATATTTTTTCTATTGTCGTCAACTTTTATTCAATATTTCCCTTAGCTATGTTTAATTTTCCGGTATTATTTTTTCTTTATAAAATTCGAATTAAAACATTTTCTGAAGTAGTCTATTAATTTCATTTTTTGTGTTAAACCCCTGTCACACCGGAGCTGCGTTCTCACGGCAATCCCGTTGCGTCCTTAAATAATGTAAAACGCCAAGGTAAACGCAGTAGAGTCTCCTACAGCGCCGTAACAACGCAACGGCATCTTCGTCTGTCGCGGTGGGATCGCCTTGAACATTTAAGAACGCCATGCGACGGCGCGCACTTTGAACATGCACAAAGTATGCGCCGTGGCTCGGTGTTCTGATAAACACGCGGTAGAAGCGTAGTGAGGTCGCCGTGACAGCGCCGTAAGATCTTAAACAGCGCCACGAAAGCTCCGTCGGCGCGCTCAAGGAACACAGCTAATCGCAGTGTAGGCGCAGTGATAAGTCAATTGCGCTTGCACGGAGACCTCACGGAGTTCTTTGGGATCTCACTGCGTCTCAATCGCGCTCTCACTGCGCTTCTACAGCGTTTGAACAAGTTGTTTTTCATTTGGCTGCGTTCACACAGCGACCCCAAAGAGCTGTTGCTGCGTTCATCGCGCTCTCGTGACGTTTCTTTTGCGTTTATACCGCGCTCCCACGGCGTTTCTGGTGCGTTGTTATCAAGACCACAAAAACTCGAAAAATGGCTGTTGTACAATAGCAAGCGATGTTATAATTATCAAACTGGATGTAGATGACCATGTGAAAAGTAGCATTTGCTAATATTCCAAGACCAATCAATGGACGTAGATGGAATTCATGCCATTTGGGTCTGATGTTTTCATATCTTTACTATGTTTTCTAACAACTAAATACGGATCTGTAGACCTGACTACTATGAGTTTAATCCTAGTCCTTCACAAAATGTTAAGAAGAAATTGTTAAGAAGTAACTATGTTTCAATATTACAATGTACCTTTTCATAAAATCAAAACAATTTTTTATCATTTATTTACTAGTTGTTAATTCTTGTTTGTTTCCCATACAATTGTACAGATTAATATTAACCTATCAAGAAGTAAAGAACGTCTTGTGAGCGCAGTCAGCGCGCAGATCACGCCGTGGACGCGCGGTAAAAACTCCTAGCACGTCATGAGCGCTCGGCGGAGACTCAGCGAGAGCGCAGTTAATCGCCAAGTAGAACTCCGTGGAAACGCAGTTACACGCCGTGGGGGCTCCGTAAGAACACCTCGGTCGCCGTCAGGACGCTGTGACATCTCCACTTGTAAAATATTCAAATAAAACTGTACTTTTATCTGAATTTTCCTTGCGATCCTACGGCGATTTCATGATTTTTAAAACGCCGTCAACACGCCGCGGGGACGCAGCTTGGTGTGACAGGGCCTTTACCTAAGTACGCCGAAAATATTCTGTCTATTGTTGTAAAACTAAATAATTCTGTATTTTCCTTTTTGTTATTAATTTCCGGTGTAGGGTCGCTGAGTAATTTGTTCGAGGTATTTTGTCGTGTTTTCTTTTTCGGCTAAATAATACCAAAAATTTTATAGAATATGCACTCATATCCTCAGAAACTAATAATTCTTTTCTCTTTTCTCTCTTTCTATCCTCTTTCTGAAATGAGACTTATCCTGGAAAATATACGCCTATTAAATGTAGATATACAGGACGATAATTTGTCCAGTCTGTGTTTACAGTTCTTGATGAAATATACTAATATACCTGTAATTAATAATGGCTGAAATTAAAATCATTTCGGTTAATTGTCAAGGATTTAATGATGCTAAAAAAGAAAAGATATTTTTCAATTCTATAGACAACAAAAATGTAATATCCGATGTTTAGTAGACACACATTTTACTGATTAGATAGAATAAGATATTAGAAACGAATTGGATTATTAGGCTGGTTTTAATTCGTTTTCTTCAAAGTCGAGAGGAGTTGCTATTTTCTTTAATAACAATTTTGATTTCAAAATACATGAGCAAATCAAAGTAGGGAATACAGGGAATTTATTAGCACTTAGTATTTTAATAGAAAATAGAAAGTTAAGCTTATTATGTTTGTATGGACCTAATGAGGATACTCCGGAATTTTACCAGAATTTGAGCAATATTATTAAAAAACTTCAAAATGATGAGATGATTATTGTTGGAGATTTTAATTTGATATTAGAGACAAGTCAAAATTATTGTAATTATTTACATGTTAATAATCAGAAAGCGAGGGAAATAGTTTTAGAGCATATGATGTCTTACAGTTTAGTAGATATATATAGAGAATTTCATCCATATGACAAGAGGTATACTTGGAGAAAACCTACACCTCTGAAACAAGCACGTCTAGACTTTTTTCTTATTTCAGCTTCACTTATAAAAGAAGTTAGAAATAGTGATATCATGATAAGCTATAGATCAGATCATTCTCCTGATTTTATCTCTTTAAAGGTTAATGATTTTACACATGGTAGTTGCCTTTGGAAATTTAACAACTTACTTTTAAAAGATTCAGAGTATGTTCAAAGTTTTAACTGTCATATTAATCAAATTAAAATGCAATATGCAGTTCCAGTGTACAAAAAGAAGTATACTCTGGATATGTCAGATTCAGAAATCCAATTTACAATTAACGACCAGCTTTTTCTGGAGACACTATTGATGGAAATTGGATTCAAACTATCTCATATGCAAGCTATTTAAAAAAGCAAAGGACAAAAAAGGAAAAGGAGTTACTATAAGAGCTTTTAGAATTGAAAAAGGGGTACGAAAAACATATTGACAAAATATATGAAAAGATAAAAGAATTAGAAAATATAAGAAACTATAAGGTCATGGGTAGTTTGGAGCGTTCACACTCTAAATGGAAAAATGAGGGAGAAAAACCAACTAGTTATTTTCTAAATTTAGAAAATCGTCACTATACTAGTAAAATTATTCCAAAGATAATACTATCAGAAAATAACAAACAGATAGAAATAGTTAAACAAGAGGATGTTTTAAATGAACTGGACAATTTTTATAAAAACTTATATGCAAATAATTTGATAATAGCAGAAAGTACGGATATTTCACTAAGGAGTAAGATGTGCAATTGACTTGTTTGATGAAAATAAAAACTTTATAGATTTTGAAATGTAAAAAGAAAATTTAATATTCAAGCAAATTATTTAACATATATGGGTGTAAGACAAGCTGTACTTTCAGATCTAAGGAAATAAAACTTCATCAGAAATGAAGTTGTCAAACCTTTTATACCATTTAATATTAAAACCTTTGTATTAACAAAAAAGGTTCAATACCAATGTATGAAATATTAAATCAGACAAATGTAACACCAGTGGGAAAAGAAAAATGGAGTAGACATTTTGTTTTTACAGAAAAACAATGGGTTTCAATATTTCATTTACCTTTTACAATTACCTTGGACTCTAAATTTCAATGATTGCAGTACAGAATAAAGCATTATATATTAACAACAGTTTTATGTATAGAATTGGTAACATGGGTACTAATCTATGTACCTTTTGTGAAGATGCTGAGGAAACAATATATCACTTACTATGGGAATGCCCAAGGGTACAGCATTTACTAGCAGAATTTGTTAAGAGTTTGCAACTCTAAAAGAATTAGAATAGTCCTTGATAATAAAACTTTTATTTTTGGTGTCTTAGATGGTGTGAAGTCAAAAGTGTTCAATATTGTACTCATCATGATAAAAAAATACATGTACAGAAGTAGATGCAAGAAAACCAAATTAACAGTAAATGCCCTTATGAATGATTTTAAACAGTTGTATAAAGTATTCGAAATATGTGCAAAAGAAAGAAGTGAAATGGATAAGTTCAATACAGACTGGGAAATTTGGACCCCTTTGATAAACCCACTCTAGAGTGCTCTCTCTCCCTCTCTCTCTCTTTCTCTCCCTCTCCCTCAATAAAAAATGTGCTTAATATGTATTTTGTGTTTTTGTTTGTTAGTTCATTATATATATACGCAATATTGATGATCATTTTTTCGTTGCATTTGTAAACATACTTTGTGTCCTTGAAAATTCGTGATGTATGTAGAAGCAGTTGGCTTATTAATATGTTTTTATATCATATAATTTGAATAAAAACAAGAATAGAATTCCTGGGTCTCCCGCCGGTCAAGAAGTATACTAGTATACTGTATATTGGAATATTTTCAAACAGTCAGGGCTGTTCCAGAATTAAATGTGTGGGGAGGTAGAGAGGAACATTTTTTTACCCCCTTCACCCATTTTTTTTTCTATTTTTCCTGTCGCAAATATATCCTAAATACTACAATCTAAAAGAACTTGACCAAAGTATAAGTGGTATAAACATTTGGTATAAATTTAATGAAAATCCTTCAAATTTTGTAGGCATGAGAGCGCTTTCAAGGTCACAAAGTCCCATAACTCCAACAAAAAATATCGACCAATGCTAATTTTCGAACTTGACCAAGGTAATAGTAGTATAAACATAAAAATTCAATGAAAATCCGTCAACATTTGTAGGCATGAGAGCGCTTACAAAACAATGTGATAAATCCGTCACAAAGTCCCATAACTCCCACAAAATGTATCAACCAATGCTGATTTCCGAACTTGACCAAGGTAATAGTTGTATAAACATTTGGTATAAATTGTATGTAAATCCGTCAAAATTTGTAGGCATGAGAGCGCTTACAAGGTATATTTTTTGATAAACGGAGTCATTATTGTGGTCAAAGTCCCATAACTCCAATAAAAAGTATCGACCAATGCTGATTTTCGAACTTGACCAAAGTATTAGTGGTATAAACATTTGGTATAAATTTAGTGAAAATCCATCAAAATTTGTAGGCATGAGAGCGCTTACAAGGTAAATGTTTTGATAAAACGGAGTCATTATTGTGATCAAAGTCCCATAACTCCAACAAAAAGTATCGACCAATGCTGATTTTCGAACTTGACCAAAGTTTTAGTGGTATAAACATTTGGTATAAATTTAATGAAAATCCGTCAAAATTTGTAGGCATGAGAGCGCTTACAAGGTAAATGTTTTGATAAAACGGAGTCATTATTGTGATCAAAGTCCCATAACTCCAACAAAAAGTATCGACCAATGCTGATTTTCAAGCTTGACCAAAGTATCTGTTGTATAAACATTTGGTATAAATTTAATGAAAATCCGTCAAAATTTGTAGGCATGAGAGCGCTTACAAAAAATTGTGACGGACGGACACACAGACGCACGGACACACGGACGCACGGACGGCATTTCTATGTCCCCGCTCTGCGTTGCGGCGGGGGACAAAAATATCTGTCCCAGTCCTTAGGGCGCTCAGCACAGAGTCGCCTCAGCATCTGCTTCAGCGTGCCGTGAAAACGCTCGACCAATCTGTTGCACATGGGTCGGTACGGCGTTGTCGTAAGTTGTCGAAGTGAAAGTAGACGACTTGTCTCGGCCATCAGCTCCGAAATAAACTGGCTGCCAATATCAGTTTGCAACTCGACAGGTATTCCAACAAGTCTACGAACAGGAGCTTCTGCAACTCTTTCGGCTTCTATACCTTTTAGCGCCACTGCCTCTGGGTATCGTGAAGCAAAGTCAACCAGGGTTAAGATGTACCGGTTCCCTCGGTCCGTTGCTGGTTGGATAGGACTGAACAGATCTACAGCAACATGTTTTAAAGGTTGATCAATTAATTGCATCTTACCCAAAGGTACTTTTGTACGTAGTCCTACCTTTTGGAGTTATTTCTGACAAATGTCGCATGGCAGATAAATCATACCTTTCTTCTTTATGAAATAAACTTTGACGTCTGCATCTGTATCCTTTGGGCGCCTGTAAAGTGCGAAACGAAATCGAAACGAAACGAAATCAAACGAAACGAAACGAAACCAATCGAAACGAAACGAAATCAATCGAAACGAAACGAAATCAAACGAAACGAAACCAAAAATCGAAACGAAACGAAACGGAATTTAAGCAAAACTAATATCAATTTTGACTACATAAAAGTGAAAATGAATTTATTGAAATAAATTTTTGAACCATAAAATATAACTACCTGTATGTTTCAGATTGGCGCTGTAAATTTTGAAGCCGATTATCCGAAATTTGCAAAAATTATATGATTATGTACATTCCTATACCTTTTAATGTTTCTAATTTGTTTCATTAAATGATAAAAATGATATTCAGACGTTGAGAGAGAGAGAGAGAGAGAGAGAGAGAGAGAGAGAGAGAGAGATGCCTTAAAACTTATCAGCGACATCACATAGCAAAGTATATACGCAAGTTTGGGAGAGAGAGAAAGAAAGAAAGAGAGAGATAGAGATATGAGGATGATACTAAAGGGAACATTCTAACATCAATTTTCTTTCTGTCAATTTGAAATATTGTAAAAACGAAACGATCGAATACAATGTGATTTAGAGCATACTGGTTGGTTACCAGTTTCTAACATATAATAAGATTTATTGTAATATGTATAGCATGAATTTGGACGTCGTAACTTGACAAAATTAACTTGCAATATAAAATGATTTGTTGTAAACGTATTATAAAACTGTCTTCACCCCTTTGGCTATGTATTCTATTTTGCGTTTTTGGCGGAAAACGGCGTCCGCAAAATCAAGTACATTGCCAAATGTAAAATATATAAGTAGATAAAAAGGTAAATTCAGAAATGCGCTAAATCAAATCCATGCTAACTTGTTGAAAAATTATATTCTGCCAAATATTGTACACCCTAAATATAGTGCGTTTACAGTATTTACGGAGACATTCCAACTACACGATTTTTTTATATCGATATGAAATATTGTAAAAATGATTCAAATACATTGTGCGTTCGTGTGAAAGGGAGAGAAAGAGGAGATCATGTTTGGTTTAAGGTAAAAGAACAGGTAAAAAACCTCTTTATATTGCACTTTAATTTTTGTCAAATTACGACGTCTAAATTCATGCTATACTTTCTTACTATATGTTAGAAACTGGTAACCAACCAGTATGCTATAAATCACATTGTATTCGATCGTTTCATTTTTACAATATTTCAAATGATAGAAAGAAAATTGTTGTTAGAATGTCCCCTTCAGTATCATCATCATATCTCTATCTCTCTCTCTTTCAAAACTTGCGTATATACTTTGCTATGTGATGTTGCTGATAAGTTTTAAGGCATCTCTCTCTCTCTCTCTCTCTCTCTCTCTCTCTCTCTCTAAACGTCTGAATATCATTAAATGAAACAAATTAGAAACATTAAAAGGTATAGGAATGTACATCGCTTATTTACATAGTTATATAATTTTTGCAAATTTCGGATAATCGGCTTAAAAATTTACAGCGCCAATCTGAAACATACAGGTAGTTATATTTTATGGTTCAAAAATTTATTTCAATGAATTTATTTTCACTTTTATGTAGTCAAAATTGATATTGGTTTTGTTTAAATTCCTTTTCGTTTCATTTCGATTTTTGGTTTCGTTTCGTTCGATTTCGTTTCGTTTCGATTGGTTTCGTTTCGTTTCAATTGGTTTCGTTTCGTTTCGTTCGATTTCGTTTCGTTTCGATTTCGTTTTGCACTTTACAGGCGCCCGTATCCTTTCCCACTAAACCACGGATCTTTTCAAGAGTAGAATCTTTTTGTTCTTGCAGTAGGTCGGCTGGAATCACGCTAGAATCAATGGTATCTGGAACAAAACTTGGTTTAGTCTTTTCACCTGCATGGCGAGCTTGTTGTTTAGTGAACACTCTATTGGCGGTACTTGGACTTTACCTCATATGTGGATATTTTCGATCTCTTGCATCAGGAATATTTCCTATGATTACATCGTGTAAAGGGTTTTTAAAACCATGCTTTAACTTCTCCTATAAAGTAAGGCGTATCAATACTCACGCACGCAACTGGTACTTTTATCTTGGATCCATCTGCAAGAACTCACTCTCGGCACTTGCCAGTCAACTGCAAATCACAAATCAAGTCTTTACGATCAACTACACCGTTAAAACCCGTGTCTTTTAACAAACTAACTGAATGTTCATTTAGTCTACCATCACAAGTAGGCATGTTCTCTAAAGCACATTGCAAGAAGATGTACTAACTAAATCATCAGTCTTTGGATTCGAGACATACTGTTACGGTTAAAGTTATTTCACGAATAATTATCTGTACGAGTGTTTGTAACTCTTTTGTGTCGGAGATTTTTCGATCGTGTGAGTGCGAAAGAAACATGTATGTGTTCCCTTGTTTATAAGTGGGCGCAAGGAGGTATATCGATATATTAACATGAAATATTATTATTATATAATTTAGTAACGTTTATATTAATGCATGGTAGTACTTATATTCTTTTTTTAATTACAGTTTCACATATATGAAGGAATGCGAGGTGCAAGGTGATGAGAATTCGAGAACGTGCGTGTGTTGAATTATCATTGTCAAAATATTGCGTCTTGACACTGCGTTTTGAAAATATAGAATAAACGTCCATGCAGTATGAACTTCGCTCCTTTATTAAATATTCGTTAGGAACACATCCCTACCGAAACAGTGAAACTCCGACCCTTGTGTTAACAGTTCATATTCAAAATATGTCGAGAATTCGAGAACGTGCGTGTGTTGAATTATCATTGTCAAAATATTGCGTCTTGACACTGCGTTTTGAAAATATAGAATAAACCTTCATGCAGTATGAACTCCGGTATTGAATATTCGTTAGAAACACATCCCTACCGAAACACATACGTTATTGTAGTTACGGAAGTAAATGCTGAACATTTACCTGGTGTTAGGTAGGATGTCCGCTCCGTTACTCTTCTCTAGGATTCAATTTTACTGCAGCCGAATTTCGTGTACGTTGCTGTGGACACTGGAATGAAGCATGCCCTATCTTGGAACATTTGTAACAGCGTATCTGTTTTCCTGTTGTTGCTGCATCTTTCGTACTTTTCTGTTCCTTCTGGTCTCTCTGGTCTATATGTCGTGATCCGTACCTTGGTTCAGGAGGAGACTATTTCCTGCCAGATTGTACTAACGACAAAATATTTACATGATGAGCCTCTTTATATTGATCAGCCAGCCTACACATTTCATCAATTTCATCAATGTCTTTGGGTATACGTTCTTTCAAAAACAATAATAAATCTCTGTTTGCACATTGAAAGAAATTGATTCCGAAGCACAAGATCATACAATCTGTCAAGGTATTTGGCACTCTACCTAGTTCTAACCATCTGTTTAAATAACTTTCAAGACGAACAGGAAATTGAGAGAAAGTCTCACTTGATTCAGGTCGACACATACGAAATCGTTTACGAAATCCTACCTCTGTTCTCTCAAATCGTTTCAACAGCGATGTTTCAGAGCATCATAGTTAAGAGCTTGTTCCTGAGGTAGCAAAGCATAAACATCGAGGGCTCGAGCACGTAACAGTGCGCTGAGATTGACTGCTCATGTATCTAGTTTCCACTTCTGTTAACGTTCCTCTGCATATCGCTCGAACCATCGAAGGTAAGAATCTATGTCATCTTTAACTTCGTCCAAAAAAATGGCATCTTAGGAATTTTAGCAGATGAAGAACTTGCAATATCAATCTTTGTCTCTTTCAACTGTTGCTCTAAATGAAAAATAGTAGCACTCTAGTAGTACCTACTCTCAAGCTCCGATTTACCTTGTTCTTCCTGCATCTTAATTCTATCTATCTCTAGAGTTTGCTTTTTCAACTTGTACTCCCTCGCTTCTTTTTCTGGCTCAATTTTTCTACAATGCGAAAATTTCTTATATTTATAGAAATATAACTTACCATTTTCATTATAAAGCCTTTGTCTTCCAGGCTGTTCTCCAGTGAATTTAATTCATCTGTTATATCAACAACAGAGAAATTAAAGTCACTAGAGGGCAGAAGAGACTGTGCCTCAACACTGTGTCCTTTCTATAGCAGGTCTCTAATTTCTGTTAACAAAAAATGTCTTTCGTTGGAACTCTAAGAGAAAAACAATAGTTCATTTAATATTTATAAATATTCTGCGATAAATATATCCATATTACTTTTTAACATTATTGTTAACAAATCGTGTATTCTTAAAGTAGCTCACTTTCTTCTGTAAGTGAAACTGCTGATTTCGTACTGCCACCACTAAATCTAACAGAGAATGAATTTGTCCTACGGGTCTGGCCAAATCTCGCAGAGGGCGACCTCCAACGTTGAGTCCGACTTAAGCTAGAAGTTACCTTGAACGATGGGTCCGGCCTAAGCTAGTAGAGGGTGACCGTGAAGGAAGGGGGCGGCCTAATCTAGAAGAGAGTGACCTTAAAAGATGTGTCCGTCCTAATCTAGAATGGGGTGACCTTAAACGATAGGTCCGGCCTAAGCTAGAATAGGGTGACCTTGAACTGCACCTGTTCGATCTTGCAGAGGGAGTTCTAGTACTGTACTGCCTGTAAGATGACAAAGACTCTAATCTAGCTGATGGCGACCTAGATCTTGAGTGTCTTCCTGATCTTGATGACATTGTCTCGGTTCTTCTTTCTCTTAACCCAGTGGGCACGCAACGTTGTTTCAACGTTGAGGAAAGGTTAAAATCAAGTTACAACGTTGATCAACCATTATTCAACGTTGTTTCAACGTTGAGGTTTGAACGTTGAAACCCAGACCATATATCAACGTTGATTCCACGTTGAAGACCCAACTTACTTTCAACGTTGAAACAACGTTTTAACCTCTTAACGGCCAAGTGCGCCTTTTTACGCATTTTTATGCGCGCTGAGAGAAAACTGCTGAAATGATGTAAAGACATGGAGTACAATGAAAAAATTGATATATTTGAAAACAAGAGAAAAAATGGAATTTTTTTCTAACAGAAATTTTTTTTGTGTAAGGTCATCTAAATATCAAAAAATATGATTGAAATATGCACGTACGTGCAGAAAAGCAGTCAAACGTCATGAAATATAAGAATTTGGGCTGATTTATAATTAACCAATCTTAATTTTCTGAGCAAATTTTCTAGTTGAAATTACCATATATAAAACGATTAAGATTTTTACTGCAATTTTCGTATCGGACATGATATTGTATGATTAAAAATAAAAAAGATATCCGCGAATGAAAATCGGTTGTTCTGATCCTGGAAAATAGATGATCTAAAAAGCGTGTTCAAAAGAAAATTAAAGGAATTGGATATAGAAAGAAGCAAGCCATTTTGACGTTCTATTAGCTTGGACAAGGCGTTATAAAAAAGAAAGACTAGGCTACAAATAATTGAAAAAATAATAATACAGATTCCCGACAGGTTCAACAAGGTTCCAGTTTCTAAAAATAAAAATTCACGTCACATGTTGGTTGTATAGCAACAATGTAAACAGCGCGGAAAATTAACATGGCTTCCCGTGACGGCGAAAGTGACAGTGATTCATCCGACGACGATTTGTACAGCAGTTCTGCGGGTTCAGACATTAACATTGATGATTCTTTAGATTCTTTTTCATCTGATACGGATGAGGATGATGATCCGAACTCCCAGTCGTCCTTAGAGACTTTCTCTAGTCAGATCAGCGATTCAGAGGGTCCCGGTTTTTGGTCCAGCGAATTGCATCCCGTGTCGGTCGCACCGTTCTCAAAGGAAACCGGTCCAAGTCACGATTTGACGCCGAATGACAACATTTTGAGCTACTTCTTTTTGATGGTATCAGAGGTTTACTTTGAGAGAGTGTCCAATGAAACCAACAGGTACGCTGCTCAGGAATTCGAGAAAAGAGGTCACCGTGACGCGGATTGGATTGACACTTCTCCTCAGGAAATCAAGGCGTATTTTGGCCTGCACATCCTTATGGGCACCAACCAGCTTCCAAGTGTAGATATGTACTGGTCACAAACAAGTTCTTAGGTACAGTATAAATCATTAGAACTAATGTAGCAAAATTCATGATGAATTCGAGTAGGCTTATTACTAGTGTCAGTAAACACGCATGCATAGTATGCATATATGTTCTAAACTGCAGAGTAGCAGGTGCGTGTTGAACAAATTACTTCTCATGTGATTTTTTTTGTAACACAGTAACACAAGATACTATTATAAGAAAAGAATATGGATTTTATCAATATTAACAGTATGAATACATGTTTTGGTGTTATAATTAATTTTATTAGGCCTAATAATATTATGTAAGAAACACCCTCCTCCAAATAAAAAGAAAAACCAGCTACATGTAGGTTATATCTAAAATGTATCAACTAAGTCGGTTATTCTAATTGAATCATTTTATTTTCTATGCTATTCATTATTGCATGGTTATAGTTATTAAAATACTCTTTTGTTTGAGATCATTTATTATGATCTAAATCTGTATATATCTATGTTATAGGAAACCAAGGATTCAAAGACACTATGAGTAGGAGCCGTTTCCGGAGATTGACAGAGTATCTACACTTGAATGACAATACAACTCAAGGCCCTGTGGGATCTCCTGAGTATGACTGGTAAATAAAAGTAACATATTGTAGAATGCAGTTATCATAAAAGTGCATTTTCACCAGTGTCAAAAATGTAAAAATGTCATCATTTTAGTGTTGAGACATTAGTGTTTGAAAAATAAAGTTTCGTAAATGCAGTTTTGTGTAAATACAAATTGAGTAACGCCAGTTACTGTAAATTCCTTATATTACGCGAGTACTTAATTCCGCGATTCAGGTGTTTTGTATCAAATCGTGAGAATATAAAATTGCGATCAGCAATTTTTTGTTATAATTTCCTATAGTTCAAAACTGTCTGAAAAATAGAAGCGAGATTTTAAAATCCATGAGAGTTGCTATCTATAATTCAAAATTTGTTTTACAAAAATATGATTTTGTTCAACAAAACATATTTGGCATTAAATGTCTTACAGGCTTCACAAGATACGCCCATTGATAGAGATGACTCGGAGAAATTTCCAGAGGTATATGATGCTTGGACAGTGTCAGAGCATAGATGAGGGGATGATACGCTACAAAGGTCATTACTTCGCAAAGCAGTATACACCATGCAAACCTATCAAAAGAGGGATGAAGGTATTTTTTCTCAATGATTTCTTTTTTTTGCTATTTCCAAAGATCTATTTTATTATAGTTGAAATAATTTATCTAAATGCAAGAAAACAAAGTATTAAAGAAAAGCATATACAAAATAAAAGACAAGAACATGCAGTTCAATATCAAACAAAAAGGACTAAATTCCATTTGAAATACATGTACAGTGTACCTTGCTTATCATAAATGACCTTGGTTATATTTATGACTGGAAAAGTAAACAGGCAATAGGACATAAAGACAAAATATTTTAACCCCCAGCCATCACATTAAAAATACAAAAATTGTTCTACCTAATAGCCTAGGGAGACTTTATTTAATTTACTTTCTTATTCTCTAGAATATAAAGTTTGTCCATAGGGAAGGGGTTGGGGGGGGGGGGGTTAATGTAGCCTCCATCTGTCCTAAATCAGTCCTGCTAAGAAAATGCTTTTTATAAAATATCGCTGGGTTAATTTGCTCTGCTCTGGGGTTTTTTTTAATGATCATTGTAGACAAATACATGTACTGACTGGCTGATGATGTAATGGGAAAGGTTAGGTGCACATTGTCATGGTCATAAACAACAATGAAATATCTTGTAGGTCTGGATGAGGTGTGAACCAAACGGATATACCAACGATTATAAAATCTATTTGGGCAAGCATGACGAGATGCAAGGACAGTCTCTACGAGAACGGGTGGTTAAATATTTATCCAAACCACTTAAATGGAAAGGTCACCACCTTTTCTTTGACAGGTAACAAACTAGTCTTTAATGCTTTTATCTCTATGTATATACTTACTTTACTTACTTGCTCGGGGGGGGGGGGGGGTTCCTTGCAGCAAACATTTCTCTTAAATTTACATATAAAAAATGTATATGAAGTTGGTCCCCCCACTTTTCTACTTTTCAGGGAGCATATGGAAATTGAAAGGAAATTAGCAGTGGGTACAATACGCACCCCCCTCCTTTTTGAGAAGTTTCATTTACTTTTGAAAGTGGGGAGTAGGGCAGACAAAGGAAAGTCTTTCCTTTGTCTGCCCTACTCCCCACTTTCAAAAGTGATGCTATGTCCATCAGTTACATGTATACCGGTATATGAAAAAAAAGTAAACCTCAGAATAATGAAATGCATACTGATACAACTTCTGACAATATTGTTATGTGACATTTTCTATTTATAGGTACTTTAAATCAATCCCATTGCTTCAAAATCTTGAAGTTAATGGTATTTATGCTTGTGGTACCATCAATACCAATCGCAAAGGATTACCTCATGAGCTGAAGAACCCAACTTTTAGTGGTCGTGGTGATACCGAGCAACTGCAACATGACAATTTGGTTGCAACAGCATGGAAAGATGCCAAACCAGTAAGTGACTAATTTAAGATTGTTGATGGGAGTGTATATTGTTGAAAAAAGCATGTCATCCATTTGGTAAATCATCATTTACTTTACAGGTTCATATTGTTTCAACCACATCAGATTCACTTGGAGATGGTCCAACACATCGTCGAGTACCTGGGGGTGAGGTCATATTAATACAGCGGCCACCAGCTGTTGCTGCCTACCAGGAGAACTACTATGATGTTGATCGTGCCATGCAGTATCGCCCCAAGTGTCCCATTGGTCGACAGTCAAGAAAGTACTGGAAGTACTTTATGAATTTCATCCTGGAAGTGGCCCTGGTCAATACATTTCTCCTTTGGAAGATGACCCCTGGTGTGGTGAAACCAAGGAAACATTATTCGTTAGGTGATCTTCATGTTGATGTTGCCATGAGTCTTATTGAAGATTTTTCTAACAGGAAGCAGCCTAGGCATTTAGGAAAACATCTGATCACAGCAGCAGGTTTGAGTGAGCATCACAGCATGAAGTTAGAACGACCTCGTGGACGGTGTAAATGGTGTGCAAAAGAGGGCAAGAGGAAGGATGTTGTTTATGGATGTGACAAGTGTATGGTACATCTTTGTCAGGGTGCTTGTTTCCAAGCATATCATGTGCAAAATCAGCTTCCAGTTTTGTAATGAATGCATATGATGATCAAAGTTTGCATATTACAGTATTCATTGTTACTGTCATTTGTATCTTTATTGTATGTCACATAAGTAACTGTATTTTTTATTTGTTATATTTCTCCTTTAGAAGCAATTTACTTATTAGAAATTAAGAGAGAGAAAGAAAGAGAAAAAGAGAGCGAGAGATTTTTGATTATAACTTCTAATCTGGAAATGTTAGAACATAATTTAGTGATACCTGTATTATATGGGATATACGGTAGTTGATTGGCAAATAAACAAGAATGTATTTTGAGGGTAATTGCTGTCTTTGAATGGATTTTATAAAAACGAATTATCATAAACATTTCAAGATTTAGTACATTCATGTTAGGGTTACATTTTACTAAATATTACATGTACACATGTATATAAACATTTGAATACTTTAGATTTGGAGTCGCTGTGAATTTCAAACACATCAATGTATTTGTTAATTTTTTGTTTACTATCATTATACCATATCACATTTTTTTCTCATCAAATTTGTTTTAGTTGAATGTATCAATGTCTGCAAATTGTCCATGAAATACAGCATTATAATCATGAATGTATTTCAAAGGTTTCCTTTATTACTTGATAATTATTTGTCTGTCTTCTAAAGAATTACACTGGTATATCACTATATGCGTTTAGGCTCATACATTGACATAAATTTGAATTAGTGCTGGTATTTAATGTGTGTGTAATTGATTCCATTTACATGTAGTTAAGAAGTAATTTTTTGCATATAAAGTGATCACACCTAATATAGAATTGATTAGACTAGTGTATACAATGAACTAACAGTTTTTATAGGTTTCCCAATGTTAATTCCTGCTTTGTTAGATACGCTTACTTTGACTGTATGAGCTTACTTTCCACATGAAACCATTGTCTATTCTTGTCCAAGCTAAGATACTTCAGAGGTTACCTTTGATGTTTTGTGACATGTAAACTGGTTTTCAATAAAATGTTGCCATCTTCTTGCTATTACCACCCTTTGTGTAAAGTTTGATGGCTGGCAAACAGTGTGTTCTTGAAATATTGTTCGTTATTTGATATGGACAGAACTATATGTAATAATGTAATAATACATAGAAATTAACCTTTGACCTTTTAAAATTAATGATATTTGGAGAGAGCAGAGGTATCAACTTATAATCGAAGTTTTATAATTATCAATAGACTTGCAAGATATCAGATGGTCAGTTAGATATATTTTACTATTAATAACCATTTAGAATACATATTTCTGTTATCATTTTTAACGGCGCCAACGGTAAAAAAGGAAAGCATTTAGATGCTAAATGGGTAGATTCAAAGGTTAAAAAATACTATAACTAAATTTTTTTAGCACACAACATGGATAATTGCATAAATAATTGATAAAGTTTCTTTTATAAAGTATTTAACATTAACGCATGTTAAATCATGTCAAAAACACTCAAACTACATCAAATGTTGTGTTCGTGACCATATTGTGTTGCCATGGTTACCATAAGGTTGTGACACACAACATAGTATGAACCCTTGGTATCTGACCTTTCATAATATATATGGGTTACCTTATGTAAAGTCTTTCAGAAAATGTCATAAATTTCATTTTAAAATTGTTTGCAAAATTCATGCAAAAACTGTCAAAACGGCGGCCGTTAAAGGGTTAATAAATGAAACTGACCACATATTTTCATTTTAAACTTCCTTTTTATTTTTTTTTTAAATTTGGCTTTTACTTATATTTTTTCAATTGTGAAAGCATGGAATAATGTGTTTTACAAATATTACAGTTAATTTGAATATATTTTTTCTTATTTGATTTCGAACAAAATTATTATAATTTTTTCCCAATTTTAATACCAAAGATGTTACATATTTTGTTCCATTACATTTTAAATTAAATCAAAGGATTGTTTTGATACAAGAAAATTGACACGAGATGTGCATACAACAAGTGGCTAATTGCATTTTAACTATGTCAGTGATAAGGGGATGTGCAGACCCAGCACTGCGGCAAGCACTGCTGATCTTGGGAGTTATGCAATTTAACAGGCTGCTCTATGTCAGCTTGACCGCTAAAGACGCTATTGGTGAACAAAGAAAGTCAGTTCTTAGGTACACCTCGTGCGGTCATACACGGATTTTATGTACAGTAAAATGCAGGGATTTTAGCTTTTGAACTACTGATTATTTTATATATTTTAAATTGGAATTGGAGTAATTTTTAAAACAGTCTGCGGGGTGCAAATGATGAAATGATTATTGTGCGTTTTGTTTTGAATCCTTTGTTCCATGCACCAGAATAAATGCGCTCAATTCCTCCAATTAAAAACATTGTAAAATTTAATTGGCCTTCTCCATTATAAACAATTGTCATTTACCAGGCATGGATTCATTCCGTACGACGTTTCATACCCTTACTCACTTGATTGAAGAATAAACTTCATTGAAAAATGTTGTCACATATGTTAAAGAGCTATAATTCAAATCAATGTATTGGCAGGCATGTCGCTCTATTGTACCAAGGCCCACCCATTTTTTCATCTTTATTTAAAAACAACAAATGTCTACAAACAAAGATGATTTTCCGTTGCAATAATATTTTAAGAACAGCGATAATGCTTTCATTCTTATAATAATAATAATGTGTCAGGGCTATGGAAACTGTTTAAAAGGCGTCGTTTTCATATACCTGAGTTCAAAAAACTATTAAAAAGAAGATGGGGAATAAGATGATACAACTGCCCATTTTGTTTAGTAGTAAAATACAACTTCAAATTGAACACTTTTTTCAATTAAATATATTTAATATGTTATAATACAAGTTTTCATGAGAGTAATTTCTAACTATTTTCAGTTACAGAAAATTTTCAAAAAATGATAAGAAAAAAGTAATAAATCCTGAAGTGTTGGTGGTATCAAACCTACAACCTGAAAACCTATGTTGTATAAAATTACCTAATGTCTGGTACTCTAACCACTGAGCCATTTTATTCACAACAAAGTGTGTTGTTTAAATCTTTTATGAGACGTTGGCCACGAATTTACGGACTTATATTATTTTTCTAAAACGTTCAATTTTTGGGCTACAAAATGACATTTTTAAAGTATAGTGGGTCATCTCCCCACATTTTTGTTGATTAAAATCGGTTTAAATTCCATTAAACCGCATTTAGACTATACTAAAAATATGGAGTTCAGACTCACTCTATAAAAAAGGCATTGAAGTTATAGAAATGACATTATTTGAAGGTTTTGAGACACATACGCCAGTTAGAATCAACCTATTACAAGTATTTAAAATACATAAAGCTGACATGAATTCATAAAAGCATTTGGTCGCCATATTAGTTTCGATCGCTCCTCTACTGCCACTTGGGTATATATACCGGTTGAGAAAGTTACGGTCGGTTGCTTTCCGATCGAGGCATTCAAGTTGCACGGACTTCTATGCATGAACTACACATTGTAGTAAAATGTTTGTGGTAAAGAATAAAAAAAAAAACAACAATCAATGAAATACGAAATATGTTTATTCTGTGAAAGGATTTTCCAGATATCTTTATTTTTTTGCACATACAATGCTGCCTCACTACGCATTCACATCGAACACGTGTGTCGTTCATACAAAGTGAAAAACGTCTGCGTCTTCTTGAAAACCCCGGCGGCACTACATCGAACACAGAAGATAAATGATAGTAAATCTAAGAAAGAGACAATGTAACATTGTTTACATGCGTTTCACCGTTTCTAAAATCCATGCGATCATTGACATTGCTCAATCTGCCACAGTGTCTTGTTTGCGCATGTGCGATGTTATAACATACGCAGGAAAACGGTCTACAATTATCGAAAAAAGTATCTTCGCCTGGATTTCAGTCTGTCTTGTTTCATCATGTATTGGATATTTCTTGCCAGTGCAGTGGTTGCCATTTTATTTTCCTTCAAAACGCTTTGCATAAGACGATGCACTACAGAGAAATTGGGTTTTAAATTTGATTTTTCCGGAAATTTTGATTCCACGTTCTTGGTTTAAAAAATAGCACAAAATTAAATGTAAAATTAACTTGTACCAAAAATAATTGTTAAGTCGTACTTGAACACATTCGGGATTATTTTTGTTAAGATGTTTTTGAAATCGGAAAGGTTTTTGTTAAATTGTGCTTAAAATCATTCGGATTATGTTTAGTCGTACCAAGAATTATTGGATTTTTTTTATTTTTTTATATTTTTTTTCTTATTGGTTTTGGTACTCTTGTTAATGGTTTAAGAATTATGCTTCCTACAGGTACTTCTAGCTTTACTCTCGACATTAACGGAAGACTCGCTTGTTGCTTTGCAACGAGCTTTGCTCTAGTTTATATTCTTTTCTTAGTGTTAGGTACAACAGATTATATGTACGCCATGGGCCCAGGGGATGATCCTGATCCTCCTTGAAAAGAAAGTGCCAAAACAAATCTTCAAAAACAGTTGAGATCCCCACCCCTAAACCATATGTATTTTTATTCCTTATGTTAACCTACCCCACTCTCACATTAACCATTCATACTCATGTTCCCTGTATCAATGAACATCAAATGGAGTGTAAGTCATACGTCCTGGGGGTGGTCCTGACCCTCTTTGAACAGGAAGTGCCCAAATATCTTGAAAACGGTTGAGATCCCTACCCATAAACCATATATATTTTGTTCCTTGTGCAAAGGGACATCAAATAGTAAGTAGACCTTATTCATTGATTTGCAGGGTGTTTGACTGTAGTTTTATTACATATTCTTACCAGAATTGCAAATATATATGGGGTTAAAAACGAAGTTTAGGAAAATTTCCTTTGGACATCTTTTACAACTCATCGTCAACAATCAAGTAGCAAAAACACAGGACCTTCCTGCAAGGCAAGACTGTTTGTTTACGTTGAAGTTATGATGTGCTTTACAATTAAGCACATGATTCTCACCTACCCCTGGAAATAACGCCTAAAACTTTCAAATACTTTTAAAAACAATACAGCCAGATGCTAATACATTGTTTTTCATGAAACATTTTCAGCCCCTGTCTTGGTGGAACGGGCCAAATTAAAGCGGAATTCTAGAATTATTTTTACCTCGATATTTTGAAGTGAAATATCAGGGATTGACTATATTAATACCATCAGGGAGAGACAAGAATATTTTTAACTTCAACTCCAGTGTTTATTTCATTATTTTCAAATCCATTTTTACATGGTCCAATAAAAGTTTGGGGTGAGGGGCAACTCCATGTTCATTTAATTTGTTGTATATAAAATTAAGAAAAATCTTTACTGCGCAAAATAAGGGGGCGGCCCACCCTGATGCTACGTGCTTGATGGATACATACAGCTTACCATTTTATCAACGTTCCTTTTTATATGTCATCAATTCTTCATTTACGTCCAAAGTATGTTATGATAATATATTACGCATGAAATGAGTTTTTTTATATCATACAAACAACACATGATAAATATCGAACAGTTTGAAATTTATTTAAAAGGTTTGCTTCCAATGCTATAATATTTCAAAAGATAAAAAAAATTCAGCTAAGATTTCGAGTTGATAGTCAATGACCTATTCTTCTTGAAAGTGAAAATTCCTTCAAACTTTCACACAATTACCATTATTTTCTTTATTTTTTAATCATTACAAATGATTAAATAAGTTTTCGGAGTTGTAGGCAGTAAAATACAGTAAAATAGAAATTACTTGTATTATTGTCTATCGGAATGAATAGTTTCAACCTAACGTAAGAGTAATATGTTTTACGGTGCGACCGTTGGGGCGAGCACAGCATGTGATCAAACAATGAATTATAATAAATTAATAAAATAAAATTAACAACGTGAAATTTGAATGCCAAAAAATAAAACATACCTATTTTTCAGTAAATTTTCATTATTCATAGTTTATAAGAATTGTTATAATTTATTTATTTATATGTACAGTAGAAAAATAGTTTAATCTCAGATACAATGTTGTTAAATAATAAAGATTTTGATATATAAATATTCATTGCACTGCATCTCCTCTTTTAAAGTGATTGTGATTATGATTGATTGATTGATTTCCCCCTTTTTTTTGCAGTAGACATTTTTTCTTAAACTTACATATAAAACTTGACTCATCATAGAGCTCCCTCCATGCTAAAAATTTTTTCATTTTTGTCAATTTATACATAGAAAATCGACTTACCATGGATTTGCCCCTCCACTTAAAAAAAAATAATTAATGTTTATTTTTAACATGCCCCCCCCCCCTTCCCCCGCATGTAAAAATGGAAGTGAAAATAAAGAAACCATTGAACTGCTAAAGAGCTGAAGGATTAGAATTTTCATGATTTATTTTTCTTTTTGCTTGCAAAGATTTTTTGGATGAGGCTGCCATCCACCCAACCACCCCCTTTAAAAAAAGGCGCTGCTACGTATAACGTTACGTTTAAGGAAATTACCGTAATTATAGTGAATAAAATATTTGTGAGCATTCATCCAAATTAGTGCAATTTACAACTGTTTCCTGTATCTGAAGAAATGTCCTTATTCGTCAGCTGTTCTTTATCTTAGCCTTTGCAAGATTTTAAGAGGATTTTGGTCATTTCAGCAGATTTACAATAACTTCAATTAGAGTAATTTCCCCTTATCAGTGCTTATTGTGACGTCAAAGCTGACGTTAGTTAAGTGTCGTCTTACTCTTTAAAACTCCCCTGAGAAATAAAAGTATGCGAAGTATACTGTTTTATTTACTTAAAAAGCATGATGTTCTTAAAATTACACATCTTATAAGCTTTTCAAAGGTTTTACTTTGATTCTCGGGAGAACGTGATGTTGGAACGTGAGGTTGGAAACCATTGGTACTATGAATTGTGGGTCAAAATTTACTGACTCCGAAAAAATATATCGGATCAATGTGTAAACGTTTGTGACGTCACACGATTAATTTTGATTGAAAGTGTACTGAGGTGAACTTTAGAGGTAACATTGACTGTATGTCGCTTACATCGTTATTGTTTTTACTGTCTAAATTTGTCTTGCTGGTTCTCGTGAGAATGTGAAGTGATAACAATTGCCATGATTACAGGGAACTACTGGGCCGATTAAAACGATGCATTACTGGTCCGATTTACTGACGCCAAAAAAATCCGTTGAATGAATGTGCAACTAGTCCGAATTTTCTATTCACACATGCCTTGCCGGTAGAGCTCGCTTCGCGCCGGCGCTGCGCGCCGGCGAGCTGCGCTCGCTATAATTTTATTTAAATCCGAACTTCCTCTGCTGATTTTTTAAAATTCTAAAATTCTTGATAAGATATTACGAGCATTTGACTAACAGGAAACTAAACCAATAATTTCCTAGGATCCCTTATTGTCGGTACTCTCTTGTGGGTGATATTGTCATTAGATCAAATTTTTTAGGTCTGCTATTTGAAATTGATTTTGTATAGTTTTTTATATAGTTAAATTTGCGTATTAGTCAGTCAACCCAAAATGTAACTGATATTTCAAATTATCCAAACTAAGAAAAACTGATATCCAAAATCCCACCAAAACATTTCTGATTATATTCAGTCTTCCCATAAACTAGAGTTATTGTTACTGAAAGAGTTGTCTGCCCCTAACAGCAGGTATGCTTTACTTCCGGGTATTCTAAGATGAGTAAGCAGTGCGGGAGTTTACAAATGCATGCAAGACTTTTCCTCCGACAAAAAAAATTGATAATATTTGAAAACAGAAAACAGTTATAATTAAAATTTAAAAAAAAATTAAATCAGCATATCATCGGATATGGAAAGAATACGTTTGATTACAATCAATAACATTTATAATGTGATGTACATATTTTTGATCAATCGGAAAACATTGCGAATGAAAGACATTTTGATTCTTAATAATCGAACAATTCCTCATTTAGTCGATTTTATAGCTAAAAGCTAATAGAGCTAAAGGATGGTGGTATTAGTGATATCTCTGTAAATAAACCTAATACGCAGAAATGCGTATACTTTTGGGGAGCACCATCTATGTAAAAAATTGAAATGAATCTGTGAAAAGAAGGAAATGAATTGTGAAATCGGAGTTATAATTAAAGGTACACAGTAAAGTTCGCTAAACCACCCCCCAACACACAAAGATTAGGATTTTCATGGTTTGCGAAGATTTTTTTTGGACACCCCCCCCCCCCCCGTATTTTCAAAAACGATGTTACAATTAAACGCGCTAATCAAATCTCCGAACTGTTTTGCATTATTACACCATCCTTTAATTGCACAATTGTCTTTTTACGTCGACAATTTACATCAATAACCGATTAAACAAGAAAAAATCGTTTATTATAGCCATGCTTTATACTGGTAAAATAGCGCATACCTGCTCTAATGCAGAGCTTACTCATGTTACGAACGATAACTCTAGGTTATGAAAATCACGAATTGCTAATTTTTTTTTACACAAAATAAGGAAAATAAAAAATTTATTCAAAATTATATATATATATATATATATATATATATATATATATATATATATATATATATATATATATATATATATTGTATTGATAACATTGTTCTTTTGACTATTTTTGACAAGTTAATATTATGAATATTTTTATGAATCAAAAGTAATTTTGCATGTTGAAATATGTTTTATGCCTTTTAAAAAATATCACATATTTTTTGTTTTACTCGTAAATGAAAAATAGGTTATACTTAGTAGATTGTCGTGTTTGGCGCGTTTTTATGGAGACTAAAATCTTTTCGGAAAATTCCGGTATGCGGGACATACTAAAGACCTGAAATACTAAAGACCTGAATGTCATTAAATTTTATATAAATGATATATTTGAAATTCTATGTGCCGTGTCAAGTAAAATGACATTGTGTGTGTATTTTTTTATATTTCCATGTAAAATGTGGTAGAAAATATCCTGAAATGATATCCATATCAATTATTTACGCAAACATATGGCAGAAATGAAAATTTGATCTAATCAATTTCTATTTTATCATGTAGTCCCTTGAAATCATATAAACTAAGGTATTAAGTTTTCATTCAATACAATGCAACAAAAAAAAATGGTTTTAAATACATAATCTCCAAGAGAAAAATGATGAGTTGAACTTTGTATTGTACAAATCAATGTGTTTTCCATTACTTCATACTATGGCAATGATCAAACAATTACCGTTAGAAATGCTTACAGTAACGAACTCGATTCTTTATGATAATGGTAAAATGTTAAACTTCAAAACAAAATGCTGAAAGTATATTTAAATTTACCATAAAAATTAGTACAACCAACTTTTATTTTCTTCTTTGTGGTGTGTTTTTATGTAAACAACCAATGATTCATACAACAACTATATTTTTGCGGCCTATTTGACGCTTGCGTCAAGATGATTTCTTGTTATTAAATAATTCACATCATGCAGTGTAACAATGGGGCCTTTTAACCATTTTTAGACAAGCTTCACACAAGAAGTAACATAAATTCAGTGAAAACTGAAAAAAAAATATGTTTTACGAATATTAGAATAATAGTGTATAAATAGATGTATGTAATTTCCAAACTTCGTATTGATTATCTACAGATATAGCAACATTGTCCTATATAAGGGGATACAAAAGGAAGTAACTCATTTAAATATAAAATATATATTTATATGAAATATAAATAATTTTGAAATTTCATTTTTCTTTTCGCTCGATTATTTTAACTTATATAAAATTTTGAAAAGAACATTGATTGGAATAGATAATGATTTGAATTTCTTAATAATTCAAACAACCCTGCGCTTTTTTATCAGCCCATTTTAACATTGAAGGTCTTAAAATTTAAATTTTTTTTACAATAGTTATTACATGAGACATGCTTATCTCTCACAGCGCTTCATAAAACAGTATGTACGCATCGTTTTGACTAAGAGCTTCGTTCTCTGATACACTTTTTATAATATTATCACTCACGTAGAACCAGTTTGAATCAACTTTTGTTACCACTGTTTCCTTGCTCTCAGAGTGCCCCTTTTCTTTAGTTTTCTTGTTCTTTACTGGTTTGCAACCGCTTTTGAAAAAAGAATCTACTTTACGCTTCAACGAATGTTCGTCGTCTTCTTCTGTTGATCTTTTTACAAGACGCTGCCATCTCTCTTCATTATGGTTTCTAGTTAAGTTGACATACGCATAATAGTGACCACCATAAATTGAACCTTCGTGAACAATAACGGCGTACAGTTCATACATTTGGATCTGGTTGTTTTCACCCAATACCTACAAATTTAAAGTTTCTCAAACTAAAGCTGTAGTAAAAGAAAATTGTCTGTTTCCAGGAATACAATGTATTTATCAATCCAGTACATCTGGTGGAATTTATGTAATAGCAAAACGCCTAACTAACAAACTTAATATATACCACAGTAACTGTTGTGGGGAATGTATTGTTGCAACTACTTATGATTAAAGAAAATAATTTTTTGAGAATACAGTCCACGTTCAACTAATTTTGAAACATTAACCAAGAATATGACAGTCATTTAAATAGTGGTATCGTCCAGCCGATGCTTCAGCCTTGCTATAGGTGAACGAAATTTACATTTCGATAGTTTGCGAATAACAATCAATTTAGCCATCTCCTGTTGGAGTAAGTGTTATGATAAATTGCTTACAGCGAAAATGTCTTTGATTATTTAAGGAACTAATTTAATTTCTATCTCTATTATTAAGAAATAAAAATCAAGCTAAAAAGTAACAGGGATATGAACTACAATGATTTGTGATTAATTTATCTGAATTGGTCATGAACCAACAATGTATTTAGTTGATTTTTAGCATAGCTGTTAATTACTTATACTAACTCACGTTTGAGAAGGGCAAATCGTTTAGATTTATTGAAATAACCATGTTTTTTCTGTTTTTAATAATGCAGTTGTTAAATGATAGGCGCGTGCAGTATAACGTAAGCAACAATTTGAACGTTTTCATTGTTCTAAGGGTTCATAACAGGAAACAATATTTCAATTGTAAATATAACCATATAACATACATATATGTTTTTTGAGGTAGTTGACGCTTTATAACCCAAGAAATAAAAAAAAGAGTAAACTCTCGCTTATACTTGCAACCGCTGCGACCCGAGTTCGATACCCGTGATCGACAGTGGTTGTATGTGATAGGGTATGGCGGTCGCCCGCTTGGACACGTGGGTTCTCTCCGGGTACTCCGGCTTCTTCCCACACCAATGACCCCCTCGCGCTAACATCCGTGCCAACGAGAGATATTAATATAAGTTGTGGAACTTGCTTATCAATCGTTGTAAAATAAATAAAGTTCAGTTTTCAGTACTTGCATTGCATAAGACGAAAACAGATTTATTCAATATGATTAAAGTTTCTACAACTGAAATTAAAAAAAAATAACCCAAAGCCCCTTAATTTAAAAGAAAGACGTCATTTGTTAAAAAAAGGAGATGTAACGTATTTTGACGTGGACAAGTTATGCTTTACGATATACTATCAGATAAAAAAGTTTAGCCCATCAAATAAGGTTTTACAGCCATAGTAATATGTTCAACAGTGCAATCATTAGGGCGAACAAACAAGAAGTACGCATTTTTACATTATTGTTTACTTAATCCCAAAGACTTGTCCCACCCTAAAGAAGTTCTCTCTCTCTCTCTCTCTCTCTCTTGGGATGAATTTGATGAGTAAATCCTGTTATTTTTATTCTTCTTTTGGTCATTTTTGCTATCTGAGTTTTAGTTATATATACCTGTTTTTAAATATTTTTTTAAATTTGATTATTTTTTGTTCTTATAGTCTGTAGCCATGTGCCCCTTTCCCTTTCTATAGGTGTGTAATAATTATTACCAATTCCGATTTAAACATTGATCATATGCAAATTTTACATATACTAAATAATGTTTTATTTTATGTCTTTTATTATCTATTACACAATTTTGTGTATTTAAAAAAACAACCTAGATTAGTTTAACTACTCTCAACTATTAGATCGATTATACAGTGAAACATGAAATTTATTTGCATATAGCATGGCATCATCCTCTTTTCTAAGTCTTTGATAAAAGAATTAAATACAAATCTAATTTTAAAACATTGCTATCGCAAAGAAATGTCAACCCTAATCAGCAGAGGGCTTACAGTTTATAACATTACATAAACATATAGTGAGAAATATAGCAAAAGTTCACTGTTAAGTCATAAATAAACTTTTATAAGCCTTGTGTTCGATTCTTGACATAGTACATGTACGAAGAAATGGATGCGTGTAATAACTCTCTTGCTGTTCGCCAAATCTTGTGCTATATTCAAAATGAGTTTAAAACCCCACGAAACCGGAAATTACGAGTGAAAAAAAATTGCCTTTTCTTTTTAAAAATAACACTACAGGAGATCGGAGAAATGCTGTGATGTTGCCAAACCTTTTTTTTCTGACGAATCTGTAGGTTAAAGCCCTTTCATAATTTGCACACGAACACTTTACAACACTTTGCGATTGGAATGTTTGAATCCCCTTTCACAAATGGCGCACGAGCACTTTACAACACTTTTCGATCTGATTTTTTTGGGGCTTCGCACTTTCTATCGCATGCGTTGCACAAGCTCTCACGTTCGTTGCATGCGTTTTTGTGGTCGCACCAAGTCTCCTCCAAATGGAGATTATTTATGCACACTATTTAGACGCGACCGATTTTAAATATTTAATATATAATTATACATATTCTAATATTACCTAAGCACTTAATATATCCAATAAGGTAAAGATAGCCAAACAACATCTTTCAGCCGAAGCTTCCATTGCTCTAGTAGAACGGTTATTATACCCTCTTGATGCCACAGACGTTAATGCAGTCAAGATAAACAGAAACAGTAAAACAAATGAAGGGTTTTTCACTAAAGACGGAAGACTCTTATTTAGATGTCTAAACATATGCATTGTATATTATATTCCTATTAATCAGGTATGAAGATCTAGACGATTGCAAGATAATTGTCAACTATTTGATGAAACGAAACCGAGGTAAAGGCGAGTTTGTCCCATCGTTTCAATATATATATATATATATATATATATATATATATATATATAGATAGATAGATATATATATATATTTCAATTTTCTTTAACGGTCGGGCGTCATCGTCCAAACAATATTTTTAAAAAGTCAATTTTCTCTGCGATAAATCTCCAAACCCAGTAGATGTAGAGGACTAAATTTTGAACGCTGATAAACGTCGTATTTTTTCTGGTGCACCTTCGTCAAGAAAATGTCTACCGTAACATTTGATTGTCAGCGGAAGAAAATAAAAATAGAAAGATTTTTTTTTCAACTTTATTGCTTTTTAATATTTTCTGTCATATTTTAGGGTTGATAGTGACTTTTTCAATGATTCCGAATGTGTAATTTGCTTTAAAATCAATTCATACATTCTCGAGATATATCAAAGTCAAAGTCATAATCAAAGTGAGAGAGAGAGAGAGAGAGAGAGAGAGAGAGAGAGAGAGAGAGAGAGAGAGAGAGAGAGAGAGAGAGAGAGTCTGTCTGCCAAACTCATGTGTTAGAATCGTGGACTTAAAATGGTGACCCGGATTGAATCCTGCGGTGCGGAAATGTGTTTTCTTCCTTATATTTCTTGGATTTACATGAAACGGTGGCTTGCACTAATTTCCGTGTTTGTTTTTAATTCTTTTTAACGTTATAATTTTTGGAGTCAAGTTTAAATGTTTATTTTAGAAATATTTAATAAATCAAAATCGAACTAAAAATTCCCCAGATCTATTTCAAAACATAAATACCTATATGTTGTTCTTGTAATTCTGCGGCTGATAAGTTATGAATTTTTGGATAAAATTGTGACCGATTTTAAAAGATAATATCTAAGTTGTGCTTGCATATCTTTTGACTTGATTGGTTAAAATTTTAAGTTGTTTAAAAATTCTTAACTCGTATAAATAATGATAAATTGACCTCGGACCGATTTTACAACGTATTATGTAAGCTTCGTTTGCTTTTAGTGTCTGAAGATATCTTTATCAAACTGATGGAATGATGTTTTTAAAAAAAAAAATATTTGATTCATTTCAATCGTGATCGGTAAACAATCCTAAACACTTGTTGAACAAAATAGATTTATATTTACATGTATCAGGCATCAATCGTATTTTGACACATAATGATAATGAGTCTGCTTACACTAAGCATGAGAGACACATCAGATGAAAGCAGTAAAGCTTACTCACTCTCCGATTAAAATAAAACAAGTAATCTCTTAGTTTTCTTTCAAATGAAAGTACAATACGTATTTCTCTCCGTTCCATTGCATAGACATTCATTAGAATTAAAATTTATTTATAATAAACTTAAAAATTTAGAAAAAATGGAATTCTATCAATTATGTTCGGAATGTTATGGAACTAAGGTATGTGTAAAGTCGAAATTCTTTGGAACTAGGTTACAAATTTACCTGTATCTTGCACAATTAAATCGTACGTGGGGAATTGGATTACAAAAGAGTAACATGAATTCGTATGTTAAAAAAAATCGTGTAGACTGCATCATCTTTATTTCTTTTTTGTTTTCTTTTATTTATCTGGGTGACGTTTTTTTGGTTTATGGTTGTCCAAACAATTTAAATATCATGTAATTTGTCATTAAAAGTTTGGTACCAAATGAACCAATGTCCTAAAACTCCTAAATGACACAGTCAGAGTTTTTTTTCTTGTCATTTAAAGTAGGAAATGATTATCATCGCGACTCCTCTGAAAGCACAAGAGATATAGATTTTTTCCATTGTTTTCAGTACACCTTGTGGATTTTTTTACTATCTACATGTGTATCATAGAGATTTCGGGCCATTTGGGATGGGGTCTTCTACCTAGGCTGATCAAATATGACACAAAGGTCAAATATCAAGTTCTTTTTAAACTCTGTTAATTAATGAGTTTTCATATCATTTGAAATAAAGAATTCATGTAAAATTTTTAAATAGCTTGCTGGATTGCGCAATAAGGTATACATTTTGGTCAGCCAAGTATCACATAAAGGTCCTGTGGTTACTCAGGTGTAAACAGTCAACCGATTCATATTGAACAAAGATAGCCAGCCTTTAGAGCATTCTCCTCTATTGTAAGGTATTCTATTTATAGGCTTGTGTAAAGAATATTCACCTGGCGAGCACATTAATTTTTTTCAGAGTAAGTGGGGAAAAAATCTGAAAAGTAATTTAAAAGACGTGAACGAAAAACAACAGGAAATTCTTTAAGCAATGGCTTGGAAAAAAAAATCTTTAAAAAAATCACGGATGGCTCCGTGGTTTTTTTTTCAATTTTTAGGAGTGCATATATCACAAATATATTAATATTTTTAGCTGCAACTGTCTTATTAGTTCAAACTATAGCAACAATGCTTGATAAAATATGGTGCAAAGTATAACAAAAAAGTGCAAATGTTTACTAGATATAGCTCACTTTATTGTTTTCATCCATGAGTAATCACATGACATATTTTAGAAATAAATGTCGAACCTAGTGGACCGAAAACAGTTCGAGAACAGTTAACGTTAGTCTACAAGTATACTTATTTTTTTTAACTTATGATAAAATTTGATATTCATTGTGGAGACAAAACAATTAAATTGATGTGTGGATCTTTTTGTATCGTTTATCTCGTAAATTAAAAATTAATTCCTTAAATTAGGGGGTCAAGTGGGCTTTAAATCATTTTTACTATGAACTTTAAAGAGTAATGACAGAAGGAAACATTTTCATTGTACAGATTTTTAGCTCACCTGAACCGATGGTTCAAGTGAACTTTTCTGATCACCGTTGTCCGTCGTCCGTCCGTCCGTCTGTCCGTCCGTCTGTAAACTTTTCACATTTTTGACTTCTTCTCAAAAACCACTAGGCAAAATTTAACCAAATTTGGTACAAAGCATCCTTATGGTAAAGGAATTATAAATTGTTTAAATAAAGGGAACAGTCCTTTTCAAAAGGGAGATAATTGCGATACAGTGAGTATAGTGTGCGTGTCTTTAAAATCTTCTTCTCAAGAACCTCTGCACCAGGAATGCCAATTTTTACATAAAAGCTTGTATATATAGTGAAGATTTTAAATTGTAAATATCGTGACCCTCGGACCAAACCTGGGGCCCCAGGAGAGGTTTAAATTTTAACATGTGTAAGAAAATGTTTAAAAATCTTATTCTCAAGAAATGTAATGCAACTGTTTGGGATATTACTATGCATACATGTACATCCTGAAATAATGTAGATTCTAATTTGTAAAAATCGTAACTCCCGGACAATTGATGGGGCACCAAGAGGGGTTCAAAATTTAAACATTTTTAAAAGACATAAAGGAAACGTTTAAAATGTTTCTTCTAAAAAACTAACATGTTATAGTTTGTGGAATTTCTATGCATGCATCCCTGGCTTATATAGATTCTTAGTTGGTAAAATCGTGACCCCCGGACCAATACTGGGGCCCCAAGAGGGGGTCAAAGATTATAATAGAAATATAAAGGTAACATGTTAAAAAATCGTCTTCTCGAGAACTACAATGCTTCAATTTGTGAGATTACTATCATGCATTTAACCTTGGATAATGAAGGTTCAACAGTTTTTTTTAAAAAGTGACCCCTGGAATAATACTGGGGACACAAGATGGGTTAAAAGTTAAATGTAGAAGTATATATGGAAAATGTTTAAAAATCTTCTTCTCGAGAACTACAATGCATCAATTTGTCAGATAACTACGTAAGCATCCTCAAATAGTGTAGATTCGAAATTATAAAAGCCGTGACCCTCGATCTAATATTGGGGCCCCAAGAGGTGTTCAAAGTTTATAATAGAAATATAGAGGGAAAATGTTAAACATCTTTTTCTAGGAAACTATAATGCTTCAGCTTGTGAGATTACTGTGCAAGCATCCTTAGATAATGTAGATTCCAAATAATTTAAGCTTTGGCACTGGACTAATACTGTGGCCCCAAGAGGGGTTCAAAGTTTAACATAGAAAGATATATTGAAAATGTTCTTTAAAAGGTTTTTTTCGAGAACTATAATGACACAGTTTGTGAGATTACTTTGCAAGGATCTCAAATTGTGTAAACTCTAATGTAGTGGAACAAAGAGTTATCTTTCATGATGTTCTGTACAGTCTGAGAGTTATTCCTCTTGAAGTGGAACTCTTTTACGTTCAGCTATTTTCAGGCTGTGTACGTGCGGTCCCACCGCAGTACTATACATTTTTATTCCTATGTAACTATTTATGTTGTTCAAGCCAACTATAAACCTCGCACCAATACTGGGGCCCCAGAAAGGGGTTAAATGTTTAAAATAGAAAAAAAACATATGCTTCAAAATGTAATGTTACAAGGAACTGCTGTTCAGGTGAGCGATGTGGCCCATGAGCCTCTTGTTATTTATAGTGTTCAAATAAAAAAAAATATGTTACGTACATGTAATGAGGTGTTTTAAAAAGGCCAGAAATGAAAAAAACCATTTATGACTGACATCCGGAAAAGAAGATCAATGTAGAACAAAAGTTGCTCAGAATAATGTTCCTAATGCTTCTTATAATTTTTGGTTAAAATCCCCAGTAAGGAGTAAGGGTATTCAATGTAAAGTGAAGGGATATTGAGAAATTTTGAATCATCACAGGATGAAGCTCTGCCATTCAGTCAACTGAATGTTAACTGAATGGTCTGGAAAGGTGACTGAATGGCACAGCTATGCCATTCAGTCACATTTCAGTCACCTTTCAGTCACCTTTCAATTGACTGAATGGCAGAGATTCATCCTGTGCATTTAACTAGCTAAATATGTATTGCTAGATAACAATTAAAGTGAAATGAACCAAATTTACATGCATGATAAGATAAATGAAGCCAGTCATTTTGCATCAAAAATTTTTGGAAGAGCTATCTTTCCTTGATGAAAAAAAGAACATTTTTATTTCGTCAAAATGATTCATTTTATTTCATATTTTAATAAAGAGAAAGATTATGGATGTATTAATCAAGAGAGGTTTATGAATTCTAAGTTACTTTAACAATATTTTGATAAAACATACGTTGCCCATAGACTTCAATGCAGAATTTAAGTTGTAATTAGTTGGACCATAATCACTTTTTGAAAATTCCTTTGGTAGAGCATGTTATAAAGAGTGCCTGTTTGGTAGGGTAACACTTGAAATTGACAACTCGAGAAAACTGTTGTCAATCGACGCGAAGCGGAGGTTGACAATGGTTTTTTAGGTATGTCAATTTCAACTATTCATTTATTCGGTACACAATGGTTTTACATCGAATACCTTATCTCCAAAACGGTTAACATTTCCTGAACACGTGTTGATCAAAATATCGTTATATTTTCAAAACCTTTCATTTGATATCAAGATAAAAGGACTGGACCCTTAAAAAGGGAGCCAGAGGGTTTTAAAGTCATTTATCAATAACTCTTTACCAGGTTGGGGCGGATAACATTGCAAAGTAATGCATTACATTACTTCGCGGATTTGGGCATTAAATTACCATTACCATTATTTAATTTTTTTGAAGTAATGCATTACATTTCCATTACTTGAGTAAAATGAATGCATTACCATTCCCATTACTTTTAGAAAGGACAATAATAAGTTTAAAAAAGTAAAGCGTAAGAGATTTGAAATGTTGAAAAAAGTTTAACATATCAACAGGTTCATGTTCACTATCGGGTTCAAATTAAATGACTTACAATCGTAAACGAGATAACTAATGCACTCTCTGATCATGAAAATTTCAAATGTTTAATCTTTTTGCATCCTGTCGTGTTTGAAAATCTCTCCAGTTGTATTGAATAAACTTCTAAAGGACTAGTGGAATCTTATATCAAAAGATATTGTTTGGCAATCTTTAACTTAAGATATATCAAGTGTTCAGACAATAAAAGAAATTGTATTATCTATTAGTACAAATAAATGTACTTTGTACTTTGAGGAGAGGAGAGGAGAGGAGAGGAGAGAGAGAGAGAGAGAGAGAGAGAGAGAGAGAGAGAGAGAGAGAGAGAGAGAGAGAGAGAGAGTTAAGCAATTAATTTGAATAAGTTTTTCAAATGTTCTTAAACTCTTAATAACAACAGTTTTAATAATGTTATTAATTGTGCTGCTATTAGCAAATAATATTGACAATTGAAAAATGGATTGTTTTATATTTATAAATGAAACAACTAGAATATTTTTATCCGAAGTATTATCATTATATTCTTTCAAATAAATTTTAGTCAGATGCAATTTCAGTTGTTCAATTCATCACAATTTTAAACATAATCATGCATAAATAAGCATAATAATGCAACGTAATACCATGTAATGCCAGCATCACACTAGATTTTGGAAAATAATGCATTAAATTACCATTTTGTGGCATAACACATTACTAGCATTACTTTGAAAACATGTAATGCATTGCAATGCATTACTATAATATTTAGCATCACCCCAAGCCTGCTCTTTACTAAGCACTAATTCATTATTAATTAAAGAAGTAAAAATGTTGTTTTTTTAGGTTCATGGCCCCGATAGGGAGTTATGGGTCAACCCCTAATACATTTACACTTTTGTTAAAGGGGCAACGTCATGATTTTGGAAAAAATCTATTTTTCCTTTTTTATTAGTTACAATGCTTTAGGAATGTATTTCTAATAATCCAATGAAAATTTAATGGCAGTCGTAGAGCTATAAGCAAGATACAGGGCTCACAATTCTTTAGCATGTAAACATGGCTCGTGCCCCTTTTTTGTTTACATAGGTTCAATATACAGTAACAAATCTTTTTCCAGCTGATTTGTCTATCTTCTTATTCGTTTCAAGCATAAAGAAACAGTTTCCTACGTTCAACACATTCATTTTAGGTCTAAAGCTGGAAATTTCACTTCAACATTTTAAATGTACACAAAAGCTTTGTGTACATAGCAAAGAACTGTAAGCTCTGTAAATTGGTTATAACTTAACAAATGACGCTCAAATATTGGTTGCCTATAAAAAATGCCTTACTAAAGCATTAAACAAGAGGCCCATGGGCCACATCGCTCACCTGAGGAACAATAGGTATGTTAAAATCAGCTGAATGGAGTCATAATACAAACTATCTGGACAATGTACAATAATACATGTAGATCGTGTATAAATAAAATCCATTTTCCCCCTGGATATTCTTATGTTTATAATCATTAGTCCCTTTTCTTACAGGATGATTTTATAGTCATATCACATTATGAGTATTGCAGTTCTCAAAAAGATCCTTAATAATTGTTTATATATGGGATATAAAGCTACATCAAATTCTGAACCTTCTTGTGAGGCCGAAGAATTGCCCTGGAGCCAAAGTCTTAACAATTTTAAAGAATCATCTGGCTGATTAGTTTCTGAGAAGATTTTAAAAGATTTACACTATATATTCCTATGTAAAACTTTAACCCCCCCCCCCAATTTGGCCCCACCCTACCCCCCAGGGATCATGATTTTCACAACTTTGAATCTACACTACCTGAGTATGCTTCCACACAAGTTTCAGCTTTCCTGGCTGAGTAGTTTCTGAGAAGAGGATTTTAAAAAATTTACTCTATAGATATATTCCTATGTAAAAATTCGACCCCCATTGTGGCCCCATCCTACCCTCGGGGTCATGATTTTCACAACTTGGAATCTACACTACCTGAGGATGCTTCCACACAAGTTTCAGATTTAATAGCTGATTAGTTTCCGAGAAGAAGATTTTAAAAGATTTACTATATATATTCCTATGTAAAACTTCGACCCCCATTGTGGCCCCACCCAACCCCCAGGGGTCATGAATTTCACAACTTGGAATCTACACTACCTGAGGATGCTTCCACACAAGTTTCAGCTTTCCTGGCTGAGTAGTTTCTGAGAAGAAGATTTTTAAAGATTTACTCCATATATTCCTATGGAAAACCTCGACCCCCATTGTGGTCCCACCCTACCCCCGGGGGTCATGAATTTCACAACTTTGAATCTACACTACCTGAGGATGCTTCCACACAAGTTTCAGCTTTCCTGACTGATTAGTTTCTGAGAAGAAATTTTTTAAAGATTTACTCTATATATTCCTATGTAAAACTTCGACCCCCATTGTGGCCCCACCCTACCCCCGGGGGTCATGATTTTCACAACTTGGAATCTTTATTACCTGAGGATGCTTCCACACAAGTTTCAGCTTTCCTGGCTGAGTAGTTTCTGAGAAGAAGATTTTTAAAGATTTACTCCATATATTCCTATGGAAAACCTCGACCCCCAAATTGGCCCCACCCTACCCCCCAGGGATCATGATTTTCACAACTTGGAATCTACATTACCTGAGGATGCTTCCACACAAGTTTCAGCTTTCCTGGCTGAGTAGTTTCTGAGAAGAATATTTTTAAAGATTTACTCCATATATTCCTATGGAAAACCTCGACCCCCATTGTGGTCCCACCCTACCCCCGGGGGTCATGAATTTCACAACTTTGAATCTACACTACCTGAGGATGCTTCCACACTAGTTTCAGCTTTCTAGGCTGTATGGTTCTTGAGAAGAAGATTTGTGAAAATTTCTCGAAATTTTTCATGAATTTCTAATTATCTCCCTCTGAAAACGGGTGTTGCCCTTAATTTTCACAACACTGAATTCCCTTTGCCTAAGGATGATTTGTGCCAAGTTTGGTTGAAATTGGCTTACTAGTTCTTGAGAAGATGTTGAAAATGTGAAAAGTTTACTGACAGACGGACAGACGGACGGACGGACGGACGGACAGACGGACGACAGACAAAATGTGATCAGTATAGCTCACTTAAGCTTTCAGCTTAGGTGAGCTAAAAACCATTAAAACTAAAAATAAAATTTTACCAAAATCGTGACCATTCCCAGTTCAGGTATCTCTGGAACGATTAAGATATAAACACTTGTTGAACATGATGCTCACATTTACAAGACCTTCCATGTGATACATGTATCAAGAAAAATGGGCTGCCCACTCAAATAGGGCTAAGAAGGGCTCTAAATTCTTTTTATGTTAACTATTTACTGAGCAAGAATTTGTTATCATTTATATGCCCAAATATGTTCTTCTTGAGCATACGTTCCTGATTAATATCATGCCGAGTTCAAATCGGAAATCTGTTTAAAAATGAAAAAAATGCATTGCAGAGATATTGAGATTCAAATATGGATTTTTCAAAAATGTTATTCCCTAAATAAAGGAAATAGTAAAAAAATTCAAACTAAACTTAACTCGTAACAGAAACAATTCAATAAATTGTTAGGGCTCTAACGTCTTTCATCTGTAGCCCTTTACTAAGAGATATTCTGTGAAAGATTTTAAAGCAAAATTAGGAATAATACGTTTATGTATCCTAACAATGTAATGCTTTTCTCATGTGTTTACCTTATTAGGGTTTTTTGGGCCCAGAAGTTATAAAGTTTAATCTGTTCTATCTTGATTCGAAAAAAATGCAAGTATTTTAAAAACAACGTAGAAGAACTTATAAAAAGCGATATAGGAAAGCATAAGTACTCCACTCCTTTATCCAAATCATGATTTGTTATCAAAAATCAAAGTCGATGATGTCATATCACCTTCTAAAAATCGAACGGAACGAAAAATTGCTCGCAACGAGATCGTGTCTATTTTTTTTCTCTCTGTTTTTCTTACAAATTTTGTGCACGCGAGTTTTCGAAAACAGCTTAGTAGATTTTTATGAAACTTTCAAATCTGGTAGATATTGATCTAGACCTTATCAGAGATTTGTTATATTAATGACATTATTTCCGTTTCTGAAATATTGACGATTTAGTGATTTTTAAGTGGTCTGATTGTCAATTAAACTCTTCCTAAGCGGTAAAAGCTATTGTGTTCACATTTTATGCGCTAAACCTCAATTTCGATTGAGTTTACAGGTATAATTTCAAATAAGAGCCCCATGGGGCCACATCGCTGACCTGAGCAACAATGGTTTTTTATGGGTGTTTAAAGGATATTGTGCCATATGGCCCCTCGGTAGAAAAACAAGAAAAGAATACCATAAAAAAAACTGTATCCAAATTATACTTATTTTCCTACCCTTAATCTTTGACATTGTACCCTTATGAAATACCATTTTTACCAAAAGATTCTATGCAAGATTTAAAACGAAAGTTTTGGAAGGGGTACACTGTTAACTTCCAATTCCCTTTAATTTAGTTCTGTCCCCCCACTTTATAAAACGATCAAATTATATACGAGAATATGCATTTAGGTACATATTCATCTTCAACTACATTGCACCAGCTAGTTATTGTATTCTATTTTAAAAAATCCTATATGTGAAATAAGAAAATTGTATCTCAAGGCGCTCAAATTAAAAAACATTCAAAAATTTAATTGGTTTTCCGCATTATAAACGATTGTTGTTTACCAGGCGTGAACTCGTGCGATGTTTTATAACCTTACTTACTTGATCGATGAATACACTCGAATATAAAATGTTCTCATGTGATATGTTAAAGAGCTATTACATGTATAATCAATGCAAAGGCGTCGGAACTGGGTGGAGCGGATGGGGGGGGGGGGACTTTCTTTTGCAAAGTTAGACATAGCCGTACTCAAAATCTTTTCTTTTGCTTGTCAAGATTTCTGATAAGGTCTAGCCCATCACCCCTCACAATGAGCCTCAGACTGCAATGTATTGTCAGGCATATCGCTCTGTTTTACTAAGGCCCACCCTTTATTTTCTTCTTTATTCAAAATCGACGTTAACATATGGCTACAAGTCAAGACGATTTTCCGCTGTAATTTTTTCTTTAGAATAGTGATAATACATTTATTCCCGTTACAGTAATGTTTTAAACTGATTTAAAGAGGTCGTTTTTATTTACACAACAAAGTTGGTGTAGATTCATCGTATAAGGAGGGGGCACAAAAAAGTTGTTACAGCATATCATCCTTTTAATTTTTCTGTACAAGTATTTAACGTTTAGTGAGACATTTCTAGTGAAAAATCAAAATTTCAGCGTCAATCGTAGAATTATAAGCAATATACAAAACTCACAATTCTGCTTGGTTTGAGTCAATTTTTTGTTCACAAGAGTTAAAACTTGGTATTTCCTATTCAAAATAAACAAAAGCTTGGCCTCAGTTCTGTGAGCAAAGCTCTGTATCTTGCTCATAATTCGAAACTTGACACAGCTAAAAATGGTTAGTAAAGAGAAAATTGTAAACAATTAAAACAGAATGTAAATACAACACTGGTTGGAAAGGGAAAACTTTTCATGCATATAGTGATTCAGTTTTTAGTAGAGGTGTAACTATTCTTTTTAGAGAAAATCTTGATATTAAAGTTATGAACTTTAAAAAGTCATTAGATGGAAGGAAAATGTTGTTAAACGTTGATATAAATGGTGAAATTTTCTCCATCATTAATGTTTACGCTCCTAATATATTAAACAACAGACACATTTTCTTTACAAAATTAAAATCTTTTATAGAAAAAAATTGCTTAAATGACAACATAATTCTTTGTGGAGACTTTAATTGTCAAATTAATGATACAAGTGATAAAAGTTTACACGTTTTGAAAAATATCATGAACAAATTCAACTTAATTGACTTTTGGAAAAGTGAATTCCCCGAGTTGAATGGTCTAACATGGTGTGATGCAGAAAACAACCCTAAAAGTAGGATAGATTATGTACTATTAAATGAAAATATATATCGTAAATTTGGTGGATTAATAATCAGGAAAATTCCTGGCACTCATTCTAAAGGAAATCGCATGTCTGACCATAGGTTTTTAAAATTTCACCTGAACTTATCATTTGAAAAAAGAGGCCCAGGCTACTGGAAGTTAAATGTGTCAAATTTAGAAAACGATAAATATAAAAAGGAGATTCATAAAATCATTGATAATTTAGATAACTCCTTGAACCCAGTCGACAAATGGGAATGTATTAAACGTAAGATAAAAGAATTTTCTATTAATTTTTCGAAATATCAACAGAGATCAATTAAGAAACGGAAAAAGGAAATTGAGAAAGAAATTGAAAATATAGAAACTAGTAAAACTGAGGTATTCGATTATAAAAAGCTTAAACAGTTAGAAGCAGAATTAGATTCTATTTATGATAAACAATCAAAAGGTGCACATATTAGATCTAAAGCAAAATGGGTAGAAAATGGCGAAAAAAACACATATTTTCTAAATTTAGAAAAGCAACATCAATCATCAAACGTAATAACGGAACTTTTGACTTCAAACAATGAAAAAATTCATAATACCAATTCAATTATGGGGGAAATGTTTAAATTTTACCAGAGCTTATACGCAAGTAAAAACATTGATAATAAAATAATTGATGATTACTTATCTGAAATCAATGTACCAGTAATAAGTGAGGATAATAAACGTATGCTAGATAAATTTCCGACGTTCGAGGAATGTACGGAAGCTGTCAATAGTATGAAACACGATAAATCGCCTGGACTTGATGGATTACCAAGTGAATTCTATCAATGTTTTTGGAATGTAATTGGCCCTTATTTTTACGATGCTCTTAAAGATATATATGAAAATAAAATGATGACATACACACAGCGGCAATCAGTAATATCGTTAGTGTTTAAGAAAGGAGAAAAGAATTCTTTAAAAAATTATCGTCCAATTAGTCTAACAAATACTGATTACAAAATCATAGCTTTTGTTTTTGCAAAAAGACTACAGAAGATCCTAAAAGACATAATCAATGATAACCAAACTGCATATATAAAAGGAAGATACATTGGAGAAAATGCCCGGCTTATATTAGATATATTTGAATTTTGCGAATCAGAAAACGTGGGGGGAATTCTGTTATTTTTAGATTTTGAAAAAGCATTTGATTCGGTTGAATGGAATTTTCTTTTTAAAACATTAAAAAAGTTTAATATCGAAAAAAGTTTTATTACATGGGCAAACATTTTGTATACAAATCCTATTTTTAAAATGAAAAACAACGGCTGGCTTTCAAAATCATGTTCAATGACAAGAGGAATAAGACAAGGATGTCCTTTATCAGCTCTCTTATTTCTTTTTGTTGCAGAAATATTGGCGACTAAAATTAAAAATCATCAAAACATAAATGGCATTAAAATAAATAACTATGAAATTAAAAGTATACAACATGCAGATGATTTAACAGTGGCTTTGAACGACGAAATCTCAATGAAGAATACTTTAGATATTATTAAAGCATTCTGTGAATGTGCTGGGTCAAAAATTAATACTAATAAAACTGAATGCATATTATTAGGAGATATGAAAAACGAATTTGAAGAGCTTCATGGAATCAAAGTAACAAATAAAGCAATTAAATGTTTAGGTATTTATGTAGGCCATGATAAGGAAGAATGCTATAATAAAAATTGGATGAGAATTTATCATGACATGGAAAAACTATTTGAATCCTGGAAACGAAGAAAATTAACACTCTTTGGAAAAGCATGTATTATTCGGACTCTAGCTATTTCAAAACTTGTATATACTTCGTCAATACTTTGTCTTCCTGACAGCAATTTTATTAAAAGAATACAGAGATTGATTTTTAACTTCATTTGGGAAAAAACGGAAAGAATTAAACGAAATACTTTAATTGGAGACATAGCAAAAGGTGGATTATCTATAGTAGACATAGATTGCAAGTTAAAATCATTAAAAGCAGCGTGGATTCCAAGATTACTTAACTCAAAAGGCATTCTATTTGATATTCTTAGTAACCAGTGTAAAAAACTTAATATCGATATACACTTTCTTTTAAAGTGCTCCACTACTAAAACAGAGACCTTGGATAGCATAAAATTACCCCTATTCTACAAAGAAATATTTTGTTGTTTTAATGAATGTAAACGTGAACTGCACTTTGAAAAAAGATCACCTGATGATATTTTACAACAACCAATATGGAATAATTGTAACTTAGTATATAAGGGAAACTCTGTTTTCTTCGAAAACTGGATTAAATCAGGAATACTATACATTAAAGACTTGTTTGACGACGAGGGTAACTTCAGGCGATTAGAACATTATGCAAATATTATTAATAAATCTAACTGGTTATGTGAATACAAAATTCTTTTTCAAATAACTAAATCAATTCGAAGACTTTACTCATTCAGCAATGTAAACTTTATCAACATACAAAGCGTAATGAGTTTCAACTTCCCTCTGGGATATTACAACTTGACTGGTAAATCTAGTAATTTTTTCTATAAAAATCTCATTGAAAAAAAGTTTTGTAAGCCATCTTCTCAATTAATACTGCGTAAAGAATTTGAAATATACGATGAGAAGAGTTGGAAAAATATTTATGAATGCAAGATTAAAGATATAAAAGATAAACATGTAGCTGAATTCAGTTACAAGCTTTTAAATAATATATTATGTAATAATGTATATGTGAGTAAATGGAAAAAAGATATATCAAATCAATGTGTACACTGTAAACAAATAGAAAATATAAAACATTTGCTTTTTGAATGTAACAATGTTAAAAACATATTGAATACTGTTAGTAGTTTATTGTCATTCAAAATACAATGGAAACATATCGTTGTTGGTTTCTTCTATGAAAAAAGCGATAAAACTAAATCTCTAAATTTACTTATCACTTATGTAGCTTATAGAATTTATAAACAAAAAATGCTTTGTAGATTGGATTCTATGAATGAAACTGAATGTATCATATATAATCATGTTAAAAAATCCACTTGTTTTTATGCCTCAGTTTTACGTTTTTTAAATGCAAATGCTGAGTGCAAGTTTTTTGAAAATCTGTCAAAGATGATGTGATATGTCTTATTATCATAGTGTAAAATATTCTATTATCCTAAAACTACTGAGAAGAGACCTGTCTTCCAGTAGAGCTGTCATAAAAGGGAGGATATGGACTGTAAAACAAGGTAGAACCTCCTTATTAGGACAGCAAACTCTTTTTGTCCATGATTTTTATATCATAATTATATAGACAACTACAGTGTAATATAGTAAACTGTTATATACCATGGATACATAGAGTCTGCCTATATATCTCTACACCCAGAGACTATGTGATTGATAATATTGTCTACCAGGTTAGGCAAGATACTACTTGTACATTTATTTAAATTTCTATACATTGCTAATTTAGCCTTATTTGTACACCATTTTTTTTTACTTGCTTTATGAATCTATGCTAATTGTATATATATGTGTAATACACTGAAACATTATCTGTGGAATCTATACAACTCTAAATACTCTTTAAAGTATTTTTTTCATAAGCAATATTTAATTAGATGACAAAAATAATAATCATAGTATCTTATTTAAGACAATGTGCTGTCTTGTAGATAGCTTATTAGAATTCTGTGCTTGAAGTTATTGTATACTTTGTTTGTTCTTGCAAATAAATTATCCAAAAAAAAACAAAAAACAATTAAAACAGAAGAAACAAAGAAAGAGCACAATTTATTTTTCAAAAAAAAAAAATATATATATATATATATATATATATATATATATATATATATATATATATATATATATATATATATATATTTTTTTTTTTTTTTTTTTTTCTTACAGCAAAAACAATCTCCGTTTAGACTAAAAATGCAGAGCATCTTGAGAAACACGTTGCATTATAATTAACCATAACGAAGAGATCGTACCGAATTACCAATAGAATGAATAGTATTTAAAATATAATACGCTGTTAGTGCATCAGATTTTGCCCATTCTGCACAGGTAACCAATTAACTGTCTGTTAAAGAAAGTCTATATATGATTCGAAAGAAAAAAATTCCAAAATACAGGCGATATTTTTCCTTAAGTTAAAAAGCATAAACGAAATTCAAAACAACGTAAAACCAAGGTCACGAGTGAAAATGATTTGAAAGATTTAACCTCAATTCACTTCACGAAATCGGCACAAATATATTTCGCATGTTTTAAGTATCCCTTCGCACGTAAACTGTTGCATAACAAGCAAATTCATCTTTGTCAGTTTGACCCGTTTGTCATGCGTCAACATTCAAACAGCTTTATACTGCTTTATACAAAGAACTTTCGTTTTCGATACGGAATACCGAACCCGAAGTTATAACTGATTAACCGCGATTATCTCTTTATTTTTATATTCGTAAATTACTCAAATTTGAAAAAGAATTCGCCGATAATTTTTGGATTTATATTTTCCTTTCCGTTAGGATTATTTATGCAAAATTACGTTGAATTTGACTCTGAGTCAGTAGTTCTTGAGAAGAAGATTTTTTAAAAATGCACCCCCTTTTCTACAGTTTTGACGTTTTCTCCGTTTTAAATACAGATCGGTTTTTTCTTTCTGCAATTTATAATTACCTTTTAATAGGGGATGCTTTGTGCCAAATTTGGTTGAAATTGACCAAGTGGTTTTAAAGAAGAAGTTTAAAATGTGAACAGATTACAGACGGACAGACAGACGGACAAAAGGTGATCAGAAAAGCTCACATGAGCTTTCAGCTCAGGTGAGCTAAAAAGCTTTTGGAATAATAGCTTTTAATGTGAAAAAAACCAGTTGAAGCGCATTCTTGACCACTATTTAAACAAATGAATATAAAGTTATATTTTTCAATAACGATCACTACAACACTAGCCGTTCCAACAGTATATAATATATAAATTATACTCAGTGTTTCTGAAATGATCCTGAAAATTATAAGGATCCATTTAACAGAAAGTATATCGGTTTTTTAGATTGTGTATTAATCATCATTGTCCTAAATGCTAAATTGTTGATAATTACTTACAGTACTTGCAACTGAACAAAACTCTGCCATATCAAACATTTTACGGTATTTGACCTCCGTTGTGTTTTTGATAGGATTCGATTCATTGTCCTGTAAGGAAAATTAAAAATAATAATTAATATTAAATGTTAAAAACGTTAGTAAAAAAATGTGTTTAAACATATTATGCTGATTTGCTGATTTCGAATGTACCATTTTGAATCTGTCGAGTTGGAAAATCAGAACTGGTGGGAGTTGAAACAAAAGAAACCGTTTTTGGACCTTCCCTGATCCAGCTGTGAAAAAGATGTTTTATAGATAAATTGCTTATATACATGGATTAAACTCATGGTGTAATCAACTACAAAGATTAAAGACAAAACAAAATATGCTCAAATTATGTACTAAGTCTTTTATTTAATATGACCCAAGTATTGCAGATGACGAGTCCGATTTGTCGTTCATGAGCTGAAAAAATGACTTTATGGCAGCAGTAGATTCTGTAAGCATAATGGTCAGTTCTGTTTCTTATCCAATCCAGAAATTATTTAGTCCAGTCGGGTGTTGAACAGATATTAGGGCCCCACTCTGCAGGCAACCTATAGTGATCAGTCTGTCCCTTAGTCCGTTCCTCCGTCCATCTTTCCGTCCGTGATCTCTTGTTCAGAGCATATCTTCTCTCCCCTTGGCCCAATCTGGCTTATACTTCACCAACGTAATGCTTTGTGGTAAAGAGTGTGCAGAGATTTTGGACTATTTTTGTACATGTAGGTCTAAGGTCATAGCAGAATTATTTGAAAAATTCTTATCTGGAGCATATCAATTATCCCCTTGGTTCAATTGGCTAATACCTTACTAACAAAGTATCTAAAATCAATGGGTGTGCAGTGATCTTAAATGAAATGTTTAGGCCTTGAATCAAGGTCATATTAGACCGAGCAAAAAGTTTTTCAGAGCATATATATGCTCTTCATATAGCCCTTTTTGGCCCATGCTTCAAATAAAGAGAGCTTTTGAGTAAAGGCTGTGCAGTGACCTTAAACCAAATTCTAAGGTCAATTTAAAGATCATAGCAGAATTATATGAAAAAATCGTTGTCCATAGCAATTTTTTTCTCCCATTGGTCCAAAAAGGGCGCCTTTGATAAAAAAGTATGCAATATCTTTGATTAACGTTTGTAGGTCAAGTGTCAAGGTCATATCGGATAACAGGAAAATCCTTTTTTTAAGAGTATACATGTATATACCCTTCACTTAACCCTATTTGGCTCATAATTCACACAAACGAAGCTCTTTGGTTAATGGTGTGCCGTATAAATGAACTCAGTCCATGGAAAGATCATAGCATACCTCAGTTAAAAATCAGAACTATTTCCCATATGCTTGATATTGCTCAGGTGGAAGAAAAATGTCTGTTCGTAAAGGGGTAATGAGATTAAATTAAAAGTTCTATGCCAGTTGGAAAATTTCTGGGTCATAGGTCAAGATCATCGCGAGGTAAATCTCTGAAATATTTTCATCCTATTGTCCATTATTTAAGCAGGGCCCTTTGAGATGATCAATATCTTAATGTTGTCTAGTTTATTTGAGCGTGATCGTATATATTTTACTAATAGCTCTCAGACTCTCTGTTCTCAGTTCAAAAATTATCGTTCTAACACCTACAAGCATAACTATTTTTATATCGTTGCTTTTATAAAGGAACTTTACACGTTTTTTTTCGGGAAAACCTGAATGATATATCGAAACGTGCTTTATAATGCGCTACCAGGGTTTTTAAAAAAAGTACTAGTATTGCCAAATTTTGCTTTCGGAAAAATAATACATGTTAATTTGATTTTATGATTATTTTTTAAACGAACATATCAAAGGACAGCGAAAGATAGCATTGACTAGCTGCCTCACTAAAAGTCATCTTTTGATAAGTGTCTAATCAAATTTATCTTTTTATCATATTAATGTAAAAATTTATGTATATTTTCATTAAATATAAATGATTTAGTCAAGCAAATAGAAATAATTTTGTATTTCGGTTTATAACTGCGCTTCTCATAATAAAAACTAACGGAAAACAGATTTTCATAAATAACCCCCTCCCCGCCTCCGTGAAACAAAAATTCCTTTTAGGTGTTTTATAAAATGTTATTTAGCATATTAATATTCATAGGAAAGGTTTGTTGTTTCATGCATGGGGGAATATGTCTACAGACCAAAATATATTCAAAAAAAAAAATCCATTTTGCTTTGTAACGTTTAAAACATTCAACAACTAGACTCTTGTTGCAATAGCAACAATAGGGTCTTCCGTTCTGATAAACTTGTATCAATTTAAATATAAAACATTGCTTCTCTTACGTTAAAAAAATGGATATGATAATAGCTGTGATTGAAATATCAAGACGTTAAGGTAATGGTCCATACCCCACTAGATAAATAAAATGCGTACATAATTTTTTCATATTTTTCAAACGTGTATCTAAGGATATGTTCTTATCAAATTTTACCCTGTTGGCTGGTCCATCGGTATTATAAAAGCTAGGGCCGTTGCTAAAAATAGAACCGATTGCGGAAATGGCGCTTTTCTCATACAAAAAGAATATAAGCCTGAGCCTGAAATTTGACTTTTACAAATTCTTTTTTTGACTTATATCCTATGTAAAATAAAGGAATTATTATTTCAAAACAAAAATTTTTATGTTACACTTGCTTATTTATCAAAAAATAGATAAATCTGCATACAAATTAGATAAAATGAATGAATTTTCACAGAGAATATAAGCTCTTATGATTTTATTTACGTACAGAATTCTCTAAAATTTTGATATTTTTTACATCTTAACGCCATTAATCAATTGGATATAAAATTATCCAAGGGACCGGCCTTTACAGGATCACAATTGGCATATTTTTGGTAAAATCATTAAAATATATATTTTGAAAAAAGATCCGTAAATATAAAACTGTGCATAGGTTAATTATTTCATAACTCTAAACAAATATGTTTTCATTATTGTTAAATAGAAAATATGATTTAAACAAACTGTAGATTAATCTGTATCATTTAAATCGCAAAAGATGGTTTCTTTGGATATCGGTTAGTATTATGGATCGAGATCGGTATTTAGAAATTGCGGATACATGCTGGATAATGCTAACTACCTGATATATGCCTTCAAGACAAACCCTCTATTCAAACTTTTTTTTACTGGTTTTAAAGACTGTTCTTATAATGAAATAACTTCTCTTCAGCGCATGGTTTTTAATTCTAAAAACATTTTTTTTGTGGAAAACAAATCTATGCTCGTTGCTAAGCGAATAGGATAAAGATGATATAGGTAAAATTATTTCCCCTTGTGTTTTTATCTCCCTTATGCACTGAAATATAGATCTCGATCAGGATTTCATTTTGGATGTTTATGGACTTTCAGGGATTAATGTTAAAGAATTTGATTAAATTCAACCTTATAATGGATTGATGTTTATGCAGCACAAAAGTAAGCGGTCTATATTTTCAAAACGAGTACGCAATCGACACAACCTAGTCATGTTATTTCGCTGATTAATACCCCGGTGGGCCTAATTGATTGCAGTTGGCAGGATTTTTGATATATTTGTTTTGAATCAATTTCTATGTCAGCTTGATTTCTTTGTTTTGAAATACGCCTTTTAACGTTAGGTCTCAATTAGATCGGGCACGGATAAGACGTAATAACGCGTGACTTACGTCAGACGTTGTTTTGTGACGTATGGATAATGACCTTAAGTTTTGAAATTCTCTATCTTTGACGACCGGAAGTAAAACCTAACCAAACAAAACTTGTTGAACATTTTCGCAATCATAAGTCAATCTTCTTTCCAAGTTTGTTGTTCAAATCTCTATCAATTCAAGATCTCTTTGAAACATTTTTTTTTTGTTTCGCGAACGAAAACAGAAGAACGAAAGTGGTTGATGAAAATTAAAGCAAGAAACGCTTTAATTTTGAATTTGGTTAGTTTACAATATTGTGTATCTGACTGAATGAATCACCCATGAAAATCAGTTAAAATTGTCAAAAACATGATCTGTATGAACCCTTCCGGTGAGAAACGGAAGTAACGGTTGACACATTTTTCTATCAAATATATATCATTCATTAAAGTTTTGTGTCTCAATCACTTACAATGACATGTCACACAAGTTTCAAATTTGGAAAAGAAAAGCTACCTAAGATATTTGAGATATCTCACCGGAAGTAAAGTTAGTTTGCTTATTTGAAATTAAATAGATGACTATTATAAGATTTTGTACTGATATATGCATTCCATGTAAAAAATGAAATAAAAAAGTAACTTTTTTAAAGTGCTTCCGGTGGGAGCCGGAAGTAAAGTAAAATCAAACAAAATAATGTAAATACATCTTCACAGACATGTCTATCATCCCACAAAGTTTTGTTGTTCAACTCGTTACCGTTTTTGTGATCTCGAGGAGTCAAGGTTTTTTGTTTCGGGACAGTAAACAGACAAACGGAAGTGTTCAATAAAAATTAGTATTTCTTAAACATTAGACACAAAACCTAATGTTTATCATTGATCTAAATTTGTCAAATAAACTAGTTTAATTTTTAAGCAACTTGATTTGTTTGAACTCTTCCAATGTGGACTGGTAGTTTCTGTTGACAAAATGAGAGCGGTTAAACACATCTTCTATCAAATGTCTATCATCCATGTAAGTTTCGTGTCCTAATCACTCACAGTTTCTAAGATCTCGCAGTTACTACCTTTGTTTAAATTATAAATATTTGGGATATCTCATCGGAAGTTGACTTTTTTTTGCTTATTCATCATTGAATGGATGAGTTAAGTAGGGATTCTTTGCTTATGTTTCAATTTTATATATATAAACCGGATAGTAACCACCACTCAAACAAAATAGGGCAAACACATGTAGATAATTAGGTCTGTTATCCCACAAAGTTTGATTGTTCAAGTCAATACTGTTTTTGAGATCTCGAGGGGTCAAGTTTTTTGTCTCGAGACAGGAAACAGATAAACCGAAGTGCATAATAAAAATCAAAGTTAATATTTCTCAATTATTTGATAACAGGACTTTATTGCTTATCAATTTTTTCTAAAATTTTCAAAGAAAAACAGTTCAACTTCTATACAACTTGATATCTTTGAACTCTACCTGTGTGGACCGGAAGTGACGGTTAGCAATATACAAGCAGTTAAACACATCTTCTATCAAACGTCATTCATCCATGTAAGTTCCGTGTCTTGATCATTTATAGTATCGTAGATCTTGAAGTTTAAACATTTGTTTTAAAAAACTTTCTGAGATATTTAAGACATTTCACCGGAAGTAGATTTTTACTGTTTATTTAACCTCGGCTAAATGACATACATGTATGTTAGGATTGATACTTATATTTCAATTTTGTGTTAAATAAATTAAATCCTTAAAAAATGTTTTTTATATTATATACATGTATCAATTAAACTGTGGATAATGGATATGATAATTATTGTGTTTAATATATCCAGACGTTACTTTGATGTAAAACAACGAGAATCAAATTTTGAAGTACTCACTGTGACGACCGCAAGTTACACCGAACTAAACAAAACATGTTAGCCATTTATACAATCATTAGTAAAACTTTCCTCAAAGTTTAGTTGTTCACCTCTCTGCTAAATCTGAAATCTCTTTTAAACAATATTTTTTGTCTCGGGACCGGAAACGGACAAACGAAGTGGTTAAAAAAAACATTGCTATTTCTCGAATATTTGCTTAGTGTACATCACTGTTTATCAGGTTAGATGAAACACCCAAGAAAGTCAGTTAAACTTGTTAAAAACATGATTTGTTTGAACCCTTCCGATGATAACCGGAAGTGACGGTTGACAAAATAAAACCCGTTAAACACATCTTCAATCAAATGTATTTCATCCATGAAAGCCTCGTGTCTCAATCACTTACAGTGACAAAAATCACGCGGGCATTAAACTTCGCAAAAGGAAAGCTACATAGAGATATTTGAGATAATTCACCAGAAGTTAAATTTATTTGCTAATTAAACATTATATAGATGACATATCTATTATTGTTTACTGATATATCAACTCCATGTAAAATAAATGAATAAATAAATAAAGAAAAAAAAAATTTTTCGAAGTCCTTCAGGTGACAACCGGAAGTTACGCCGAACAAAACCAAATAATGTGCACACATTTTCGTGCATAAATTTACCATCCCACATAGTTTGAGTATTCAAGTCGTCGCCGTTTTTAAGATCTCGAGGAATCCAGGTTTTTTTTGTCTCGAGACAAGTATTTCTTAAACATTACACAACAGGACTTTATTGCCTATCAATTTATCTAACATTGTTAAACAAAAACAGTTAGATTCTTAAACAACTTGATTTGTTTGAACCCTTCAAGTGTGGACTGGAAGTGACTGTTGACAAAATAAGAGCGACATCTTCTATCAAATGTTACTCACTCATGCAAGTTTTGAGTCTTTGTCACTTACAGTTTATGAGATATTGCTGGTACAATATTTGTTTCAAATCTCTCTGGATGTATTTTTTTTATTAATCATCGGATAGATGACATATGTAAGCGTTTATACTTATATTTCAATTCTGTGTTAAATAATAAAATAGGTAGAACAAAATTAAGTGCTTTCTCTGACGACAGGAAGTTACGGCAAGCAAAACAAAATCATTTAAACACATCTAAACAAATAGGTCTTTAATCCGACAAAGTCTTGATTCTGACATCTTTATTGTTTTTTTTAAATCTGGATGTCTCTAGCTTTTTGTCGCAAGACAGGAAACGGACGACCGGAAATGAATTTTGAAAAAAATGGAAATGAAATGGAAGACCTTAATAATGAACTAACCTCTTGTTGCTATAGGAACAAAAAGGTCTTTCGTTTTCATATAAATGTATTATTCTGTAAATAAAAAAATCTGTGAAATTGAAAATATAATGGATAAAATATTTACTTTAAGAAATCTTCCAGAACTTACTTTCATGTCAAACAAAGAAAGGTAAAAAAAATCATTTTTTGACTACTTTAACTACAGAAAGTTACATCAATTCAAGCAAAACATGTTTAACAAATCTTTAAGAAAGAGTTAATCTACCGACAAAGTTTGGTTGTTGATTTTTTTTTTACCGTTTTTGAGATTTTGTTGGGACAAGGTGTATAGTCCCGGAACAAAAAGAAACTAGCGGAATTGAAAAAAGGTAAGTATTTCTTAAACATTTGCATCTCGCATATTACTGTTTATCAAGCCCACAAAAACAGTGTAAGAAAAACTGTTAAACTTTAAACAATGATATTTGTTTGAACTCTTCCGGTGATGACCAGAAGTGACAGCCGACAAAATGAAACACGTTTAACACATCTTCTATCTAATGTCTATCATCTATGTAAGTGCCGTGTTTTGATCACTTACAGATTCTTAGATCTGGTGGTACAAAATTTAATTTAAAAAAGACAATTTGAGATATTTGATATATCTCACCGGAAGTACATTCTTTTGTTTATTTAACATCGCATAAATGACTTATGTAAGGAGTTATAATAATATAATCATTCTATGAAAAAAACATAAAATAGGTAAAAAAATAAATTTTGAATTGCTTCCGGTGTCGACCGGAAGTTACGCCGAACAAAACAAAATAATGATAACACGTCTTCACACAAAGTCTGTGATCCCACAAAATTTGAATGTTGAAGTCATTATCATTTTTGAGTTCTCGAGGTCTCAAGGTGTCTTGTTTCAGGGCAGGAAACAAACTAACAGAAGTGCTCAATAACAATAAAAGTTTATTAAACATAAGACAACAGAACTTAATCGTCTATCAAATAATGTAAAGTTGTCAAACAAAAACAACTGAACTCTTTCGGTGTAGACCGGAAGTGACGGTTGACAAAATGAAAGCAATTAAACATATCTTCCATCAAATGATATTATCCATGGAAGTTTCTTTTCCTGGTTACTTACAGTTCCTAAGATATCGCCGTTACTTCATTTGTTTAAATTTTACAACCTGATATATTTGAGATTTCTCACCGGAAGTAGACTTTTTGCTTATTCAACATTGGATTGATGAGTTCATTAGGGATTCCTGACTTATATTTCAATTTTATGTAAAATAAATTAAATGCATGAAAAACAATAATTTTTAAAAGCGCTTCCGGTGACGACCAGAAGTTACCACGACGCAAACAAAATAAGGTAAACTCATGTACATAATTATGTCTGTAATCGAACAAAGTTTTATTGTTCAAGTCATTACTGTTTTTTAGATCTCGAGGAGTCAAGGATTTTTGTCTTGGGACAGAAAACGAACAAACGGAAGTGCTTTATAAAAATCAAAGTTAATATTTCTCAATTATTAGATAACAGGACTTCAATGCTTACAAAGAAAAACAGTTCAACTTCTATACAACTTGATTTCTTTGAACTCTACCGGTGTGGATCGGAAGTGACAATATAAAAGCGGTTAATCACGTTCTCTATGAAATGTCACTCATCCATGTAAGTTTCGTGTCTTGACCATTTATAGTTTCTTATATCTTGAAGTTCAAACATTTGTTTTAAAAAAAGCTATCTGAGATATTTGAGAATCTCACCGGAAGTAGATTTTTACTGTTTATTGAACCATGGCTAAAAGACATATTTATAGATTTATACTTATATTTCAATTTTGTGTGAAATAAATACTTTGAAAAAATAATTATTCAAGTTCTTCTTGTGACGACCGGAAGCTACGACGAACAAAACAAAATAGTTTAAACACGTCTATCATCCAACAAAGTTTGGATGTTCATTTTTTTATCCTTTAGGAGATCTCGTTGTCCAAAGCTTTTCGTCGCAGGACAGTAAACTGACGACATAATTGAATTTTGAAAAAAAAAAAAAACCCTCAAAATATTACCATTTTCTATCACCCTCGAAAATTTCAATAAAATTTATCCAGCCATCTCTGAGAAATCTTGCGGACAAAAAAGGGGAAAATAATAATAATCACTAGACTCTTGTTGCTATTGCATAAAGGTTTTCCGTTCCTCATCTGTTAATCTGAACAAAAAATCCGTTTGATTGTTCAAGTCTTTACCGTTTTTGAGATATCGAGGTGACAAGCTTTTCGTCACGAGACAGGAAACAGACGAACGGAAGTGAATTTAGAAAACTTTAATTAAATATTTCTAGATCTGTTTATTTTCAATCATTCCTGAAAATGTCATGAAAATCCATAAAGACATCTCTGAGAAATTCACGAGTCAAAAAGGGGAAAATAATAATAACTAGACACGATCTCGTTGCGAGCAAAGAGGAGGTCTTCCGTGCGATTTTTTGAAGGTTATATGACCTTGTCTTTGATATTTGACCTTTAATCTCCTTATCGGGGCAACAACAAAAAAATTGTTGGTTGAATTTTGTTAGGAACATCATTCTCAGCATTTTATTCTATATTAATTTTCAAAATGATGCTTTTTAAAATATTTGTTCTGTTTGAGGTATGTTATCAAAGTTTTGTACTTCTGGCCCCTTAAAACCCCTAAATACGGAACACATGATAAAATAATTATAATATATTGTTAAATAAATGTGAGATGAACATTATTGCTTCCTAAACATATAACAAAATATTTTTCAGTAAAGTGCTATGAAAGAAAGACTTCAGAGCCTTTATTGGCCCCTAAAAATAAAAAGATAGGTCTTTTGATATTAAACATATTTTGTTCACTAAGTGTTTAGAAATTCTTTGCCGTTATTGAGCTATTTTGTAAAAACCGTTTTAAGCATCTTTTATTCTATATTGCTTTTCAAAATATTTGTCCTTTTTGGGATATATTCGATCAAAGTTTTGGACTTTTGGCCCCTTAAAACCCCTAATTACGTAACGCATAATAAAAAATTTATAATGTATAGTTTTATTAGTGAAAGAAGAAGATTTTTGCTTCTTAAACATATTACAAAATATTTCTCAGTAAAGTGGAAGAAAGAATTTAGAGCCCTTTTGGCCCCTAATTTGAGGGACCAGCCCCTTTTTTGGTTATCAAACGAAATATATACATGTAAATATATAATGTTAATATAATTCTCTATATATAATGTTAAAATATTTTCAGGAAAGGAGATAAAGAACGAAAACCAATAAAAATGACGTCGTTTTTTCAAACTCGATTTTCGGGTCCAGGCGAGCTTCGACGCCAGACAACCATAAATGCCTTTAAAATCATCTGTAATCTTTTGTCTACAATTCCTGAAAAATTTAAATTCAATATCTTTTTTCGTTTAGAAGGAGATAGCAGGACAAACTGACCCTCTAAAAATCACTAAAACGTCAATATCTCCCGAACGGAAATGACGTCATTAAAATAAAAAAAAATATAAATAAGGTTTTTATCAATATCTACAAGATCTGAAATTTTCACGGAAATCGGTCGAGTCGTTTTCAAGAAATCGCTTGTACAAAAAAGCGTAAGAAAAAAAAATAATTAAAGGGAAAAAGAAACAAAGCAATAAAAATAAGGTCATCCGTTGGAAAACGGAAGACCTTAATTATGAGAAGAAACATAACAACCACTATAAGGTCTTCCGTTGGAAACGAAAGACCTTAAAAACATTACAATCACTAAAAGTTCTTTCGTTTGATACGGAAAACCTTAATAAAAAAACGTTACAATCACTATAAGGAAACTGAAGACCTTAATAAAAAAAAAACTTTACAATCACTATAAAGTCTTCCGTTAGAAACGTAAAACCTTAAATATTAATTAAAATGAAAATTAACTTTAATATCCAATGTAAAAATGTGATTAATAAGTTTTTTATGCACATATCGGCTGATAAATAATATTTTCCTCACTCATAGAGACCGATTTCCATGATTTTTTTAGACCCCGGTAATAAAACTGTTGTTTAAAATTATTTGTCTACAAATCTATATTGATACAATTTTGATTATACTTTTTAGAAGATAACTTTGAACATCTGACAGAAATTCCGAAATATTTGGATGTAAAATGTAGGTGGGACACGGACGTTAGCGTTCACAGTTCGTTCTTCCTCTCGATAGTTTAAAAGTTTCATTCTTACAATATCAAATTTTCAAAACTCCTGACGACGTTTACTTGTGCGCATAGGCCGTAATCTGGTTTGACTTGTCTTATTGAACATTGAATGTCAGAGATTTCCAATGCAAACATAAGGGGAAATATACACATATTTTAAAAAAAAAACAACCTATTAACCTACCTTTTTTGCAAACTTTACAGGGGACAGTTCTTTCGTCGGTTACCTCTACTGGCTCAGAGTTCAATATTTCGTTTTCCAAACCCCACTTTGGCGAATCTGTTGTTAATGTTTGTAAGACATAGTGTAGATTTCCCTTAAGTAAAAGAAAAACAAAAAAATAATAATAAAGAAATAAATTGTTAAAATCAAAAATAATGAATTTATGATTTTTTTAAAACCTACATTGTTTGTTTCTGCCGGTTTGCCAAATATTGGAATATTCAAGGTAGTAAAACTTTGAAATTGTACCATAACCTACAAGTTACAAAAAATGTTAATGGATTGTTATATTTTAAAACAGGAAATACCACTTTGCACGTGTTGCTACAGGGAATTCTCTTACATGTTCACAGGTGCCGTACAATTTCACCAATATAAATCGCCCAGTGAAAATTTTACGGGGATCAATAAAATCTTCAACTGCAATATTAAAATTAACAATTATTTGATAAAATAAAATATGGCACCTTAAAAACCCAGAAAAATGATCAATTAAGCCTACCTGTTTTTTTGCCCTGCATTGATTTCTGAAATACTCAAAATATAAATTATGTAGGTTTTAAATGAATAAGATATGGTTTAAATTTTTCCAATCATTATAGAAATTAAAGTTTAATCTTACAATATAATTATCACTGTCTTGAAAAATACCATCAAGTAATGCATTTAGTAACTCATAACTGTCTTCTTGTGTTCCAAGCCTAAAGTGTTCGTTTCTAAAATAAGTAAAAATATTTTTTTATTCAAACAGATGTTGTATTTAATTCCTGATCTTAATTTTATAGGCATATTAGAAAAGGTCAAATCTTTGTCTTGAAGCATTTATCAAACAAAGCTTTACAATTAAAATTACCTTTTATGGATAGAGAAAAATACTTTTTCGAGTTCAGATTTGTTATCTTCATCATTCTCAGTTGTTTTCCCGAACAAGACACAAACATTTTTAATTAGGTCCAAATGTTCAAATTCCCACGAATCTTCCTATAAGCAGACACAATGCGTACACATTCAAAAACTGCTGGTACGTTGAACGTTTACTTAAGGGGAATGTATGACCTTCTTGTACATATGTGCAATAAAATGTTAACACTACCTGAACTGAATTATTTATACCAAACACTGACCAAAGCAGTGCAAATGATACAAAAGCAATAAGAAAAAAACCTGTTTTGTCTACAACAAAAAGGAAGGGCTTTTGACAGCACTTTAGCCCCTCATTGAAATTCTTCATTTTTTTTCACAGCTAGTGTTTGATACAATGAGACCAAAAAAGTTATAAACCTATACTCATACAAGATATATATATATATATATATATATATATATATATATATATATATATATATATATATATATATATATATATATATATATATATATATATCCCTTTAAGGTCCCTTTAAGCCACAAGTTTTAAATTGCACGTTTAACTTTGAACTATAGCCCGAACAAAAATTCAAAAATCGAATGAAAAATAAAACAAAAGTTACAGTTAAAAGGCTGTTTTGTATACTGACGCCTGCAGATCCTTTAAAATTTCGAATTGTCTACCAAAACCATTTTCGGTTTGCGCATTGTGTGTATTAATACACATGAAATACTTCACCCTTAACTTAAAAACGGTTTGAGAAAACGTTACACGCGTGATTTCAATTTAACACTGAACTCCCATAGACGATTTTCAACGACTCATAAAACCTGCAGCACTCAATAGTTTTGATTGAAACTTTGGATATAGCCTATGTAAATTTCCTCAATATCAACCATGTCTATGCCTTTTATAAAATTCCTAAGATTTCTCAAATTCGTGGCATTATGTCTCAAAAACGGTAAGATATAATAACATGCCCACGCTTACAATTTTGTACAACTTTACAAGATGCATCTAGTTCTAAATATGAATGCCTTAACTCCCAAAAAAATAAAAAAAGAAAGATATTGCGTTGTTATAAATTTTAAGTATTTTTATTGTGTAAATCGGAAGTACCAAAACCTTACTTAAGGATGACGTTTACTCAGAATGAAAAAAAAATCCACTGATGATAATGAAAAACCATCTATTGTGTGTTATAGACCTTTGCTCGTATTGTTATTTTTCACTTTCAGAAAAGTAGGTCAATGACCTACTTTTTGAGTTAATGGCCATTGAATATTTATTGAAAAATCAAGAAAAATCCCATAAAATTTTACACTACGATTGAGATTTTCTTAATTATAAAAATATTACAAATAATTAAACACTTTAAAAAATAAGATACAATTTATGAATGGAAGTGGCACTAAATAAGTACACAACATTAAGATTTCAGCATCAATTTTAAAAAATAATTCAGTTCGAATTTCCTCTATCAGTTTTCAAATCCCTAGCCATTTTTGATTCAATTTTACAAAAAATTGAATGATGATAATACAAAAACATTTATGATATTGATGTACTTATATTGACCTTATTCTGTTGCCATAAAATTTATATGAGGTCAATGATCAAAATTTTGAGATATGATGTCTTTTATCGTTTTTAAGCATTTTTCAATATTTTTATTATTCGTGCCATAAGATTATTTTAATGAATAAGTGAGGTAAAACCAACAGAAAATATGCAACATTACGTAGACTTAAATATAAAATCCTAACTTTTAATATTAGACTACTGCCAAAAAACTTTTAGCAAAAAACAAAATCTGCAAAATTTAGTCCGAATTTCCTCTGTTTGGCTAAAAGTCAATTTCTGTTTGAGCATAATTCCATAATAAAGTAAAACTATTGAATGTTTTGTCAATAATAATTCATTTCATAAACACTTTTTGTGTTTAGAACAAATTTTACTCATTAAATTGAACTTTTTAACAATCGGAATTTGAGAACTCAACCCTTGAGTAAATAACACCCTTAAGCGTGTCACTAAGTCAATAAAAATTTCAATCTCTCGTACCATTTTCAAAAAATCTTTGACGAAACATTGTCAAGAATAATAGAAATTCATAAAAACAAAAACAATAGGACTTTTCGACCAAAAGTCAAAAAGTCTTATTATTTGGAATAGCTGTAGAACTACACAGCTGCAGACTTATACTGAAGACTGGACGATCAAAAAAAAAATGAACGGGGATCATTGATATCCACTTTACAAACATTTGTCAAAAATGGTTGAATCTTGCACATTTATGATGTAACTTTGTCTCAAAATGGGGTAACATATTTTTTATTAATCGGCATGTACGTAATTCAATTTATCAGTCGATATGATATCTATTTTTTGAACAAAAAAAATGCAGTCCAGACTAAGAACTCCTGTGTCAATAAAGGCACATTCATAGAAAAAAATGTCAATTAAAAAAAGACGCGTTGTATGCGAACGACATCTCTATCCAGTTCGAAGCTGTTTTTGTTTTTGTTCTTTTTATCTGTATACATTTTGTATAAATTACATCAGAAAATTGTTTTTATAAGTGGGGTAAGGGTCCACAATATAAATTGTCTTAACAAAAAATTAACATACATTTTTAAAAGAAAATATAACTCCAATGTATTAACAAAGACAAATAATTAAAAACCATGTATATATTGTGCCGACAGATAGTGTCTCAGACATATTTGAAGAAAAGGGTTCCTATTTTGATACAAATTTACTACTCAACTGGACATCCTTCGGCCTTTTTCTCAACAAATGGTTGTAAAGTGGACTCTAATGACTCACATTTTTCCGATTTTTAAATCTTCAAGACAAATCTTTATGTCACAGTTCTATGTAACTAAAAGGACATTAATGTTCTAGTAGAACATATAACAACTCATATTCATTTAATATTTGGTCAACAGTTTTGTTAAGTTTCAGGTTAAAACAATACCTACATTTTTGTCCTCAAATATATAAAATGGTCAATCATATCTTCATGTATCAAGTCGCTTTAGCCTTACCTCTAGGTACTGCAAAGCCTTTTTCAATGGTTTTGTAGCATGTAATGCCTACAGAGAAAATAATTTAGGACGTGAAAGAAGTTATGCTTTTTAAAGCTAGTTTGACAAATTTGACAATGCACAACCAAATAAATTTTTTTACGGGAATTTCGAATTGCAAACGACATTAATATTACTCAGATGATTCTTTTGAAAACCTGTTGGAAGAGACTCGCAAATTTCCAAATCTATATATTAGATTAACGTTTTCCTTGTAAGAAACGATTTTTTGTTTAGAATTGTGACTTTCTCTGTGTATCGAAATTGAAACATTGGAAGAAGAAATTTTAAATTGTTTAATTAAATATTTTGATTTTAATTGTACTTCATTACTCATTCAAAATATCAGCAAAACATGTTGAAAACGATAACCCGATACAGAGATTTAAATGAAGAACAAGAAATCTGTGAGCCAATGCTCACCTCTGCTCTAATGTGAATATTATTTTCAAATTCGGAAAAGTCGACATTAGAAAGGAAATTGGTATCGCATTTGTTTGAAAATAGTTTCGAAGATATGGCATGCATAAACAAGAGTGTGTTAAAATTTCAAGCATCTGCGATTAACAGTTACTGAAACGTCTTAAATGAAAATTTGTGCAAAAAATAATTTGTACAAAAATGAATCCCACCAAATGGCGAACGTATGCATGTACAGTGTGATAAAATTTAAAGCATCTACGATTAATAATTACTAAGACATAAGCAAATGAACGTGTTTTACGAATAGACTAACACGCACACAATGGTAAAACACTAACCCCCTTTTCTTCAGAGCGGGGTATATTTACCTGCAATGCCGAGTTAAAGTAACAGGTGTTGCCTAGGTTTTTGAATTTCTGCAAAAAGTATAAAAGACTTGTCAGCAGAAAAATAATTACAGTAAAAAGTGACAAATACTTTATCACATACACCAAATAACCCAAAACTGCAGACAATTTAAATAGATAATGAAAAAGCTTTTATTTGATGTAAAATAGAAATAAATCTAGAAAAAGACATATTCATGTACAACTTTTAAAAAAAAAAGGGTTTTCATTTTCGACAAAACATATCTGATTTTCTCTTAACCAGCTCTATGTTTTAAAATTGACGATAATTTACAAATTCGGCGTTTGCGTTTACATCGATTTTTTATTATCAAGTAACTATCGATTTTAAAAAAAAATAGGAAAACAAGTTAACATACCTTAATTCAAATATTATAGCGAGCGAAGCGAGCTCTAAGAACCATTGTGCGCGGGGAAAAGAACGAGATAAACCTATAGATTTATCAAACAAAATTTTTTGTCTGCGTCCCATAATGCTCTCTAATGTTTTTACCCGTGGTGCTATGCCAAAAATGGCCGACATTTCACTCGTAATTAACTTGAGGATTGAAGACACGTTCTGAGTATTGCACAAGCTTTGGCGAGACCCAAGAGATTTGTTACATGCTTCCATATCTTCGTATTGAGTCGAGATACGTAAACAAAGACAAAACAGGTCATGAATGACGTCACACTGCTCTCGCGATATATTTCCAGCGAGGTGGGTCTAACATCTGTAATGCGTGTGCTAGTAATTTAAGTTTAGACTGCGATACCTGCCTCAGATGTAGTATTAAATTGTTTGTTTTGTGTTTTGTCTTTAAACCACAATGGACCACAACGAACCACGATGAAACCACAATGAACCACAATGAAACCACAATGAATCTAAATTAACTTAACTAGGGTGAGAACTAGTCTTTAAATGGTACATGTAAATAATTCCTTTCCATTTTAATTCTACCTATTCGACGGCAGATTATATGTTAAAGAATTTCAAAATGCTGTTTAAAATTGCCTTCTTTATTTGGCACATGCATACCTTATACCTCAATATTTTATTTATCTTACTCAATTGTTTAAAACACCTTTTATTCACATGTAGATAGATGTTTAAAAGAAAAGCAGCAATGAATAAATTAATAAATACATGGTAAATTTAGATATTTAATATAATCAAGACCTTTTGGTTATTTCAAGCTTTTATGATTATCAGTTCTCGTAATGTTCTTTCTGTTTAATTTTGAAGTAATCAGTCGTTTCACGTAACCTCTAGATTATTTGATCACCTGGTGAAAAATTCAATATAAACAATGTCAATTTTTTTTAGAGCAGATTAAAATGTGGAAATTATGTGGACAATCACGTGTGAATACAATGACCGCTTCTGTATAAAAATGTGTTTTATATCTGTTTGTGTGTTCAATTGTTTTTATTTATGCAATGCAATGTATTGCAACGCTATGGCTATTAGATTCGCATTTTTTTTCTGTTGATTGATTATTACTTTTCTACAGAAAGCGTACGCAGGCATTGCATTTAGGGTGGATATATATATATATATATATATATATATATATATATATATATATATATATATATATATATATATATATATATATATATATATATATATATTAATTATGGATTCAAATACTGATTTACTTTTACTTTCTGAGGACTAGAGGAAGATATTATGAACTAATCGGTTAATAATACATGTATCTTTTTTTTTTTCGCAGTGCCTGTTTCGCCACTTTTAAAAAGTTACTGCTACGATATACCCGGAAGAGGATCGCAATACACTATAAAGTTTTGGTTTCATAAGGTTTACCCATGCTACAGTCCCTTCAAAGATAGACTATTTTATCACATAGAATTGTTTCCTGTGATACTCTTTTCATCATAAAAAAATTATCAAAAGATATTAGTAGGTATAGAGTTATGTTGGATTTTTTATGTCGAAGTAAGATATACAATGAAATCAAATATTTCTTTCAGCGGCATATTAAGGACACTCAAAGAAAAAAAATACTAAATGGATTTTTATTATGAAAACGACAATTACCGCAAATAGAAACATCTTTCACACATTTATTATGTAAAAATTTGCGCTGTAATAAATATACGGCGTGTCTTTTTCGCAATAGAAAAATTGGCGGTAAAACGAACGATCCCTAGGCGTTTTACATTGAGAAATAGCTGCAACCATTGCAAACAAATTTGCTTTACGGTACTGAAAAAATAGACTGACTGCCTTGAAAATTTGACAAAGGTAAACATATGTTGGCATTGCGAGGATTACGAATTTTGCTAGCCGGGCGGGGGGGGGGGGGGAGGCTCTATAGAAGGAATTTTTTGGTGACATTATTAAGTTTTACTTTTTTAATGCATGAAACCCCTCTCGTTCTCGACATGTTGTGCATGATTAAACAAGAACAAGATACGGTATTGGCAGTATTTGGCCGCAAAATTTACGATATTTTTAAGGTCTTTGTCTTGGAATTTGATGTTGTGTATTGTGCTAAGTATGATATAAGCTAAATCCTACAGGAATTAAATGACGTCATTTTTCACTAGGGCGTCACTCATGTGCGCTAAACATGGAATGTCTTACTATATACTGTTATTTGAATAGTTTCCGATAAAATTAGACACTTTCACATGCGACAACCACTTTTACATACAGGCTCGTCATTTAATTATTTATTCACATGTTAAAATTAGTGTTGGTTGTCACATGTGAACAATATGAATTTTTTTTAATTTTTTGAATTTTTTTAAAAATGAATATGGAAAATGATATTTTATTGACGTCAGTTACGCTATTATCCATCAGTATCGACGTAAACAACGCCATTAATAACACTGAAAAAGAAGCTGATTACCAGAATGTATTAATTAATAATTTACTATTCTGTCTGCACTTAATATTGTTCCACTGGTTCTTTTATTCAAACAGTACAGCTCAAGAAAAAACACCGGCCACTGCGTTTTGTTACGGCGTCAAAACAAGAAAAAACACAACGCAACGCAATGCAACATAGGCAGTTACACTATGTAACACGCGGTATATATCTGTGAAAATTGATGATTCAAGTTTAAAAAAAAATGTTTTTATTTTTTTAAAACAAAGTTAAATAGGTTCGATCCTCTGATTTTGAGTAGCCATTTTTTGTCACCTCTAGTCTGGAAATGCTGTGTCATATATGAATTCTACTTGTAAATTCCTTTTTTACAATGCCAAATAAACTCTATTGAATAAAATAGTGAAGAAAAAATTCCATATTTAGAGAGTGTAGTAAGGGACTATATTTTGTGGCGGAAGGTTTTTAAGAAGAAAATGAACATTTTTCATAACTCAGTTGTTTTAGAGTACCGTGATTTTAGCTTTCTTTTTTTCCGTGCAGACCAAATTTTCAGATAGTTTGTGCATTGGGATATCTTCGTATTGTTTCAAAAACATATTTCAACAATATTTCAATATTTCTATCGACTTATATTGGCATGTTTAAGTGATGTTTCATAAAAGTAAAGAAAAAATCAACTCCAACTTTCCCCTAAAATTAGCTTATTTCATGCCATATCTCAAAATTTACATTATAGACCCGTACTTCTGGTTTTATTTTCTGAATATTCAAGTTTCTTTTGACATGTCTGTCATAGTTTGAGAAAAAGTTTGAGACTTTTTAATTATTTAATTGCATGGTGAATCGTTTATGAATAAAAATAGTATTTTTTCAGTGCAAAAGGTCAAAATATCAATAAGGTAAAGAAATTGCAAACTTTTTCAATATGATAATTTTAATTTTATTAATTCTAAAAAATGTAAATTTGTATTTGATACCATGGTTCATTTCGATAAAAATTTATAGAGGGAAAAGCGATTTCTGTGCAATTTGCACTTTCAGTGCAGAAAGGTCATATTAAATACACCGTAGCACCGAAAGGAGCATATAGATCCCACAATTTTGTTTTGAATTTTGGTTTAGATATGTGTGTAGATATTTAAAAAATACTTTAGATATTTTTTTTAGAGAGATTTTGATCGCAGGATCCAACGTCCTTAAATACTTATTCATTTACGTCAGAGAAGCCAAAGGAAAATAAAAGAATCTGAAAACAACAACAACAACAACAAATTACATGACACGCAACGTTTAGACCAATGCGATTGGTCTGGCGGATTTCTAATAAGACAGAGACCGAAAATATTTGTCGACATATTTAAAGGTTTGATCAAAATACGTATAATTTATTTTTTTTAAATTATGTTTAATTAGGTCAATTTGTAATTGTAATATGTGATCGTATAGGTAGTAGTTTGATCAATTAAGATAGCGCTTAGAGTCATAATGGAAGACAAATTGTCTAGTCCGTGATTTTTTCTCACTTACTCTATTCAAGACAACGGTATCAATTCTAAAGGGCTGATGAAATCAATTCGACTTTCTCGAGTAGAATAATTTACAATAAATTCTATATTTTGTGTAACTTTAAATCTAATTCTTTCTATAATTTTTTTTGCGATCTACATGTACATGTCGATGTAGAAACGAAAGTGCACAGCTTTGGGTAGCGTTGTAGGTAAAAAATGTACATATATGAAGCAATTTATCATTGAACCAACCAAGCAGTTTCAGTCAGAGTCCACGTGCTACACCTGTCAATCAAATCAGCCTGCGAGCTGCACAATGTACTTCTTCCAATAAACTTGTAAAAAAAATTTTGTCCAAAGAAAATAGAAATATGTGTAGCAAAAAAGTATTTAGAGTTATTAATGTACATGTATAATATGATTCTTACACTGCGTGTGTGAAGGTTGATTTGTATACTACGTTGTTAAAACAGAAACACACTCTCTCTCTCTCTCTCTCTCTCTCTCTCTCTCTCTCTCTCTCTCTCTCTCTCTCTCTCTCTCTCTCTCTCTCTCTTGTAAATTTTTGTACAAACAAGATTGTGAGACAGGATCAGATTTAATCTCTTTTAATTATATTTCAGGTCCAGTCCACATTTTTTCATTCAATGATTCAATGATATTTTAATTGAGGTTAGGTATCAGACGAAGACCCCCCCTTCCCTTTTTCCCTCACCTCCTTCGAGTTTATTGTTTTGGCATTATTAAATTGAATCCTGTCCTGTCCAGTCCGTTATTTGATATACATTTAAATATTGTAACTGCGTTTCTGCGAGATAGTTTTTTTTCTTCATAGAATTAATCATATGCTTATTTTTTATGAAATAAAAGTAAATTTGCGTGTAGAAATATGTTTTACGCCTTTTAAAAAATATTACATTATTTTTTTTTGGTTTTACTCTTAAACGTAAAGTAAACTGTCGTGTTAGGTGCTTTTTTATCGAGATTATAATTAATTCCAAAAATTTCTCATTTTATTCTCTCGGGATCGGTATACGGGACATACAAAAGACCTGAATGACATGAACATATATATAAATGATATATTTGAATTTCTCATCGTCAAAAACCCACGGTTTTTCTTAAACATGTTAAAACATAATAATCTTCAATTGTTAAGTAGTTAGTAGAATGTACGGTATTTTCATACGTCATTTGAAACCGTTTCCAAGGATTTTAAAAACAATTGCGGCAAGAACATGTTTTAAACAAGAGGCCCATGGGCCACATCGCTCACCTGAGAAACAAATGGTATGATAAAATTAGCTTAATGGAGTCATAATACAAACTATCTGTACAATGTACAATAATACATAATACATTGTATCTACACTACCTGAGGATGCTTTCACACAAGTTTCAGCTTTCCTGGCTGATTAGTTTCTGAGAAGAAGATTTTTAAAGATTACTCTATATATCCTATGTAAAACTTCGATCCAACATTGTTGCCCCAGCCTACCCCGGGGGCCATGATTTTCACAACTTTGAATCTACACTACCTGAGGATGCTTCAACACAAGTTTCAGCTTTCCTGACTGATTGGTGTCTGAGAAGAAGATATTTAAAGATTTACTCTATATATTCATATGTAAAACTTCGATCCCCCATTGTGGACCCACCCTACACCCGGGGGTCATGATTTTCAAAACTTTGTATCTACATAATGCTTTCATACCAGTTTCAGCTTTCCTGGCTGATTAGTTTCTGAGAAGAAGATTTTTAAAGATTTACTTTATATATTCCTATATAAAACTTCGACCCCCCCCCCCCATTGTGGCCCCACCCTACCCCCATGGAACATGATTTTCACAATTTTGAATCTACACTACCTGAGGATGCTATCACACAAGTGTCAGCTTTCCTGGCTGATTAGTTTCTGAGAAGAAGATTTTTTAAAGATTTACTCTATATATTCATATGTTAAAATTCGACACCTCATTGTGGCCCCACCCTACCCCTGGGGGTCATGCTTTTCACAACTTTAAATATACAGTACCCGAGGATGCTTCCACACAAGTGTCAGCTTTCCTGGTCTTATGGTTCATGAGAAGAAGATTTTTGAAAATTTCTCGAAAATTTTCATAAATTCTTAATTATCTTCCTTTGCAAAAGGGCGTGATCCTTAATTTTCATAACTTTGAATCCCCATAGGCTAAGGATGCTTTGTCTTAAGTTTGGTTGAAATTGGCCCAGTGGTTCTTGAGAAGATGTTGAAAATGTGAAAAGTTTACAGACAGACGGACAGACAGACGGACGACAGACAAAATGTGATCAGAATAGCTCACTTGAGCTTTCAGCTCAGGTGAGCTAAAAACGCCAGAAAAAGCGACATCGGCTGACCGCACAGAACAGCGCTAAATCATAAAGTTATGTGCCAACTTGGGTTAAACGACGTTAGAGACGAAATAAACGATAAAGGAATCCAGAAAAACCGATATCGGAATTTTTCCGATATCGATTTTTCTTTTATCACCCCGTTTCTAATTATTTTTGCTGAAGTATATAACGATAATCGAACAAATATTTTCAAAATTTAAGTTTGGTTATAATCGACATATAGGTACATTTAGATTGTGATCAATTGACATTATTTTCCGGTACTTGATGCATGTATTTGAAAATTTAGAGGAGGCGACGTTGCTTGGGATGCGGGAATATAAGTTTATTGGATGGGGCTACAGTTGGCAAAGGGGCAAGTTTTCTGAAGTTCCTTATGTATTCGCCCAACATGTTCACCGAAAAGCAGTTATCCCTTTAACGATATATGATGCGATGTTTATTCTCGTGAGGAAGGGGTTGGGTTGGATTACATTAAAGAACGCGGTGGATGACAAAACTCAGTAGATATCTGACTAACAAACAATTGAGTGTTTCCTTATATAGAGATGACGAGTATTTTAAAGTTTTCTTTAATATAAGAACAACACATTTCAGGCTATAGGAATACCTCACAGATATGACTAAACATACTATCCATCTAAATACGGAAATGAAGAAAAAAATATCTGCTGTATTTTTCAGTGTGTGTCTAAATATGTGTATATAAACTGTAATTTAAAAAAATATGCTGTCGTTATTTACAAAGTACAGTGGTAACAGAGATAGTCTAGTCCGATTTAGTCGAAAAAAAACTTTTAAGGTGGCTCTATACACCACTTTTTGATGACGCAGTACACAAAAAATTAAATCTGGAAACATGCAATTCCGATACTAACTGATTTAAACAGAGGCGAATTGTATGGGAACCGCTCTTTTGAAAAATTTCTTAAATGAATAGATTTAATTTGATAATTGGAAAATTCATTCCTTACAAGTAATGTGGTATGTGGTACCTTCACGTTGTGTGGTATTATTTATCGAAATAAACGATAAAATCAAGTATAATTTTTTAAATAGTTTCTTTACCCTTATCGATGTGTTACACCGTAGCGTAGTGGGTTAGCGGTTTCACTACTAACCTGTAGGTCGTGAGTTTGACTCTTGTTGAGAACAATAATTTTTTTTACTTTCCAAAAATTTCTAAAACGTATTATTTGTTGAATACCGTGAAAGAAAACTCTAAACCGGTGAAAATATTTCAATTATGATATACTTTATATAATGCACATTAATATCGACACCTAACGGGGATGAGATAGTTGCTTTGATTTTCTCTCAGGTTGGGATACATAAATCCTATTAGCCTAGTCAATGTTCCCCATTATTTATTTGACTTAGTTTTGCATTAAAGTGAATATATTCACATATAAAGGGCGAAGTCTATAATGAAATATGTATGTATTTATCATTCCAACATTATATTTAGGAAATTTTCTTCAACTCGGAAATGAAAACTCCCCAAGGTGTTTGGGCCTTGGGACTTAGGAACGATAACCCTTACCCGAGGAACTTTCATACCAAATAAAATTTAAAATATTTTTTGTGTTTATTTGCAATGGTTTTCATTCAATTTATTATGTCACTATTATCAAAATACATTTTCTTATAACATCAAGCAACTTTTTCAGATGATTTGTCAACAGAGTAAGAAAATATGAAAAATTATGTTTTGGGGAAATACTAAAAAAAATTGCAATAATAACACTTTTGAGTGTTAAGAAGTGTCATATTTTTTTTATGTGTCCGAAGGAAATATCCATCATATGACAAACAAATTTCTCTCAATTTGTTAATAGCTGTCTCTTTAAAAAATATTTTACATAAACACGAAAAAACATTAAAAAATTCTTTAAAAATACCTATAGTATCCCTATCATAATTTTAATATTTGATAAGTATATGTTTTGTGGTCTTATATTGAAAATTAGAATAAACTGTGGGTGTATAGTGCCACCTTAACGGCAAATAATTATTATTTGGTCCAGCATTGTTTTGAAAATAATTAAAGTGTGCTGATTCCAAAAAATATGCTGGCCTTCATAAAAACGGCGTTAAGTAGCTCAAAATGGCGATTCAAAATGGCGGACAACCAAATTTTATATAAATATATATTTTGAAGTATTTTTATTATTGACAAACAATAATGAAATGATCCAGCTTAATATTTTATCATATCTAAAGTGTGCTCAGTTTGAAAAAAGTGATGGCTTTCCCAAAAGAGCGTTAATTAGGTCAATATGGCAATTCAAAATGGCAGATAGCCAGATTTTATAGTTTTTTTCCTAAAAAATTTAAACTAGGGTAAACGCATAAGTAACAATAATAATTCAGTCCAACAAAGTTATTTTTGAATATTAATTAAGGCGTGCTTAGTCTGAAAAATACTTGCTATGACAAAAATGGCGCTAATTAGGTCAAAATGGCGGTCAAAATGGTCGACAGGCAAATTCTATAATTCTCTTAAGTCTTAAAAATTGAGGTAACAAACGATTATAAATTAGTTCAGCACAGCATTTTATCCTAACTAAGGTGTGTTGATTCCAACAAAATATGTTGATCGCGATAAATAGTTAAAAATGGTGGACAGCCAAATTTCATCATTTTTCGTCTCACAGTCTCTTTAATGGAAAAAAAATAACAATACAAAATCACAAATTGGTCTAGCAAACATATTTATCATAATAAGGTAGTTCAAGTTTGATGAAATGTGTTGGTCCACATGAAAAATACTTTAATTTTGTCAAAATGGCAATTCAAATTGGTGTATATTAGTAGACAAATTTCATTGATCTCTATATAAACTACTAAAGGCCTCTTAAATGGTGAAAATGTTTGAATATCATAATTTCAATACTAATGATGTAACTGACAATTAAATTTGAACACTTGTATTAATAGAAAAAACTGTTTTCTCTTATTAAGCTAAAGTATATAATTATGTTATTTATACAATCTTTTTTTGAATGATAAGATTGTGATTTGAAATTTGCAAATGTCTTTACCCGGGAAGTAGGCACGTTTACATTCATACATAAAGATTCTACAACCTGTGGGGCAGTTGCAAGCTATCAAATCTAAGAAAGATTTGTGTATAAGATCTTAAAGTCATTAGTTCCAGCAACAAACAACCATCACTTAATTTTATTATCCCATTTCGGCTGGGCATGGTAATATGGGCATGCTTATATATGCCTGTCTCCCTATCATTACCTTGGTGTGTGTTTGTTTCATAAGCAACGTAAGGCAAATCCTAAGTTGGGACATATTCACGGGCTTCGATTTTAGGAAGAAAGGAAAATAAACCGTGTCAGTTGGCAATGCGTCTTGGTTATCCATATAACTAAAGAACTTCTCAAACTCTTTGATTTTCTGGTCAGTAAATTCCCCTTTTCATACTTGTTTCCGTTCACTAATTATGTCGATTTTCTCGATATGCTGTAGAAATAAGAAGTTGTGTCACACCATATCAGTGAATGAAATGAACCAAGTGATCATTCAAAGCTCTGTAAAAGGGGATCAACATTGACAGGAATGTGTATCGGCTTTAAAGAGGTTCAGACATCCATCAGCAAACCTTGTTGTGAAGATATATTGCAAATTAACAATGGCATGGTCTAGCATAAAAAGCCTCAATTTTCCTCTGAATATACACGCATTGCTATACTTTCCTCAGCATATTTGGCCAAACACATGTTAACAATTTTGCAAGAGGTTCTTTTTTCTTTAACGAAGACATAGACAGCTTGATTCCTTATACAATATATAAATTGTCCCTAGTAATGTTAAAAAGAGTAAAATTCTTTGGGTTGCCCAAAACATATTGCGCATACGTATTACTAATATATAAAGCTGGACGATATGTTGATCTCGACTCATTTTGAATCACGAGCTTTTTATGTGTATATGATGATATATTAGTTAGATTTATTTGCTGGAAAGGAAGACAGACATATACTAGAATAGTTCTTCATGTCGTACACTGTTCCTAAGTACCTGATAGTATCTCCGTTATCATATAAGCTTTTGACATCGATGTCTTTAAAGCCTAAAAAGTAAAAACACCAGTTTTATAGTGCAGAAATATTTCTCCTCTCTCAAACTTTTCTTTGTAAGCATTTGTTGTATTTCACGAACTTGAAGGTCATAGAAATCGGTACATAATGTATAATTTAAAAACCCCAGAAAGGTTTAAGAACAAGACGGATATTGAAAAGCATGAACACAGAATGTTTAAATAAGATACCGGTATATGCCTTAATAAGACAAAACGGAAAAATTAACAATGTTTAGTAAAATATGGAACTGTTCTTGTATTTTGTTAAAGTGTTCAAATCTAATTTTTCATGTGCATATTTGTATAATGTAATACTTACACGTTTCATCCCTGTAAACGGCTTTAAAAGAGAATTATGAATTCTGGCTGTCGGCCATTTTGAAACACCATGTGACCCAAATAACGCCATTTTTGTAAAAGTAAGCATATATCGTCAAACTCAGTATACCCTAATAATGAATAAAAACTTTTTGTTGGATTGAACTATAATTTTTTTAATGCTTTGTTTCTTGTTAAAAAACTTAAACAGAAAGTGATGAGATTTGGCTGTAGGTCATTTTAAATCGCCATTTGACCTATTTTACGGAATTTCCGTCATAGCTAGCATATTTCTTAAGACTCAGCATGTCTTAGTTATATTGATAAACTTTGCTGGACCAAATAAAACTTGTAGGTCTCTTGCTTTTTTCCGTTTTAAGAAACTTTAAAGAAAAAAGTATTAAATCTGGCTTTCCGCCATTTTGACATAAAAAGCATCGCTTTAGTGGAAACCAGCTTGATTCCTCAGACTTAGCACATCTTATCTATGATTAGAAAATTTATTCAAAAAATTATAATTGTTTGTTTCTCGCTTTTTCACCATTTAAGAAACTAAATGGAAAAAATATAAAATCTGGATGTCCACCGTTATAAATCTCCATTTTTTTAAAAAAGATAATTTACGACATTTTCTTGAAAATGGCATATTATTCCTGACTATCCACACCTAAGTTATGATTAAAAACTTAGCTGGACTGAATATTCATTGTTTGTCTCACGCTTTATGTCCATTTCAGAAAATTATAAGAGGAATTAACAAAATTTTGTTATCTGCCATTTTAAATCGCCACTTTGACCTTATTAACCACATTTGTGGAAAGCCAGCATAATTAGTAAGACTCAGCACACATTGGATATGATAAAATACTATATTGGATCAATTCATTAGTGTTTGTCATTATTTTTTTCCATTTAAGAGACTTTAAGAGAAAAATTGAAAATTGGCTGTCCGCCATTTTGAATCGCCATTTTGACCTACTTAACGCCATTTTCATGAAGGCCAGCATATTTTTTCAGACTCAGCATACTTTAATTATGATAAAAAACCATGCTGCACCAAATAATAATTATTTGCCGTTAAAAAGGTATTTCTAGAGCTCTCTTTAGAAATTAGGACAAGACTAAGAAAGAGAGCTGTATTTATAACAATATTATTTAGTCTGTACATTAGTTAGGAATTTTCAATTCCTCTCCACCTATAAATTGGACGGGTATGTTAATAAATGTGTTTGGATTTGAATTGTTAATCAAATAATAAAATCAAAGTTCAGGCACGTATGATCGTTTTAAAAGTGTGTGTGTGTGTGGGGGGGGGGGCAAACTCATCCAAAAAATTTAACACGCAAATAAAAAGAATAAGGCAGTTTTTCTATATATCTTAAAAATTATAATCCGTTAAGGGGGGTGGGGTAGCGTAGAGTGCCTTTAACTTCATTTTCTCAATGTTTTACAAGTTTCCAAAAAAGTGAAGGTGGGAGGGAGGGGTGGGGGGGGGGGTAGGCCAAGGTCATGACAATATATACTTCTTTATATGAATATTAAAGATAAATGTTTGGTGCGAGAAAAAGGGGGGCGCCCAATACCCCCACCCACCCACCCACCATATGCTACGTACCTGAAGTTCACCATATTCTGTAAAATCTGGAGTGGATTGTTTTATATGAAAAAAAAGTTTACTACAGTAGAGCCCTCGCTATGATAGCGTTATTTAAAAATCCCTACAGTTTACAACTGTAAAAAGAATGGATGGTACAATCAAATCTAGATGACAATTTTTTTTAAAATTTTGTACGTACTTTTATTCCCTTTTCTAATCTAGATTCTATGGACATTGGTAATATTGAGAGTTGATCCCTTATGTTTGTTTGGGTTTTTCTTTCGATAAATTAGAATTAGTGTTTATTTGTACCACTGCTCATTTACAATCAAACAATCTGCATAATAGACAACAATCAGCATACCTCATCATTCTACGGAGACAGCACTATTGAGAGTCATGACGTAACATCTGCTCTAGACAAAGGAATGTGTGTTGTTCTGTTGATTCTGGACTTATTTGCAGCATTTGATGTGATAGACCACCCTATTCTTATAAATCGCCTAGAATTTTCTTTGGAATAACCGGTGCCGCCTTGTCATGGATACAGTCATACCTCAGTGATCGACATCAAAGTATTGCTATAGGCCAGTCTAAGTCTAGAGACTTTCAATTGAATTTTGGTGTTCCACAAGGTTTGGTCCTTGGACCAAAGCTTTACAGCCTGTTTGCTGAACCAATTCAGTGCTATGCTGACGATACTCAATTGTAAATGGCAATTACACCTACTAGCAACTGGATAGATATAGCATCTCGTCTGCAGATTTGCCTGTCTGATATTGGTTCTTGGCTGCGTTCCAACTATTTGAAGATTAATCAAGAAAAAAAGAGCTAATTGTCTTCCCTCCAGAACACAACATTAATTAATTCAAAGAACTCAGCATCAAATTTGACGGCAACAAAATTAACGTCTTATTAATTGTAAAAAAATTTAGGTGTCATTTTTGTTCGGTACTGAACATGGATCACCAGGTTCGAAACATCGCAAAATCATGTTACCACCAACTACGGAACATTGGTCGCATTCGACCCTTAATATCAGAAAGGGCTAGTAAAACCCTTGCATGCTCACTTGTGACCTCTTGTTTGGACTACGGCAATGCCTTACCACACAGTGTATGCACCAGTTACTTGTCAAGACTTCAAAGGATTCAAAACATAGCCGCTAGGATTATAACGCGTACTAGGAAATATGACCACATAACACCAGTGCTGGTCAAGTTACACTGGCTTCCAATCGAGCAGCGAATTCAATACAAGCTGATCCTACAGGCTTTCAAAGCCCTACACAGAACATCACCATTTTATATACAAGAACTGGTCCAGGTCTACAAGCCAAACAGGTCTCTGCACTAAGAGAGCTTAATGCTCCTTGTTCAGTCGCGCGCGCGGACTAGGTCGTATGGTGACAGGCGGTTCGACGTGGCCAGTTCTACAGTGTGGAACAACCTTCCCCAAAATCCTAGATTAGAGGGAAATTTTATTCGTATTTGAAAACTTCTCTTTTTAGCAAGGCTTATCCAGACTATTCTTAAGTATTTACGCATATTAAAATTTATTTTATTGAGTACAGAGACAGCACAGCATTGATTTTTACATGTAAACAAAATTTAGTGATATATAAGTATGCAGTTTTTTTTAAATTTAGTGTATTTAGGTATATTATTTATGTTCTTAGGTTTTTATGCCTATAACATTATATTTACAGCGCTATAGAGTAATTAAATATATAAATTATGTATGGCGCTTTATAAATTTTGTATAATAATAATAATAATAATTGTTTTGCCTCGGACTAGAATGTCTCGACGTCATTGGATGAATCGCGTCACGTGATTGTCTTATAAATTTTTTTACACGGCGGGCGTCAAAATTTATACGGCAACATGGCGGACGTAACGTTAATTGAGCTGATTTTTTACACAAACGTTCAACCATACCTTTAATTTTTAAGCCCCGAAATATTTAGAGTGACCCCCCTTTGCCCGTGACGTAATAAAACGATCCTATATACAATGGCATCCAGGTTTGCACAGACGACTGACGAGAAAGGTACATAATTAGACAATAAGCCAATGAATTTAATTGTTATATATTGTCTTTTGTTGTTAACATATCAAACTTTAGGTCCTCGACAAAACAAAACACTTATTAGGTTTGTTACTAAATGTTTACAGAAATTTGTGGTGTCGGTAAAGTCCATAGAAGGCTCGTCGGCTCCGCCTCGCCTTCTATGGACTTTACCGACCCCACAAATTTCTGTAAACAGTCAGTAACAACCCTAACTAGAACTTTTTTTGTCTTCAACAAAAAGTAAGGGCTTTTCGACATCCCCTTTCCCTTTTTTGATTGTAAATGTCAGGTAAAATCGTATCTATTTTTTATTTAAAAATTCTTCACCGCCTTGGTATAATCAGTTGCCTATTAGAAATATAACCTTATAAATAATGCAATGTCAAAAAAGATAACTTCAGCACTTTAAAAGTAAATATACTTTTAATTTCTAAAAGAATATTTCCAAAAAATCATAAAAATGTAAGCATTCCTTTCTCAAATAGAAAACGTCGTATGCCTAGAGTATTATTGTTCTACGTTCATTGAGCAAAGCGAGATAATTCTTTCTAAATCACTTTTTCAACTTTTAAAAAAGTTGCAATATTCACACCCTTAATACTCCTATAAGAAGTAAAAAAATGGCCCTACGGACCATAATTTTTAAATTGTACTCTTTACTCAAAACCTAAAACCGAAAAGATTTTAAAAATCTGATGAAAAATAAAAAAGATACAGCTAAAGGGTTGTTTTTAGCTTTGACCCCTGTAGATCCCTTATCTTTCAAAATTTTTATCTCAAAATATTTTCAAGTCTGCAAATTAGGTCCCTCATTATAAAGATTAAATATGGAAATATTTACTTGAAAACTGTTTGAGAAAAAGTGGCACGCATGAATTCGGTTTAACATTAAAACACCCATAGACGATTTTTTATCAACTTATAAAACCGGAAGTTCTCAATGGTTTTAAACGAAACTTTAAATATATGATTTTTATGACAGTTTTAACATTTTCCATTCCTCATTTTAAAAATTTGGTGGTTATTTCAATTTTCAGTTTTTTCATCACCCTTTTTTTCATAGTTTGAAGTCAAATATCTCAAAAACAGCAAGAGATACAAAATAGTTGTCGCTTACGATTTTGTATATCATACTATGAAGTATCTAAATCCAAAATGTCTTAGTTAATAATCGAAAAGTAAAATAGATACAAAGGTCCTTTTAATATTTAGTTTTTTGCATGTATAAACCGGAAGTATATAGACTGGAAGTCTAAAAAGGGACATACGGGAGAACTAAGCAATTGCTAAAAGAATCTAACATTAAATTTTGATTTTTCTATTCTCTTTTCAAAAAATCCATGACGAAACTTTGTCGAGAAGAATAATAATAACTAAAACCTTTTTTTGTCTTCAACAAAAAGTAAGGGCTTTTCGACAGCCCCAGTATCCCCTTTTTATTTAAAATGTCATATAAATTATCTCTAATCTATTTCCAAATTTTCTGAACTCCTTGGTATAACCAGTTGCTTAGATAGGAATTCATGAGTAGTTCAATGCCAAAAGAAAGATAACTCCAGAACTTTACAAAAACAACTCTTACTAAAAAAATTTTGAAATTTAAACAAACGAAGATCTGTAGGCCTTCCAAACCCCTATAAGGAGTCAAAAAGGTGCCCCTCGGACCATAATTTGAAGATTGTACTCTTTATTCTAAACAATAAACTGAAAAGATTTTGAAAATCGGAAGAGAAATAAAAAAGTTACAGCAAAAGGGCTGTTTTGAACGTTAACCCCTGCAGATCCCTAATGTTTCAAAATTATGTACCTAAAACCTTTTCCGGTCTGCGCATTGTTTGTGTCATTATACTAGTAAAATATTGTTTTGTTAACTTGAAAACTTTTGGAGAAAACGTGGAACGCGTGATTTCAATTTAACATTGAAACTCCAATAGACAATTTTCATCAACCCATAAAACCGGAAGTACTGCATATTTTTTGTTAAAACTTAAAATGTATGTTAACTACTACTACGTTAACAATATTAAGGCGTCTTCTTAAATTTCTAAGGTCATTTGAATTTTTTTGTTTTTTTTATCCCCCTTTTCTCAAGTTTGAGGTCAAATATCTTAAAAACGATAAGATATAGAAAAACATTTTTAGTGACAAATTTGTACAACTTGACAAGATACATCTTATTCTAAAATTTGAATGCTCTAACTCAAAAAGTAAGTAAGATCTTGCGTTTCATTCAATTTTTAGTGTTATCCTTGTAAAAACCGGAAGTAACAGAACCAGAAGCCCAAAACCTTACATGCGCGTGTCATCAACAATTGCTTTAAGACAGCTGCATAATTGTTTCAAGATGTCTTTCCGTTTTCAAAAAATCGCTGACACAAATCCTGTCGAGAATAATAAGAAAAAAAGACGAAAACAATAAGTCTTTTCGACAGAAAGTCGAAAAGCCCTAATAAAACAGAACGAAAACAATAGGTCAATACATCTTAAGCACGCAAATTTAATCCAAAGATGACAATATTGGAAAATTATCTTATTAAAAACTGTTAAACAAACATTTTCAAATGTCATGTAAAATGATTGATTTTAGAAATATTAAACAATACGACAACTTAGCTAATAATATTAAGCTTTAATTAAATAATAATAATAAAATTATATATTTATATATTAAAATTTACCTAATACATGTACATGTACATGTATAGATATTTTTTTTTTATTCATGCTTTACACATTTTTAATAAACCACCATCTATGCGTTACATGCACTAAAATAATTGAATTCTGAATGAATGAAATAAGACGTGAGTACCTGAACATACTTATAATTCATTGAAAATGCATTAATTCTGTAACATAACATGCCCTCAGAAATTGTTTGAGTAGTATAATGGATACGCGCGACGTTCCTCATTTCAAATAATTTTCCTTTATATAACATTTCTTCTTCATTCTTCATTTAAACCTGTTAATGCCAAAAATTCGGAGTGCATTACCAGGCCATTTTGGAGTAAGATATTTTGATTTTGTCTTTTAATAGCATGCAAAATGCAATTGAATGCTAATTGATAATGAAGTAGTAGGTATACATACAGAAACTATATATTCATATAGAAAAATATCAAATGTAAATTTGGATTTACAGAAATGGGAATCTTCACATTGCGGAAATGAGAAAAAATGAAAATAATTGATAATAGGTCGCATCTGACCATAAACTAAATTGAAATTTTATACCTTCTGAAAAACTTTTATCACCTTAATAAAGTTCATTGTGGTTTCATCGTGGTTCATTGCAGTTCATTGTGGTTAAAAGACGCGCCGTGATAGAGAGATTATATGTATACTAGCAAGAGCCATACTTTAATATCATATAGCTCCAATTTTATTAATAAGCTAAATTTGCATGCTTGTACAGTAAGTATAAGTAGGGAAGAATAAAAAAGAATGTATCATTTTGAACTAAAAAAAAAAAAAAAAAAAAAAAAAAAAAGTTAAAAAATCTATACAGATATTTCATACTGTAAAACCATTAAATTAGAAATTATTAAATAGGAAATTTTACACACCCGTACAAATAGGGACCGGGGGCACGGATACAACGTATGTTATTAGAATGCAAAAATAATAAAATATAATAAATATACTGTAATTGTCAGTAACAAGTTTGAGCAAATTAAACACAAAATAAATGTTACAGACTGATTAATTCTCTCCAATAGTAAAGAACGGTTTTAGGTGGAAGCAAGTATATGTATTTTGTAAGAGTTTTAAAACTTAGAAATCTTGTAATTCTCTCTCTCTTTCTTTCTCTCTCTCTCTCTCTCTCTCTCTTTAATTCTTGATGCAATGTACATGTATGTGTAATTATTGCTGCGCTCGCCACACAAGTAGCAACGTAAACAGAATTGTGATGGCGTCGAGCTAATGCTTGGCAGCCTTCTAGTGATCGTGTGGATTAGCAATCGTCCAAAAATTCATGCTTTGCACCGCCTTTTAAATGTGCATAAGAAATAAGTTCTTTAAATTATTAAACGAATTACAAGATTTTTAGTCCATTTATTCAACTAAACTGTGTACAAAGAAACCCAACTTTGCCTCCATAGTTTTTATTGACAACTCATTGCATAAGTATAAATTTGCTTAATCAAGAAATGGCGGATGAATATAATTTATAAGGTGAAAAAGTTATTGGACACGGTCTCCAGTATAAATGTAAGCGATAAACATATCTAGTGATTTTGTTGCAATAATTAAACACGATAATTCCGTTGGTTTGGTCAAGCATTTTAGATAGCACGTGTTGTGGATTTGTTTGTAAACAACCATACCATAGGTAATCTTGATTTAAACGGGAATTGAAATAAATAAAAGTATGTTTTATTATTATAATTAAGAACACGCTGTTGATGTATTCAAATTATGAACCTGTGAAAATTATTCAAAGACTGTTTAAAGCAGAAAGAAAATACTTTATTTTTGAACTTTGAAATTTCTTTTTTGATTCTTGTAACCATGACGAGTTATTGTTTTATAAACGCATCACTACCTATTTTATAAGGAAATATACTGATATTTGTTTTTTAAGAAACACAAATTTAAACATATTTTATTTACTTTTTTATTCAAATATTATTTGATATACGACTATTAGTACAAAAATTCAAATTAGTGATATCTTTCTACATAAAAGAACATGTCAGCTCGACGCCTTTGTGGCCATTCCGGCCTTTGATTAGTTAATGAAATTCAGAAGAATTATTTTTCTAAAGAAAATCACTAAAAACTAAGAAGTACTACATGTGCCAGATATTTGCAAATAAAATAATTATAAATTTTTAAAGTTATGAAGATAAAATATCAATATTCTTAAATTGTAAACGCAAAATGATAAAAAGAATACAGTGAACAAGCTCACAAATGATACTTAGATACACCCCGCTAAGAAAATATCATGACTCAAGTATTTCTCTAATGGAAAGTAATGGATGCACCATATTATTTATAGGGACTTTGAACTTGCACAAATGACCAAAGCTTACAGTCCCTTAAACGTTCTACTCTCTCATTTTTGTGATCGGCTTCGCATCCGCCAAATTTTACTCTTTGAGCACGCATCGAGCCTTGGACTTCTTTATTTTCTTTGGAATGACAGCTTCTTATGAATCTTCAATTACGTGTAGATTACTAGAAGCATTATTCTAATGCGTTTGCGTTGAGAGTTACACATTTATACAGTTACATACATATTGATTCAAATCACGTTTTTTTTTTGCTTGTTGCATGCGTAAGAACGTTAGTCGTAAGTACAAATCGCTTACTAAAGGTAAAGTTTATTCATGCCTTGCTACTTCGGAAATCAAAAAAAAGGTGCAATATATCTTATTTATCATGTTTATTGCAAATAGCGTAATGCTTTCGTATTATATTAACAGTGCATGCCGATTATTCCTTTGAAGGAATACCTGTCACTTTTGTGTTCGCCCAACCTTCGATCATGGTGTGCTCAGCTTGCGCTCTACGTTCGGTTATCGTGCGTATGTTGTTCACAGTTTTGCGCTCTGCGCTTCGCTCCGTTTGCGCTAACCGTTCTCAAAGAGTCAAACGTGCGCTCAGTAATCGTTCAGTGTTCGCTTAAGTTAAACATGTAAAATTGTTAACGCATAACGCACGATATCGGACAAGGACCAATTGCAATAGGCCACCTGAGCGATATAAATGTATTACATAAAAAATAAGGTATTAGATGTATAACGACCACATTTTGTACCTAATAAATGAATGGTTTGATTTTCCTAATCATGATATCATTTTGAAGGTGTTATCAAATAAAGTAATCAATCAAAGAAATTTTTATAATTTTAATTATGGTTCAACTAATTATACCTTGAATTTTGCTTCGAAGTCTATAGCTATGGGCAACTGAAAATTCGCAAAACTCTCTTGGTTAGGACATGCATAAATGTTTTCTCTGTTCAAATATGAGATAAGATGAATCATTTACCGCATATATTTTGACGAAATTAAAATATTCTTTTTTCATCAAAGGGGGATAACTCATTAAAAATGTAAAAGTGCAAAATGACCGGCTTCTTATAGGTCGTCAGTCATGTGAATTTGGTTCATTTTACTTTCATTGTTATCTAGCAAAACATAATAAACTAGTTTAAAACTAGAGGTACTGTGAGCAAGCTCACAATTGATACCCCCCGCTAAGAAAAAAACCCATAACTCATGTATTTTTTCTATTATAGAAAATATTGGATGAATCTATTTCACCGTCCATTTTCTATAGTCACAACTGCTCGATTTTTTAAAACTGTTAATGCATGAGGACGTTTGCATCCTTATGTTAACAAACATGACTCGAATCAAACTAAAATCCACATGTTACGCAGCCATTTCATATAAACATTTTGAATAATTGGTAAACTGAGCCCGTTTTTTTTCCAATTTTTTTTTCCACACATATTCAGAGAGACGGGGATTAGAATCTAAAAAAAATAATTTTATGTGGCCTGAGACAAGCAAGCTTTGTGTTAAATTTAAGCTTCTTACTATTCTTATTAATACAAGGCAAGACACAGACCGGAATTTAACATTTTTTTAAACAATGACCTTGAACCTCCTAAATCGATCTTGAGTCAAAGTCATGACACACCCTCAGGATATAAGCAATCTTTATGTGAATTAGAAACTTCCAAAATTTGTCCATAAGAAAGATATGGACCGGACTCCAAATTTGTCCTTTTTCTGCCAATGACCTTGACCTTGCACAAATGACCTTGGGTCAAGGTCATGACACACCCATAGGACATAAGCAATCTTTGTTTTAAGTAAAAACATTCAATGCTTTTCCAAAAAAATTTGGACCAGACACGAATTTTGAAAAAACTTGACTTTGCCCGAATGACCTTGGTTTAATGTCATGACATACCATTAGGTCATAAGCAATCTTTGTGTGAAGTTAGAACTTCCAATGTCTCTCCATAAGATAGACATGGACCGGACACGAATTTTGCACCTCTTCTGCCAGTGACCATGACCTTGCCCAAATGACCTTGGGTCAATGTCATAACACACGTTTAGGTCATAAGCAAATATGTGTGAAGTAAGAAACTCAAATTTTTTCTCCATAAGAAAGATATGGACCGGACACGATTTTTTCAGTTGTTCTGCCAGTGATCTTCATCTTGCCCGAAAGACCTTGTTTCAAGGTCATGACACACCCTTAGGTCAAAGAAATTTCTGTGTGAAGTAAAAACATTAAATGCTTCTCAATAAGAAAGATATGGACGGGACACGAATTTTGCCCTTTTTTTTGCCAGTGGAACTTGACCTTGCCCGAATTACCATGGTTTAATGTTATGACACACCCTTATGTCATATGCAATCTTTGTTTGAAGTATGAACATTAAATGCGTCTTTATAAGAAAGATATGGACCGGACACAAATTTTTCACTTTTTTTGCCAATGACTTTGACCTTGACTAAATAACCTAGGGTAAATGTCATGACACACCCTTAGGTCATAAGCAATCTTTGGGTGAAGTCAGACGTTCCAATATTTCCCATAAGAAAGATATGGACGGGACACCGATTTTGATTTTCTCTGCCAGTGGCCTCAACTTTGCCCGAATGACCTTGATTCAATTTCATGATACACCTTTAGGTCATAAGCAATCTTTGTTTGAGGTAAGAACTTCCAATGTTTTCTATAAGAAAGATATGGAGCGGACACGAATTTTGCACTTTTTCTAAACAAATTTTGCACAAACAGACGGACGGACGGGCAGACAGACGGATGGACGGACAAGGTGATTCCTATATACCCCCTACCTTCGTTTGCGGGGGGGGGGGTATAATAATTCAAAATTGTTCAATATCCCTTCATTATACATTGCATTACTTAAATTACATACACATGTGGAAGTTTATGTTTAGTTTGGGTCCCTGAGGGGTCAATTGTCTCTCATTCATAACTCAGAATCTACCCTAATTTCTAAATTTGTTTCGTTGACAAAGATCAAAGGCGGCAAGGTCGTTTCACCTTCTGAATATCAGAAAAAGGACCTTCGCGTTGCTCACAACGAGATCGTGTCTAGTTTATATTTCTTTTTTCTTAGAAATTTCTGGTAAAAGGCTGGGCCTGTTTTATGATAATTTCAGATCAAAAAAATAAATTTAAACCTTTAAGAATTTTTTTGTTGACAATGTCATTTTCGTTTTTGAGAAATTAAGGTTTTAGAGATTTCTAGAGGGGCGGTTTGTCCATGAAACTACTCCTAAACAATACAAGGTATTAATTTCAAACATTAGGTAGAGTAGAGAAAAGATCGTAGTTAGCTAGGTAATTTAATTTTTATTTTGATCTGGCTTAAAAGACGACGACGAAGCTTGCCTGGACCCCAGATATGAGATTTTAAAAAATTGCTTTTTTCCTGGTTTTCTTTGTTTATCTCTTTTCTAAAAGATATATATTATTAATAACATGTAATGTAAAAGAGAAAAAGTTTATATTAATATATTTATATATATTGTCGGTTATTATCAAGAAAAAAGGATTGGCCCCTCAAATAAGGGATCTATTTTCCTTAACTGAGTGATATTTTTAAATACGTCATATAATTAGCAAAAATTTTTATCTTACGTTAATGTCTCCTAACAATATAACGATTTCTTCATGTATTATATAATAAAGGGTTTTGAAGGAGCAAAAATTAAAGATCTTTGATAGTTGTTCTTTTTATATTGATTAGGAAAAATACGAGTATTTGAAAACGTAATATAAAAAAACCCTATAAACATGTACGAAAGAATATGAAACTACCAAAAAGAACTATATATGATATTAGTCAAATTTGGCCCCCATAATTCGCAATTTTTTAAAGTGATGCAGGTACAATAATTTGTTGTGTTATTTTATAAAAGAGTTGACATTAAATATGTTTTTCACCTATTTGTTTGATTTATACGCACTCACTGGCAGTATATGACATCAGAGGTGACGCTATTTTTATAATTCAATCAAAATCAGTCAAAAATTGACATTTTCCTTATCTTTTTTTCGAATGGGAAATATAGAGCGACTCTTTGAACAAGAACAAACTTTTTGTCACTTATAAGTACTGGAGAGATATATCTTTGGTGAAAATATTTTGTTTGTTCAAGCAGTCGCTCAATGTTTCCTTAAAGAAAAACTGCTTCAAAACAAGCCGTTTTATGCTAAAAATGCGAAAATAGCGGGAAAAGGTAAATTTCATGATGTCATATTTTTAAATTGTCAGCACTAAAATCAAAATGAAAATTATGAATAAACTTCAAATGTATATTTGTACAAATAAAACAAAGAATTGCAGTAAAATGACATTGTTCATTTAAGGGGGCCATTTTAGGCTTAAACCATATATACTAGTCCTTTGTTTAATGAAGGTGACAACCCCTAAACTGTTCTTTGCCAGGGAATTCAATTACAGTCACAAATTTATAAACACCTGTAGACCCACTTATGTTTAAAATAATAGGCCCTTTAATTAAATGCAAAATGAGGGAGAGGTCCCGGATATAACAGACCAAGAGTTGAGGAAATACTGAATTCCATAGCTCTACACTCTTTTCATGTATAACATAATTAAAGATTTCAAGGGGCTGGAAGTCGAAACATTAATCCTTTTTTCTTAAAAGAAGAACTGTAACGAAAAGCGATACAGAAAAGTATTAGTACTCCGCCTTTCTTTCTAGATCATGTTTCATTGTCGAAAATCAAGGTCAATGTTGTCATATCAACTTCTAAAAATCGGATAGAAAGCCTCCTCGTTGTTCGCAACGGGATCGTGTCTATTAAAGTGTCAAACTAAAGACCTTATAGTGATTGAAGTGTTTTTTATCTTTCTTCTTTCTATAGGTGTGATAGACAAATGAAGATGTTTCACGGGTTTTATTTTGTAGACCGTCACTTCCAGTCCTCACCGGAAGGGTTAAAAACATCATGTTTTAACAAGTTTAACCTTATGTTTTGCTTATTTCATTTAGCCTGATAAACAGTCATTTATACTAGGCAAATATACAAATATACAAGAAATACAAGAAAAACCTTCTAAAAATCGGATAGAAAGCCTCCTCGTTGTTCGCAACGGAATCGTGTCTATTAAAGTATCAAACTAAAGACCTTATAATGATTGTAGTGTTTTTTATCTTTCTTTCTTTCTTCTTATTTTTTTTTTACCCTTTTTTGTCCTCAGAATTTCTCAGAGATGGCTTGATAGATTTTCCTAAAATTTGCATAGATGATAAAAATTTTTTTAATGATAAGTCAATTGTTTTTCGTTTTGATCTCAAAATTCATTTCGGTCGTCCGTTTTCTGTCCCTGGGAAAAACAGCTTGTCAACTCAACATCTCGAAAACAATAAAGACTTGAAAATAAAAACTTTGTTTGATAGACCTTTAGTATTAGATGTGTTTAAATTATTTTGTTTAGTTTACCGTAATTTTCTGTCCTTACCGGGAGAAAGTTTTTTTCATATTAAATTTATTTTACATAGAATGAATAGATTAGTATAAAACCTTACATATGTCATCTTCGCGATGTAAAAAAAAAACACAACAAATTCTACTTCCGGTGAGGTAGTCGATTTTCTCAGGTTTTTTAAAACAAATTTTGTACCCGCTTAATCTCAGAATCTGTAATTTATCAAGACTCAAAACTTACATTGGTAATAGACGTATGATTGAAAAAGTGTTTAACGTATTACATTTTGTTGAACGTCACTTCCGGTCCTCAGTGGAAATGTTCAAACAAATTAAGTTGTTTATAAGTTAACTGTTTTTCGTTGACTATTTTAGTTTGTTTGATAAACTTATATTAATGTGCGATAGGCAAATGTTCAAGAAATACTTACTTTTATTTTCATTTAGCACTCTCGTTCTTCCGTTTTCTGTCCCGAGACAAAAACAATTATTTTTGGATGATATACCATGGATTTTACTTGGAATAATTATATCAGCTTAAAATGTTTATATATTTCAACTAAACAATGTTAAAAAAGCAATAATAAATTCTTATTTTAATATCTGAGGTAGCTTTTTTAAAACAAATTTTGTAGCTGCAAGATTTCAGACACTGGAAGTCATAAGAACACAAATTTTATAGGTGTGATAGACAAATGAGGATGTGTTTTACGGGTTTTATTTTGTAGACCGTCACTTCCAGTCCTCACCGGGAGGGTTAAAACATCATGTTTTTACAAGTTTAACCTTATTTTATGCCTAATTCATTTAGCCTGATAAACTGTCATTTATACTAGGCAAATATACAAATATACAAGAAATACAAGAAAAACCTTCTAAAAATCGGATAAAAAGCTTCCTCGTTGTTCCTAACGGGATCGTGTCTATTAAAGTGTTAAACTAAAGACCTTATAATGATTGAAGTGTTTTTTTTTTATCTTTATTTCTTTTTTCTTTTTTTTTTTTTTTACCCTTTTTTGACTTCAGAATTTCTCAGAGATGGCTGGATAGATTTTCCTAAAATTTGCATAGATGATAGAAAAAATTATGAAAATAAGTCAATTGTTTTTCGTTTTTTTTCTCAAAATTCATTTCGGTCGTCCGTTTCCTGTCCCTTGGAAAAACAGCTTGTCAACTCAAGATCTCAAAAACGATAAAGACTTGAAAATCTAAACTTTGTTTGATGATAGATCTTTAGTTTTAGATGTGTTTAAATTATTTTGTTTTGTTTACCGTAATTTTCTGTCCTTACCGGGAGAAAGGTTTATTGTCATTTTTAATTTTTTATTACATAGAATAAATAGATTAGTATAAAACCTTACATATGTCATCTTTGCGATGTTAAAAAAACACACACAATTCTTCTTCCGGTGAGGTAGTCGATTTTCTCAGGTTTTTTAAAACAAATTGTGTACCCGCTTAATCTCAGAAACTGTAACTTATCAAGACTCGAAACTTACATTGATAACAGACGTATGATTGAAAAAGTGTTCCATTTTGTTGAACGTTACTTCCGGTCCTCAGTGGAAATGTTCAAACAAATCAAGTTGTTTATAAGTTAACTGTTTTTCGTTCTCTATTTTAGTTTGTTTGATAAACTTATATTAATGTGCGATAGGCAAATGTTCAAGAAATACTTACTTTTATTTTCATTGAGCACACTCGTTCGTCCGTTTCCTGTCCGTGAAAAAAAAAATTTTGGATGATCTACCATAGATTCAACTTGGAATAATTATATCAGCTTAAAATCAGTATATATTTCAACTACACAATGTTATAAAAGCAATTATAAATTGTTATTCTAATATCTCAGGTAGCTTTTTTTAAACACATTTTGTAGCTCCAAGATTTCAGACACTGGAAGTCATAAGAACACAAGTTTTATAGGTGTGATAGACAAATGAAGATGTGTTTTACGGGTTTTATTTTGTATACGGTCACTTCCAGTCCTCACCGGAAGGGTTAAAACATCATGTTTTTACAAGTTTAACCTTATTTTATGCCTATTTCATTTAGCCTGATAAACAGTCATTTATACTAGGCAAATATACAAATATACAAGAAATACAAGAAAAACCTTCTAAAAATCGGATAGAAAGCCTCTTCGTTGTTCGCAACGGGATCGTGTCTATTAAAGTGTCATACTAAAGACCTTAAAATGATTGAAGTGTTTGTTTATCTTTCTTTCTTTCTTCTTTTTTTTTTTTTTTACCCTTTTTGACTTCAGAATTTCTCAGAGACGGCTGGATAGATTTTCCTAAAATTTGCATAGATGATTGAAAAAATTATAATAATAAGTCAATTGTTTTTCATTTTTTTCTCAAAATTCATTTCGGTCGTCCGTTTTCTGTCCCTGAGAAAAACAGCTTGGCAACTCAAGATTTAAAAAACGATAAAGACTTGAAAATCTAAACTTTATTTGATGATAACCCTTTAGTTTAAGATGTGTTTAAATTATTTTGTTTAGTTTACCGTAATTTTCTGTCCCTATCGGGAGAAAGGTTTTTTCATATTTAATTTATTTTACATAGACTGAATAGATTAGTATAAAACCTTACATATGTCATCTTTACGATGTTAAAAAAAACACAAAAAAAATCTACTTCCGGTGAGGTAGTCGATTATCTCCGGTTTTTTAAAATAAATTGTGTACCCGCTTAATCTCAGAAACTGTAACTTATCAAGACTCGAAACTTACATTGATAACAGACGTATGATTGAAAAAGTGTTCCATTTTGTTGAACGTCACTTCCGGTCCTCAGTGGAAATGTTCAAACAAATCAAGTTGTTTATAAGTTAACTGTTTTTCGTTCTCTATTTTAGTTTGTTTGATAAACTTATATTAATGTGCGATAGGCAAATGTTCAAGAAATACTTACTTTTATTTTCATTGAGCACACTCGTTCGTCCGTTTCCTGTCCGTGAAAAAAAAAATTTTGGATGATCTACCATAGATTCAACTTGGAATAATTATATCAGCTTAAAATCAGTATATATTTCAACTACACAATGTTATAAAAGCAATTATAAATTGTTATTCTAATATCTCAGGTAGCTTTTTTTAAACACATTTTGTAGCTCCAAGATTTCAGACACTGGAAGTCATAAGAACACAAGTTTTATAGGTGTGATAGACAAATGAAGATGTGTTTTACGGGTTTTATTTTGTATACGGTCACTTCCAGTCCTCACCGGAAGGGTTAAAACATCATGTTTTTACAAGTTTAACCTTATTTTATGCCTATTTCATTTAGCCTGATAAACAGTCATTTATACTAGGCAAATATACAAATATACAAGAAATACAAGAAAAACCTTCTAAAAATCGGATAGAAAGCTTCTTCGTTGTTCCTAACGGGATCGTGTCTATTAAAGTGTCAAACTAAAGACCTTATAATGATTAAAGTGTTTTTTTTATCTTTCCTTCTTACTTCTTTTTTTTTTTTTTACCCTTTTTTGACTTCAGAATTTTTCAGAGACGGCTGGATAGATTTTCCTAAAATTTGCATTGATGATAGAAAAAATTATAATAATAAGTCAATGGTTTTTTATTTTTTTCTCAAAATTCATTTCGGTCGTCCGTTTCCTGTCCCTGAGAAAAACAGCTTGTCAACTCAAGATCTCAAAAACGATAAAGACTTGAAAATCTAAACTTTGTTTGATGATAGACCTTTAGTTTTAGATGTGTTAAAATTATTTTGTTTAGTTTACCGTAATTTTTTGTCCCTATCGGGAGAAAGGTTTATTGTCATATATATATATATTTTTTTTTACATAGAATGAATAGATTAGTATAAAACCTTACATATGTCATCTTTGCGATGTTAAAAAAACACACACAATTCTTCTTCCGGTGAGGTAGTCGATTATCTCCGGTTTTTTAAAACAAATTGTGTACCCGCTTAATCTCAGAAACTGTAACTTATCAAGACTCGAAACTTACATTGATAACAGACGTATGATTGAAAAAGTGTTCCATTTTGTTGAACGTCACTTCCGGTCCTCAGTGGAAATGTTCAAACAAATCAAGTTGTTTATAAGTTAACTGTTTTTCGTTGACTATTTTAGCTTGTTTGATAAACTTATAATAATATGCGATAGGCAAATGTTCAAGAAATACTTACTTTTTTTTCCATTGAGCACTTCCATTCGTCCGTTTTCTGTCCGAGAAAAAAAGATTTTTGGATGATAGACCATGGATTTAACTTGGAATAATTACATCAGCTTAAAATCATTATATATTTCAACTACACAATGTAAAAAAAAGCAATTATAAATTCTTATTCTAATATCTCAGGTAGCTTTTTTTAAACACATTTTATAGCTCCAAGATTACAGACACTGGGAGTCATAAGAACACACATTTTATAAGTGTGATAGAAAAATGAAGATGTGTTTCACGGGTTTTATTTTGTAGACAGTCACTTCCAGTTCTTACCGGAAGGGTTAAAAACATGATGTTTTTACAAGTTTAACCTTATTTTATGCCTAATTCATTAAGCCTGATAAACTGTCATTTATACTAGGCAAATATACAAATATACAAGAAATACAAGAAAAACCTTCTTAAAAATCGGATAGAAAGCCTCCTCGTTGTTCGCAACGGGATCGTGTCTATTAAAGTGTCAAACTAAAGACCTTAAAATGATTGAAGTGTTTTTCTTTCTTTCTTTCTTTCTTCTTTTTTTTTTTTTTTTTTTTACCCTTTTTTGACTTCAGAATTTCTCAGAGACGGCTGGATGGATTTTCCTAAAATTTGCATAGATGATAGAAAAAATTATAATAATAAGTCAATTGTTTTTTTATTTTTTTCTCAAAATTTATTTCGGTCGTCCGTTTCCTGTCCCTGGGAAAACAGCTTGTCAACTCAAGATCTCAAAAAAGATAGAGACTTGAAAATCTAAACTTTATTTCATGATAAACCTTTAGTTTTAGCTGTGTTTAAATTATTTTGTTTAGTTTACCGTAATTTTCTGTCCCTATCGGGAGAAAGGTTTTTTCATATTTAATTTATTTAACATAGAATGAATAGATTAGTATTAAACCTTACATATGTCATCTTTACGATGTTAAAAAAAAACACAAAAAAATCTACTTCCGGTGAGGTAGTCGTTATCTCCCGTTTTTAAAATAAATTTTGTACCCGCTTAATCTCAGAAACTGTAATTTATCAAGACTCAAAACTTACATTGATAATAGACGTATGATTGAAAAAGTGTTCCATTTTGTTGAACGTTACTTCCGGTCCTCAGTGGAAATGTTTAAACAAATCAAGTTGTTTATAAGTTAACTGTTTTTCGTTGACTATTTTAGTTTGTTTGATAAACTTATATTAATATGCGATAGGCATATGTTCAAGAAATACTTACTTTTTTTTTCATTGAGCACTCCCATTCGTCCGTTTTCTGTCCGTGAAAAAAAAATTTGGATGATAGGCCATGGATTTAACTTGGAATAATTATATCAGCTTAAAATCAGTATATATTTCAACTACACAATGTTATAAAAGCAATTATAAATTCTTATTCTAATATCTCAGGTAGCTTTTTTTAAACACATTTTGTAGCTCCAAGATTTCAGACACTGGAAGTCATAAGAACACAGGTTATATAGGTGTGATAGACAAATGAAGATGTGTTTTACGTGTTTCATTTTGTAGACTGTCACTTCCAGTCCTCACCGGAAGGGTTAAAAACATCATGTTTTTACAAGTTTAACCTTATTTTATGCCTATTTCATTTAGCCTGATAAACAGTCATTTATACTAGGCAAATATACAAATATACAAGAAATACAAGAAAAACCTTCTAAAAATCGGATAGAAAGCTTCCTCGTTGTTCCTAACGGGATCGTGTCTATTAAAGTGGCAAACTAAAGACCTTATAATGATTAAAGTGTTTTTTTTTTATCTTTCTTTCTTTCTTATTTAATTTTTTTTTTTTTTACCCTTTTTTGACTTCAGAATTTCTCAGAGACGGCTGGATAGATTTTCCTAAAATTTGCATAGATGATAGAAAAAATTATAATAATAAGTCAATGTTTTTTTATTTTTTTCTCAAAATTCATTTCGGTCGTCCGTTTCCTGTCCCTGGGAAAAACAGCTTGTCAACTCAAGATCTCAAAAACGATAAAGACTTGAAAATCTAAACTTTGTTTGATGATAGACCTTTAGTTTTAGATGTGTTTAAATTATTTTGTTTAGTTTACCGTAATTTTTTGTCCCTATCGGGAGAAAGGTTTTTTTTATGCTTAATTTATTTTACCTAGAATGAATAGATTAGTATAAAACCTTACACCTGTCATCTTTACGATGTAAAAAAAAACACAAAAAAATCTACTTCCGGTGAGGTAGTCGATTATCTCAGGTTTTTTAAAATAAATTTTGTACCCGCTTAAGGTAGCTCCATACTCGTAAAATTCTCTGAGGAAAGTTAAAAAACCAAACTGATTTCGACTTAATAGACTTAAATGTCATCAATTGTTAGAAAAAATATACATCTCATCACACTTTTTAAGATGCCAGATAAACATAAACTAAAGCATGTTTTAGCATTAGAAAAATGTATTTTTTTGTGTTAAAAGTAAAATCTTGTAGGCAGAAATTTGTTTTTCTTGTTTAATTTTAATGTCAACTTTATCAAAAAATCTGAAATTACAAAAATATTTTAATATTAATCGTTGGAATAAGAAAAACTATAGCATTTAGACATACAACTGAGAGAAAAGTCAGAAAAAAAGTTATTTCCCCTTTGCATAGATAAAATATATAAAAATTTGGAAATCTAGTGTAAAATTAAGTGCGAATATATCTTGAACCTACCAATAATTCTAATTACATCCATGTGATTACAGTCACATAAAAAAAATAAAACTATATTGCACAATTTTTAAAGATTTACAAAAAAGTGTGACATCACAGAACACTGGATCTACTTTAATCTCAGAAACTGTAAATAATCAAGACTCGAAACTTACATTGATAATAGACGTATGATTGAAAAAGTGCTTAACGTGTTACATTTTGTTGAACGTCACTTCCGGTCCTCAGTGGAAATGCTCAAACAAATCAAGTTGTTTATAAGTTAACTGTTTTTCGTTGACTATTTTAGTTTGTTTGATAAACTTATATTAATATGCGATAGGCAAATGTTCAAGAAATACTTACTTTTTTTTTCGTTGAGCACTCGCATTCGTCCGTTTTCTGTCCGAGAAAAAAAAATTTGGATGATAGACCATGGATTTAACTTGGAATAATTATATCAGCTTAAAATCATTATATATTTCAACTACACAATGTTATAAAAGCAATTAAAAATTCTTATTCTAATATCTCAGGTAGCTTTTTTTAAACACATTTTGTAGCTCCAAGATTTCAGACACTGGAAGTCATAAGAACACAAATTTTATAAGTGTAATAGACAAATGAAGATGTGTTTTACGTGTTTTATTTTGTAGACCGTCACTTCCAGTCCTCACTGGAAGGGTTAAAAACATCATGTTTTTACAAGTTTAATCTAATTTTATGCCTATTTCATTTAGCCTGATAAACAGTCATTTATACTAGGCAAATATACAAATATACAAGAAATACAAGAAAAACCTTTTTAAAAATCGGAAAGAAAGCCTCCTCGTTGTTTAAAACGGGATCGTGTATATTAAAGTGTCAAACTAAAGACCTTATAATGATTGAAGTGGTTTTTTTTTATCTTTCTTTCTTTCTTCTTATTTTTTTTACCCTTTTTTGTCCTCAGAATTTATCAGAGATGTTTTGATAGATTTTACTTAAATTTGCATAGATGAGAGAAAAAATTATAATGATAAGTCAATTGTTTTTCATTTTTTACTCAAATTTCATTTCGGTCGTCCGTTTCCTGTCCCTGGGAAAAACAGCTTGTCAACTCAAGATCTCAAAAACGATAAAGACTTGAAAATCGAAACTTCGTTTGATGATAGACCTTTAGTTTAAGATGTGTTTAAATTATTTTGTTTAGTTTACCGTAATTTTCTGTCCTTACCGGGAGAAAGTTTTTTTCATATTAAATTTATTTTACATAGAATGAATAGATTAGTATAAAACCTTACATATAACATCTTGCGATGTTAAAAAAAAACACAAAAAATTCTACTTACGGTGAGGAAGTTGATTTTCTGAGGTTTTTTAAAACAAATTTTGTACCCGCTTAATCTCAGAAACTGTAAATTATCGAGACTCGAAACTTACATTGGTAATAGACGTATGACTGAAAAAGTGTTTAACGTGTTATATTTTGTTGAACGTCACTTTCGGTTCTCAGTGGAAATGCTCAAACAAATCAAGTTGTTTATAAGTTAACTGTTTTTCGTTGACTATTTTAGTTTGTTTGATAAACTTATATTAATATGCGATAGGCAAATGTTCAAGAAATACTTACTTTTTTTTTCGTTGAGCACTCGCATTCGTCCGTTTTCTGTCCGAGAAAAAAAAAATTGGATGATAGACCATGGATTTAACTTGGAATAATTATATCAGCTTAAAATCATTATATATTTCAACTACACAATGTTATAAAAGCAATTATAAATTCTTATTCTAATATCTCAGGTAGCTTTTTTTAAACACATTTTGTAGCTCCAAGATTTCAGACACTGGAAGTCATAAGAACACAAATTTTATAGGTATGATAGACAAATGAAGATGTGTTTTACGGGTTGTATTTTGTAGTCCGTCACTTACAGTCCTCACCGGAGGGCTAGAATAATCAGGTTTTTACAAGTTTAACCTTATTTTTTGCCTGTTACATTTAGCCTGATAAACAGTCATTTATACTAGGCAAATATACAAATATACAAGAAATACAAGAAAACCCTTCTGAAGATCGGATAGAAAGCCTCCTCGTTGTTTGCAACGGTATCGTATCTATTATAGTGTCAAACTAAAGACCTTATAATGATTGTAGTGTTTTTTATCTTTCTTTCTTTCTTCTTATTTTTTTTTTTACCCTTTTTTGTTCTCAAAATTTCTCAGAGATTGCTGGATAGATTTTCCTAAAATTTGCATAGATGATAATTTTCTTTTTTTATAATAAGTCAATTTTTTTTTTCGTTTTTTTCCTAAAATTCATTTCGGTCGTTCGTTTCTTGTCCCTGGGAAAAACAGCTTGTCAACTCAAGATCTCAAAAACGATAAAGACTTGAAAATATAAACTTTGTTTGATAATAGACCTTTACTTTTAGATGTGTTTAAATTATTTTGCTTAGTTTACCGTAATTTTCTGTTCTTACCGGGAGAATTTTCTTTTTTATATATTTAATTTATTTTACATAGAATGAATAGATTAGTATAAAACCTTACATATGTCATCTTTGCGATAATCTCAGGGTTTTTTAAAAACAAATTTTGTACCCGCTTAATCTCAGAAACTGTAAATTATCAAGACTCGAAACTTACATTGATAATAGACGTATGATTGAAAAAATGTTTAACGTGTTCCATTTTGTTGAACGTCACTTCCGGTCCTCAGTGGAAATATTCAAACAAATCAACTTGATTATAATAAGTTAACTGTTTTTCGTTTACTATTTTAGTTTGTTTGATTAACTTATATTAATGTGCGATAAGCAAATGTTCAAGAAATACTTACTTTTGTTTTCATTGAGCACTCCCGTTCGTCCGTTTCCTGTCCCGATACAAAAAAAAATATTTTTTAATTTGATAGACCATGGATTTAACTTGGAATAATTATATCAGCTTAAAATATTTATATATGTCAACTAAACAATGTTAAAAAAGCAATTATAAATTCTAATTCTAATATCTCAGGTGGCTTTTTTTAAAACAAATTTTGTAGCTCCAAGATTTCAGACACTGGAAGTCATGAGAACACAAATTTTATAGGAATGAAGATGCGTTTTACGGGTTTTATTTTGTAGACCGTCACTTCCAGTCCTTACCGGAAGGGTTAAAACATCATGTTTTTACAAGTTTAACCTTATTTTTTGCCTATTTCATTTAGCCTGATAAACAGTCATTTATACTAGGCAAATATACAAATATACAAGAAATACCTTTTATTATTTTCATTAATCACCTTCGTTGTCCATTTCCGATATAGAGACAAAACACCTTGTTTAAACAAGATTTGGCAGAGACTCAAACAACTAGACTTTGAGGAAACAAATTTATGTTTGTAGAAATGTTTAACATGTTTTGTTTGAATTTCCATAACGTCCAGTTGGCACAGGGAGTACTTTAAAAATTGGTTTTTTATTTAAAATTCTCGTTTTCTTATATGGAAGTAACATCATGAAATTTCATTAACAGTTATTATGGTCTTCCGTTTCCAATGGAAGATCTTATTGTTTTGTACTGTTTCTTATTATTTTTTTCCACAAATTTTGTCCACGCGATTTCTCAAAAACTGTTCAGCCGACTTTGACAATTTTTTTCCCAGATGATTGCCAGAGGTCATAATTCTAGACGTATTTCGAAATTTTGAAATCGTCACTTCTGGTACCCAGTTACGGCCAATATTCAATTTTTTACGACCTATTTTGTGCAGAGCTGATCTCAGAAACTATGAAAGATATGACTATGAAATTGTCAGGATATGTAGTCTATAGTTTGAAGTTGTGCACTATTATGTTGTTTTAAGCCAGTGGCGCCATTTCGTAGAGCTCGCCTAGGCACAAAAATTGGGTACAAATTTTTTATTCAAAATGTTCATCTGTTATGATCTGTATCTTTTTATCAGTTGATATTTTGTTAAAACACATATAACAAAAGTAGTTGATAATCAAAAGTTCGTTCTAACAAATTCAAGACAAAGGGGCTGGCACCTTTATGTAGGGTCCAAAACACTCGTAAACCCTATTACGAATAACTTAAAAATGATTGAGATTGTTTATAGCATTATAAAAGCAAAGCTGTTGATCGTAACAATATCTATCAGAAAACGTCATTGTCACGCCGATTTATTACGTAATTAGGGATTTTTAGGGGCCAAAGTACTTTAACTTTGACACAATATATCTACAGAAGGAGAAATATTTTGTAAGGCATCATAGAAGAGAATTTGTCTGTATTGATGATTCTAATCGATTCCATAAATCAAAACACCAATGTCTGCCCCCAGTATGGATACTTTATCTTTGAGGGCTGGCCCCTAAAATATTCAATCATTTGTATCTCAAAAATGAACAACAATTTTAGATTGGTGAAAGAACAAAAAATTGTTAGTATTCTAATACCCTCCAGGGAAATCAAGAAAAAGGGGTTGGCCCCTCAAAACCGGGGCCAAGACACTCGTAAACCTTATTTCAAATAACTTTAAAACGATAAAGATTTTGTAATGCATTATAGAAGCAGAGTTGTTGATCGTAACAATATCTATCAGAAAAAATCCTTGCCACGCCCATTTATTACTGTCACAATTTTGTATATATGTTCAATTAAAGTTTTATTAGTCTATTAATTTTTGTGAGTAACGGCGCTCCATAGAGTGCCACGGTCAGCTAGTCATTGTTTGTTAGACCGGTTTTCGTGCATGAGTTAGTTCCGGTCAGGTCGTTGATGAGAGAAGGTGTGTCCTTCTGTATGAACCTTCGTGGAGCTTGACAATATGTCTTAGGACCTGTGTGGCCTATGTCTAATCATGTGTGGAGTGTTTGAATACAATTCCTGTTTGGTTAAAGTACGATAAACCGTGTTGAGAGAGAACAGCAGTAAGTGAGAAGTATTTTTCATTATCATTTCCATTTTGAATGCGCATACTTAAGTATATATCTATATTGTCCTTTGCTAAGTATTTTATGACATTTTTGTTTGTTTGTATAGGAATTGAAAATATGGTAGTCCGACGGTTGAATATAATGTGTGTTTTTGAACAGTGTAGTGTTGTAATTTTCACTGAGGACCCGACAATGAATTGAATTTTAGGTGACTAGCTGAGTGGGTGTGGTCAGTTATATACATGACGGTATCATCCGTGGATGCAGGACAACGACAAGCTAACCATAGTAACCATAGTTGACCCATAGTCAACGTGGGAAATGTGACACATGCGGACGCACGGGCACTATATGAGCTTATGATATGGTCCAGTAATATCCGTGACGAAAGGTTTGGTTTACATGACAGTGTGTCTACGTACATGTACCAGTTTATGCGATATACATGAACGCGTGATGTATCCTTACCACCAATGATGAACATGAATTGTGGTCTCAACTATGCACGTACCTGTTGCGGGTGGAATTATTTATTAAAATACAACTTCTCAAAAGCATTATCCGGACTTAGTATTCATACGTGACATCGGCCAAAGACGGGTTATTTATTTTGTTTATAAATGTTGGGGGTATTTAGGGAGTTTGTTTATATGTTGTTAATATTATTTGTATGAATGCGTTGTGTGATTTTTCAGCTATTTGCGTTTGTGGATTGAGTGTATGAATGTGTGTGTGTTTAGAGAGGGTTGTATGCATTAGCTTTATACGTTTTCTTTACACTGTAAATAAAGTTATTTTCACGGTTCTGCCTCTTTATCTTTTAAAAGTTCAGTTTATAAACGAGGGAATTTCCAGGCCTTTTAACACAAATGGTGACAATTACGTAATAAGGGATTTTTGGGGGCCAAAGTACTTAAACTTTAACGCAATATATCTCGAGAAGGAGACGTGTTTTGTTAGGCAATGTAGAAGAAACAATGTTTGCATTGATGATTCTAATCGATTTCATTAATCAAAATACCAATGTATGTTCCCATTAAGGATCTAGAGGACTGACCCCTAAAATATTCAATGATTTGTATTTCAAGAATGAACAACAGTTTTAAATGTAGTGAAGGAGCAAAAAAAGTTAGAATTCTTTCGACCTTTTAAAAAAATCAAGAAAAATAGGCTGACCCCTTTATTTATAGGCCAAGACACTAATGAACTGTATTTTAAATAACTTTAAAGCGATAAAGATTTTGTAATGCATTATAGAAGCAAAGTTGTTGATCGTAACAATATCTATCAGAATCCTTGCGACGCCCATTTATTACGTAATAAGGGATTTTTGGGGGCCAAAGTACTTGAACTTTGACGCAATATATCTCGAGAAGGAGACATTTTGTATTGTAGAAGAGAAAATGTTTGCATTGATGATTCTAATCCATTCCATTAATCAAAACACCAATGTCTATCTACCTAGAAGACTGGTCCCTTAAATATTCAACTACTTGTATCTAAAAAATGAACAAGTTTAGATAGGTGTAAGGACAAATGTTTTTAGTATTAGTGAGACCTTTCAAATGAACACAAGAAAAAGGGGTTGGCCCGGAAAGTAGGGGACAAGACACTCGTTAAGACTTTTATACATACCTTAAAAACGATATTTTTTTATATAATGCATTATAGAAGCAAAGTTATTGATTGTAGCAATAATTATCTGGAACACTCATTGACACACCTATTGATGACGTAATAAAAGATGTTTATACATTAACTGCAGGTATATGGGGGGGGGGGTAAATTCTGAAATTGTATCAATTATTCATGGTATCATTTAAAACAGAAATCGACCGGAAGACCTACAACGAGATCGTATCTAGTTATTATATCAATTATATTTTCTTAGTAAAAGAATTTAAGCAATGTCTTTCAATTAAATTAATATATGTATATCAAAACGGAAGACTTTTTTATTGCTTTTGTATCAGGAGTGTAGTTCTCATTATATTTCCTGTTAACCACACCATCTCTCAACCGTATTTGATGGTTTTTCAGGGAATATATCTGGTGATAATTTATTGTCCAGAAAGCCTTCATATTCTAAGAATTCTTTTCGTTTATGAATTATCCCCTTTTTTATACATTTTCGAACACGGTTTTGTCCAGAGGTTAAAAAAAAACAATAACAGCTGGAGACCTTAAATTAGTTTTCTATATAGAGTCATGTTATAAATGTCCCTATTGCTTTATAAATTTATCAAAAGTCTCATTCCTTGAAGTTTGCTTAGACCTGAAAATGTTGATGACATTTTCTACTGAAGCCTAATTATGGCGGGGTCCATTTTCTTTATATAATCAGTTAATGTTTTTATACGTAAATTTAAGAAAAATGCCTGCTGCAAGAAAATAGGAAAGGAACTGCAATGAAAATTATGTTAAAATCTTTATTATTCAACGGCATTGTATTAAAAAACATTGATAAATTATGTTTATAAATAAATAAAAAATCTTATGAATTATGAATTATGAAAATTTACATGAAAAGTTACTGAAAAAAATAGACATGTTAATATTTTATTTTGCATTCAAATTCATATGCGATACTTTTACTTTATTGATTTATCATAATTCACTATTTGATCACATGCTGCGCTTGCCCAATCGTTGGGTCGGACAGTAAAACATATTATAAGAGAAGAAAATATATCATTATTTATAAAAAGGGGCTGCTCTTTAAAACTAGGGGTCTAGATTGGTTTGAAGCCTTTTATCCATAGCTTTTTACTGAGGTATATTTTGTATATGTAATATTTTGTAGAATCGAAAATGTTCATCTTCCAGATATCAATCCATATATGATAGAATGTTTTCTTATATGATATGTAATTATTGGTTTTAAGGGGCTAGAATTCCAATATTATGATCATTTATTTCTAAAACCAAAGTTCGTAAGTAATGATTGGAGTTGATTTTATCGATTAATATCTATCTTAAAATCAACGATATCTTATTTTGCTTGGCAAGTAGTTTATTATATGTATTTGAATTAGACTTATCTTTATAATAAGAATTCTCGGATTTTCCGAGAAAATTTCGAGAATAGTCCGTATGAATCATGCTGTTTGATATTTATAGATATAATAAATTCTATCAAACTATGTATCAGTAATCGAACTTTTCCAAAAATTGTAGGATCCAAGCAATAATGAACTCTAGTTTCGTTCAACAAGATGCTCGGCTGTCTCCGTTAATCTCCGACAAGCAAGAGATACTCTCGGCCAATGTGTAAAACATGTCACTTGATAGCTTGATGACTCGACCTCTGAATATAAAATGATACTAAGCGATGGTTGAACTTTTTTGAACTCTGGCGTAGGAATATATACGACTGCAAAAAATATCTAATTTCTTCGTACTACTTTAAAGGTATTTATACAAACGTTCCTTTAAAAACAATGTTTCAACACACATTACATCGATTCATCGATAATTTTCAAGAACTAAAATTGTCTTGTCGGCGGTGATGATTTGTGCTTCGGTCCAAACACTGTTTCAGTTTCTGTTTGCCAGAGTAACTGCATAGGAGAGTTGATTAAAATCAACTCCAAAAAAGGAGAAATATTTTGAAAAGTATTATAGAAAAGAAGACGCTCAAAATGATGTTTTATATATTAATCACCAGAGACTATAAGGATTACAAAATGCTGAAACGGTTGTTACAAAAGATAGAACCTATACGTTACAAAAAGTGTAACGAGAATAGAAACACGGCCAATGTCAAATTACATTTGCCGGGTTTTTTTTCAGATTAAAATGCAACTAGAAACTTAAAACTAACATAAAGTCAACTAACATTAAACCCAATGTAAAAATTAGCCACAACTGTATACTACATTTTTCAAGATTTGTTAAGATTGTCTCGATAGGAAATTTACCTTGCGTAGTTTACGCTGTGTGGCATCATTATTTTCTTCCTGGAAAAAAAACAATGACAATAATTTTAGAATTGTCTGTGGTACTACGTATGTTTTTACATCCAATAAAGCTGAATTGTTCCTTTTTTCTTAAATGGTGTGTCCTTAACTAGTTAAAATGGTCATTTAAATTTCTGTATCAACTTCAACGTACCTGTAACAATCGCTTAATCGTATGAATATCATCGTTGCAATGTTGAACACTAATTTTATAAATTGTCATAATATTTGACATTTGTAATAACTTATGGAAACTTCCCTCTTATGAAATCAACTTATAATTTACACAAATAATGCAATTTTTTTAATCTTTAAGCTTCGCATTCGCTCCCAAAAAGGAGAAATATTTTGAAAAGTATTATAGAAAAGTAGACGCTCAAAATGATGTTTTAAATATTAATCACCAGAGACTATAAGGATTACAAAATGCTGAAGCGGTTGTTACAAGAGATATTAACAATACATTACAAAAAGTGTACCGAGAATAGAAAAACGGCCAATTTCAAAGCACATTTGCCGGGTTTTTTTTCAGATTAAAATGGATACATGATTTCATACAGTGACGTCATAAAAGTTTGTCATGGTATTGTAAAAAGCAAAGACCGGCTGTAAAAAGTTACTGGCAAAATGGTATGTTTTAAGAAGAGTCGAAGTTAATGATTGAGGGAACACTTTCCGTTTTTGGATCATTGAAAAAATGGTATCGGGTTGAACACGCAAACCGATAGTAACATTAAACTCAATTGTTTTAAAAGAACGTCACTTTTTGTTACCAGAGGTACAAAATATCAAAGAGAAATTTAAATCAAAGGAAACAAGTAAGTTCGACGTTGTGAAACAAATGTACATGTATATTCAATTGTTTACTATTTTTTTATAGATGTCAAATAAGATGTGATTTTATACGCAATGCAACCAGAAACTTAAAACTAACATAAAGTCAACTAACATTAAACCCAATGTAAAAATTAGCCACAACTGTATACTATTTGTTTCAAGATTTGTTAGATTGTCTCGATAGGAAATTTACCTTGCGTAGTTTACGCTGTGTGGCATCATTATTTTCTTCCTGAAAAAAAAACAATGACAATAATTTTAGAATTGTCTGTGGTACTACGTATGTTTTTACATCCAATAAAGCTAAATTGTTCCCTTTTTCTTAAATTGTGTGTCGTTAACTAGTTAAAATGGTCATTTAAATTTCTGTATCAACTTCCACGTACATGTAACAATCACTTAATCGTATGAATATCATCGTTGCAATTTTTAACACTTGTTTTATAAATTGTCACAATATTTGACATTTGTAAATACTTATGGAAACTTCTCTCTTATGAAATCAACTTATAATTTACACAAATAATGCAATTTTTTTAATCATTAAGCTTCGCATTCGCTAACCTTTACTGTTAAAATATTATATTGGTGCAATCCTTTGTTTGAAATAACACCTATTCTTTACTTCATTAACATTTGAATGACGTTTCTACAATTAGTTCATGTTCGTCTTATCTTACTTGTACAGTTTCTGTGTTACAAATGTAATACCGGACAGACAGACAGACAATTAGACGGACGGACGGACAGTGTGTTGTCTTTAGTTAAATTTTTAAATTATTCAGAAATATTTTTTGTACAAGTTAACCACTCTGAGTTTAATATACCCGGTAATCTTTTTTGGTACAAGTTAACTATATCTGGTCAATCACTCACTTCCTGTCATCCTTACTGACCAGTCCGGTCTCACTTTGTCAATCGTCTTCAATCTTGTTAGATGCGTGCCTCGAGCCACTAAGTAAGTCTTTTTTATTGAAGTTATTGCTTAAATTTGTCAGTATTTAATTGTATTTTTGAAGAATAGTTACAGATGGAAATTTATTATACAGATAAAACAGAGTATGGCACGCCATTATGGTCTTTAAAGTAATTTACAGTTTAAAGGTATAAAGTAAGACTCTATATTTTCCTATTTAATAATTTGTTATTTCTATTTGTTGTAGTTTTTTACCAATATATTAACACGACGGCAACGTTTCCACATAAAATAAATCATGAAACCCCTGTGACTTTTGTTTGCGTTGTGCATGGTTAGCTATCTGCCTGCACCAGGCAGAATAGTAAAAAATTAGTGAATTCGTTTGGCATGTCTGCTGCGGATCGACGCATACGGAAACTCACACCAAAATGCCTCGTCATGTTCAATGAACAGTGTGAAAAGCTGAAAAGTAAAACCGAGGAAACCTGGGCGGAAGTAGAGGATGCTCTTGAAACATCTGGAACATGCGCAAAGAACTTCCAAACAATAAGAGAAGTAGAACGTTTAATTTCTGTGAAATTCAAAGATTTCTGTATTTTTAGTGAAGACTATAAGAAATAGCTACTGTCTCAAAATACAGAGGAGGCATTCAACGTGTTTAAGGAATTAGAAGTTTCAATAAACAAATTTTTTCAATTGTAAAAAGAACAAGTGATGAGTTGGAAACCAAATTTGAACTCCTTGAAACACTAAGTCATGTATCGTCTAACGTATCAAGTTTTCAAAGAGCTAAAGCGCAAGCTGAAAGGGCGAAACTAGAACTGATCAAGAAAGAAGGTGAGCTTTTAAAACAAAAAAACTGATATTGAAGCAAAAATTAGTATCGTCTAATAAGAGAAAGAAATCATCTCAGCAGAAGCGGACTTCACCGAAGAAGAAACGATTGATCTTCCAATCTACTCAAGGGAACAGATGACGAGTGCATTTATCCTCAATCACGATCATAACCCTTAAAATACCGATGATGGCAACATTCAACAAAATCAACCATATTTTGAACAGAGTCCACCAATCAGTGTTCAACATCCAGAGGCGGATGACCGACATCCGGGATACAATGAAGCGCATTGAAGTGGTAAAAATGTTCGTTTGAATGGAATATTCTTAACTTTGTATCGAACGTCAATTGTTACAAAGGACACGCCCATTTTATAGCGAGGAAAACAGTATTCGTAACAATGCTTTCGGAACCGCTCATCTTCTAAACAACACAAGCAGGGCTGCGGACCCTGGAAATGTGGACACAAGCTGAATCCCGATATTTTCTCTGTATATGTTTCCCATGCTCCGCGCATATCCCAGTCCCCTCAACAAGCTGCGAACACAGCAACAAATGCAGAGGATCGGAGAAGACGAAGAACGTAGCTTACCCCTCGAAAACGAAAAAGTGAAACATGTGCATATATGTTGTAAAAAAAACCTTTTGTTTATTTGCAATACAGTACATGTAACAAGAAGTTTAAAACACAAAGTTACTAAAAATATTCTTATTTTGAACAATATCATTGTTTCTAAACATAGTTGGAAAGAAAGAAAGAAAAGAAAGAAAGAAAGTTTGTGTTTTTGTTTTTTTGTATAATGTGCCTGTGTGAAATTCCTGTTTGTGTTGTTTAGAAGAGGGGCGGTTCCGAAAGCATTGTGCCGAATACTGTTTTCCACGTTTCAAAAGAAATGGGTGTGTCTTATGTAACAATTAACGTTCGATACAAAGTTTAGAATATTCCATTCAAACGTACATTTTTACCACTTCAATGCGCTTCATTGTATATAAATGCAGTTAATCATGGTTGTGTTTCTTCAATTCCAATTCATCAAATGCATCAATTTTGTGCGCCTTCTAATTCATTGAATCCAGTTTGTTCTACCTCGATTTCAGTGCCTCAAGTTTGTGCTTCTCAAAATTCAGTGTCTCAAGTGAATGTCCCTTTAAATTCAGTGTCTCAAGTGAATGTCCCTTTAAATTCAGTGTCTCAAGTGATAGTTTCTTCAAAATCAGTGCCTCAGATGCGTGTTCCAAATTCAGTTGATCAACGGAGTGTTCCATGCAGCTTCTCAATTGTTCGTTCCCTCGAATTCAATGCGTCAAGTTTGTGTTACTACAAATTCATTGCCTCATATGATTACTGCTCCAAATCTAGTACCACAACGGACCGACAACACTTCGACAATGGCCGACTTTTCAAAGTTTTTGCTACGCAAGGATTTTCTACTCACAAGATTCACCAATTTTGATGATCGTCCAGAAAATTTCAATTCTTGGAGTTCTTTATTCCGGAGTGTTATACTAGAACTTGGTGTCACAGATTTTGAGCAAATAGATTTACTTGTGAAATGGCAGAGTCGTCAAAGTTTGCACGCACACTGCGTTCCACAAACACCCACACTCCTAGCCTAGGTGTAAAGCGTATTTGGGATAGACTGAACGATAAATATGGGAGACCTGAGATGGTGGAACATGCTCTTAAACAGAAACTACACTCGTTCCCAACCCTCACAAATAAAGATCATGCCAAATTGTACGATCTCGTGGACATTCTCACCGAAATTGAATCGGCGATAACTAATCCAGTATGCGAAATTTGTTTGAACTACTTTAATTCATCTACTGGAGTGCTACCAATAGTTGTCAAACTACCCATATCTCTACAAGACAAGTGGACCTCTCACGCAGCTGGATATAAAAAACGGAATGATGTAGCATTCCCTCCATTTTCCTTTTATGTCGATTTCATCCGTGAAATCCGAAATGATCCTGGACTTGTATGTCAACCGTCGCCAAACACAAACATGGCATCCACAAACCTAGACCTACTGGCGCAGTCACTTCTCGTTAAGTTGAAATTGTATCACCTACTCCGTCAACACGTTTTCCCATACACAATGCTGGACATTCTTTGAACGAATGCCATGGCTTCAAAAGAAAATCACTACGTGAGCGTCAAAACATTCTACGTGATCAGAAATTATGTTTCCGATGTTGTGCCTCACAAAGTCATGTGTCAAAAAATTGTACTCCGAACATTAAATGTGATATTTTTGGTAATTCTTATCATGTCACAGCGATGCACATCGATCGTCGTCCTTCAAAACCCGAATCCCCTACACCAGTCTCAACATCGAAAACTGCCTTAAGTAATAGCGGGGAGTATGAAAAAGGAAAACATGGAAGTCGTTCATGCGGGAAGATCGTTTTAGTGGACGTGTTTTGTCAATCAAATCCTGCGAAAGTTATCCGTGTTTATGCGATAATCGATGACCAGAGCAACCGGACGTTGGTGTCCCCTTATTTAATAGATCGACTCGGCGTTACAGGAGAATTTAAATCCTACACTCTTATGTCATGTTCCGGTGTAACGACAATCGCTGGACGCCGTGTGAACGTATTAGGTGTCAAATCCTTGGATGGTACAACTACATTCAACTTACCGGAAGTCATTGAATGTGATTCTATTACTAGTGAAAATCTTGAAATACCTACTCCCAAAGTCGTCCAATCATAACTGCATCTACAATGCATTGCACCTTTCATACCACTCCTAGATCGCAATGTGAATGTTGAACTGCTCATAGGACATGACTTACCTGATGTACATCATGTGCGCGACCAATTACTGGCAGCCAAGGTCAACCCTTTGCTCAACGTCTTCCACTAGGATGGGTCGTCATGGGTGAAATTTGTATTGGTAAAGTTCATCCTCCAAAGGAAGTAAATGTAAACAAAACTCATATTCTTAATGACGGAATGTGCATCACCTTTCCAGTGTGTCACAACAATATCAATGTCAAGGACAATGATGATGACATATTCATACGAACACCATTTGACAACAAGATTGGACCTTCTGTTGAGGACTGCAAGTTTGTAGCTCTTATGGACGCAGAGTTCCACAAAGACACTGATGGTTTTTGGTCCGCACCATTACCTTTCAAGGAGTCAAAACCAGTCATGACAGGCCTAGAAACGTGCTTTGATCCTCAACACAAGTTTACAGAAAGATCATCACAAACGACAACACTTCTTTGCATTCATGTCAAAAGTCTTAGTTAGTGGGGCAGCAGAAGTTGTTCTTTCCGACATACCTGGGGAATGCTGGTATTTACCCCTTTTTGGGGTGTACAATTCGAAAAAACCGGATCAAATCCGAGGAGTATTCGATTCGTCAGCTGTGTTTGAAGACGATTCTTGAACAGTGTGTAAATGTCTAGCCCAGATTTAACGAACAACCTTGTTGGAATCCTCATGCGTTTCCGTGAAAATGCAGTTGCTATTAGTGGTGACATTCAGCAAAAATTGTATGCATTTCGTGTTCATGAGGATCATCTTGACTACCTCAGATTCCTTTGGTACGAGGATAATAACTTTAAAAAAACCTTTAATAAAATACCGAATGAAAGCTAACGTTTTCGGAAACATTCCATCTCCAGCTGTTGCCACCTATGGACTTCGAAAAGCATCTTCTGTTGGTGACGATGATGATCGTAAATTTGTTTACAACAACTTTTACGTAGATGATGGACTGACGTCTCTTGCTACAGAATAAGAAGCAATCAACCTGATGAGAAAAACACAAGCAACACTGAAAAACAACGGAATCATTCGTCCCCACAAAATCGCTTCAAACAGTGTGAATTTGATGAAATCATTTACTATAGATGACCTAGGAAGCGAATTGAAGGAACTAAATCATTGTGCAGTTTAAAAAATGCAGTGGGACATGAACTGTGATATGTTTGTGTTCAAAATCTCTGATGCTAAAAAACCTTACACCCGCAGAGGCCTTTTATCGACAATGAACAGTATCCTTGCATCAATGGGATTTATTATCATTTTACTAACAGCGTGCCAGTTTGCTTGTCGGGCCGTGCTAAAATTTTGTACGCTGATTATCATATAACTCATCGATTGGTTGTTCGATTTAATTGAAGTTAATACTAATTTGCATATCAAGAACAGAACCCAGAAACACTGACCAATGACATTACATGATTTTTTTTTAGTAGTGAATATCAACATCTGAATAACTGGACCCCAATGGTTGAAAAATTCTTCGGATATGATCAAAACTGTTTCTCCTCGCATCAATCCTGAAACTGAGAAATCTGCCGAGATGTTATTTCTAGCAAAACTCAAATTACAACTGAGATTGTCTTTGACTCCCATCGTTTTGCTAGATTCTCGACCTGGAAAAATATCGTTGTGGTCTTTAAGACTTTTTGTCAGAGATAAATTTCAAGTGAGCAGTGAAAGTGAAGACGAACCAGATATCTACAGAGAAACCGAAATGTTCATCATTAAACAAATTCAACAGGAGTCGTACAGTTAGGAAATAAAAAAAACCTGAATAGTGGCAAACCAATTCCCAGAAACAGCAAAGTGTCACGACTTGACCCATTCCTTGATTCATTCGGAGTTCTGCGTGTTGGAGGGAGACTTAATCTAAGTCCAGAGTTATCTCTGGGAGAGAAGAATCCAATCCTCATTCCAAATCAAAACTACATTGCAATACTTCTTGTACTCAACTTCCATGAAGTTATTCGTCATCAAGGACGCCATCTAACCGCCGGGGCAATTAGATCAGCAGGATATTGGATAACGGGCTGCAAAAGCCTTGTATATTCCATTATATCCGATTGTGTAAAGTGTCGTCGACTTCGTGGCAGCCTTGCTTCTCAAAAGATGGCAGACCTACCTGAGGAACGACTTGTCCTCCATTTACTTACGTTGGTGTCGACTGTTTTGGACCTTGGGATGTTTTCACGGGTCGAACACGTGGTGGTTCTGCGAACTCTAAACGATGGGCCGTATTGTTTGCATATTTATCATGCCGTGGTGTCCACATAGAAGTAATTGAGGAGATGACTACTTCGTCATTTATCAACACCTTACGTCGTTTTACATCTATTAAAGGAAAGGTGAAAGAGTTTTATTCAGACAGAGGGACAAATTTCATTGGTAAAACTCGTGAATTTGGAATAAATACTGTTTTTGTAGAAAACCCCTCGATAAAATCCTTCTTACAGTTGCAAGGAGCAGTTTGGAAATTCAACACTCCGTTCTCTTCTCACATGGGAGGCGCTTGGAAGCGCTTAATTGTTGTAATCAGACGAATCATTGATTCAATCTTACTGGATTCTTAGCACACAAGAATTACTCATGAAGTCCTTAGCACGTTTATGGCTGAAGCGACAGCGATAGGCAATGCTCGTCCACTGGTAGCTGTATCGCCCGACCCTGAAGCGTTTTGTCTCCAGCTGTTTTGCTTACTCAAAAAACGTTGATTCAATTGAAGATTTTAAAAATCTCAGTGTCAGCGAAGTTTATAACATTCAATGGAAATACATTCAATTCTTTAGCGGAGAAATTTTGATGTTGTTGGAAACATGAATACCTGCAGAGTCTACAAGTGCAACGAAAATGGAAAGACACTCGAGATAACATCCAAGTTGGTAATGTCGTTCTTTTGAAGGACCGTGATGTACATCACAACCATTGGCCGACAGGACTTGTTGAAAGAGTGTTTCCTAGCAAAGATGGACTTGTGCGTAAACCTGAAGTTCATGTTATCAAAGATGGACAGTCGCGTATATATGTGCGTCCAATTTCTGAAATTATATTTTTGTGTCATTCCATTTAATGCTTATTGTGTTGTGACAATTTACAAAAACAGTTTCATGAATAACTTTTTTGTGAACGGAGTACAGTATATGCAATTAAGTGATATTTTCATATCAGACGGGGAGTGTGTTGTCTATAGTTAAATCTTAAAATTCTTCAGAAATATTTTTTGTACAAGTTAACCACTCTAAGTTTAAAATATACCCGGTAATCTTTTTTGGTACAAGTTAACTATATCTGGTCAATCACTCACTTCCTGTCAGCCTTACTGACCAGTCCGGTCTCACTTTGTAAATCGTCTTAAATCTTGTTAGATGCGTGCCTCGAGCCATATTTTTGAAGTATAGTTACCGATGGAAATTTATAATACAGATAAAACATTCTTTAAAGTATGGCACGCAATTATGGTCTTTAAAGTAATTTACAGTTTAAAGGTATAAAGTAAGATTCTATATTTTCCTGTTTAGTAATTTGTTATTAGGCCGTTCCACCTTTCAGGCGAAAGACCTCTTGTTTTCTTTATGTTTTTTATTAGGTCTTTCCACTTTTCAGGTGAAACACCTTTTGTATTTCTTATGTTTTTAGGTCTTTCCACCTTTCAGGTGAAAGACCTTTTGTTTTTCTTATGTTTTTTATTATTATTATTTTTTTTTCTTCTCTTTTTTCCAGGGACAGCTTTTTGTGTCAAGAGATATTGAAGCATTTTTTTCTTTATGTGATTGGCCATTAAAAGTTATGGTACCAAATGACCCTTTGCTTGATCACTCCCAGAACTTACAAAGTGTACTTTGTGTACGAATTGATTGTCATCGCTACTCCTCTGAAACCATAAGCGATAGACACTTGAAACTTTTACTAACGTCTGAAGTTCACTTAGGCGCTCCTTCAATCTATTCATACCGAAAGTGTCCGAGACCCCCTTCTATCAGTTATTGACCCTGAAAGTATTTCAATTTCCATAAAATCACTTCCAACTTTTTTACTATTTGTCATAGAGATTTCGGACCACTTGGGATGGAAGCGTCTTCCTTTGCCGATCAAAATGACGTAAAGGTCAAAGGTCAAGGTCATCTGAAAATATGTGTATTTATGAGTTTTCGTATATCTTTTGTTTAGGGGGATATAGAGAAATTTTATCAAAGATGTAGTAGGACGTCTTAAGACATTTCAAAATGTAGCCCTTCAGCTCCCACCTTGTAATAGTTAGTGAGTTATTGCCCCTTTTATACGAAATGCTTGTTATCGCTACTGCTCTGACACCATAACAGGTAGAGACTTGAAACTTTTACCAATGTCTTCAGTACACTTAGAAGTTTCTTCAATCTATGATCCCAAAAGGGTCCAACGTCCCTTTCTGGATGTAATTCCCCTTTCAAATTCATTGATTTCACAAACACAAACGAAATAAACATCCTCCCTTTTTTAATGTTTGACCTTGACCTTTGACCTTGACCTTTGACCTTTGACCTCTTAGAACTTGTGTGTTATAAGTATCTGCAACATCTATAATATCAGATCCATTTATATGTACAAAAAGCTCTTTCAAACACGAATTCACCCCCTCCCTTATATTTTAAGGTTTGACCTTGACCTTTGACCTGTCCTTGACCTTTGTCCTTAAGGACTGATGCGTTTCAAGTATATTAAACATATACATTTCAGATTCATTTATATGTGGAATTAGCTCTTTAAAACAAAAACCCCCCCTTATATTTAGGTTTGGCCTTGACCTTTGACCTTGACCTTTGACCTTGACCTTTGACCTGACCTTGATCTTTGACCTCTTTGAACTAATGAGTAATAAGTGTATGCAACATATATATCAGATTTAGTTATATATACAATTGCCCCCCCCCCCTTCTTTTCTACAAGGATTGAGTTTTTATATGAACTTGACCCTCGATATTTGAACGTGAAATTTATTATTTCTTTTTAAAATAAAACCTAAAAAAGTGTTACAACCGTTTGTCAGAATTTTTTGAAAAGGTGAAACACTGTCTGCCATTTGACCCCAGATCGCGTTTTAGACTACGCCTCGAAATAAAAATTCCAGCTCCAGTAAAACTCTGTAGAACTTAACGAAAATTCATGGGACTGTTCCTCACACCTGAATCTAATTGCCTGCCAAATTTCAAACGAATGAACCCTATTGAAGAAAGTTATCCACCTCAGCGGCATCGAACCATCATCCCGAGAAACGAAATTTCAACGCTTCGATATTTGTGTCTAATAAATTCACGCTCAAATTTCACTGAAAATCTGTGTTTACATTTCTATCGGCAACCTGAGACGACTTGTGTTGAAGTGCAACGAAAGATAACTCTTCCTTCCCAGACCCCGATTTAAGATGAATTTAGTTTACATTTTCTTTCAGTTTGTTTTTTTCCCCGACTTGGCTGAAATACATGACTGGCCTTAATTCAGTTCCGATTTTCCGTACTTATAATCCACGAATGCATGACAGTTTATAGACTTCTAAGCACGTGCATTTCAAATCACAAGGAGAATTCGCATCAGCTGAGTTCCAACAAATGTTCCCACACCTTCAAATACCCGCTGGCGACCAGAGTTTGACCTGGCCTGTTGATTTCTTAGTCAACGCTATCCGGCCACATTGTTTACAAACGGCACTGATTTTTATTAATAAACAGATGAACAAATACTGCCCTCCTAACCAATCGCTAAGCCCCTATCTATTCTAAAGGTTCCTCAGTGTTGGGTATCAATTTTAGATGGACAGAAGAATGCTTCATCTCTTCTTTCTATCATCATCCAAATTGTCTACACAACTCAACAGAATTTACCTTCTATCAAACAACTAGCGAAATAGCGTAGTGGCAAAGCTCTCGCCTACAAAGTTTAGGGTTCTCGGATCGATACCGGTAGGCGGAACCGATTTTTTTGTTTTTGGTTGTAAATTGATTTTTCTCTAATTACTCAATATTTATCAACATTTTCGGGAATTTTTTTTAATCATTATGGATGGTGGAAAGGCCTCTAATTGTAACGTGAACAATTAGTCTACTAGTTTATTATTTTTTTTTCTTCTCTTTTTTTCCAGGGACAGCTTTTTTGTCTCTAGAGATATTGAAACAATATTTTTCTTTATGTAATTGACCATTAAAAGTTATGGTACCACATGATCCTTTGCGTGATCACTCCCAGAACTTATAAAGTTATTGCCCTTTGTGTACGAAGTAATTGTTATCGCTTCTCCTCTGAAACCATGAGAGATAGAGACTTGGAACGTTTAACAATGCCTTCATTACACTTGGAGGGTTCTTCAATCTATTCATACCGAAAGGATCTGAGGCCCCCTACTAGTAGTTATTGCCCTGAAAGTATTTACATTTCTATAAAATCACTTTCAACTTTTTTTTTATTTGTCATAGAGACTTCGGACCACTTGGGATGGAAGCGTCTACCTTGGCCGAACAAAATGACATAAAGGTCAAAGGTCAACGTCATTTAGAAATCTGTTAATTAATGAGTTTTGAGATCTCTTTTATTTAGTGTGTTAGAGAAAAAACTTTTTCATGGATGTAATAAGACATCTTAAGACATTTTTAAAATATATCCCCTTGGCTCCTTCCTGTAAAGAGTTACAGAGTTATTGCCCCTATTGTACAAAATGCTTGTTATCGCTACTCCTCATTAACCGTAAGAGAAAGAGACTTGAAACTTTTACCAATGTCTTCAGTACACTTAGAGGGTTCTTCAATCTATTCATACCGAAAGGATTTGAGGCCCCCTTCTAGTAGTTATTGCCCCTGAAAGTATTGACATTTCCATAAAATCACTTGCAACTTTTTTATTACTTATCATAGAGACTTCGGACTACTTGGGATGGAAGCGTCTACCTTGGCCGAACAAAATGACATAAAGGTCAAAGGTCAAGGTCATTTAGGAATCACTAAATTAATGAGTTTTTAGATTTCTTTTTTTTAGGGTGGTAGAGAAAAACTTTTTCATGGATGTGGTGGGACATCATAAGACATTTCAAAATATAACCTTTTTACCTTTACCATGTTACAATTATAGAGTGTACAAAATGCTACTCCTCATTAACCGTTAGAGATAGAGACTTGAAACTTTTACTAATGTATTCAGAACACTTAGACTCCCCTTCAATCTATTCATACTGAAAGGGTCCAAAGTCCTTTCTAGCAGTTATTACCCCTGAAAGTTTCGAACAATCAATAAAATCACAAATAACTTTTGAATCAATAATCATAGATAGATCGGACCACTTGGTATTGAAGCGTCTACCTTGTCAGATCAAAATGACATAAAGGTCAAAGGTCAAGGTCAAGCAATACAAAAATTGCAAACTTAATCGTTTGACACTTTTTTATGAAGTAACGCAGAAAAAATACTTTATTCTATTAAAGCAATCTTATTTCAAACATAAAAAACAATGAAGTGGAAAAACCTCTAATTGTTCGAGAACAATTAGTCTACTAGTTCTTCTTCTTCTCTTTTTTTCAATTTAGCTCGGGGTGACTGTTTTGTTATTAGAGTTATCCAAACAATTTGAATTTTATGTAATTGCTCATTAAAAGTTATGGTAGCAATTGACCCTGTGTCAAAGAACTCACAGAACTTACAGAGTTATTGCCCTTTGAGAAGGAAATGCTTGTTATCGCTACTCCTCTGAAACCATAAGAGATAGAGATTTGAAACTTTTACCAATGTCTTCATTACACTTAGAGGGTTCTTCAATCTATTCATACCAAAAGGATCTGAGGCCCCCTTGTAGTAGTTATTGCCCCTGAAAGTATTTAAATTTCCAGAATATACTTTCAATTTTTTTATTTTTTATCATAGAGACTTCGGACCACTTGGGATGGAAGCGTCTACCTTGGCCAAACAAAATGACATAAAGGTCAACGTCATTTGAGAAGTTGTTAATTAATGAGTTTTCATATCTCTTTTGTTTAGGGTAGTAGAGAAAAACTTTTTTATGGATGTAGAAGGACATCTTAAGACATTTTAAAATATAGCCCCTTGGCTCATATCTTTGAATAATTACAGAGTTAAAGCCCTTATTGTACGAAATGCTTGCTATCGCTACTCCTCTGAAACCATAAGAGATAGAGATATGGAACTTTTACCATTATCTTCAGTACACTTAGAGGGTTCTTCAATTTAATCATACCAAAAGGATCTGAGGCCCCCTTATAGCAGTTATTGCCCCTGAAAGTATTGAAACTTTGATAAAATCACTTCCAACTTTTTTACTATCTATCTTAGAGAGTTCGGACCAATTGGAATAGAAGCGTCTATCTTGGCCGAAAAAAAATGATGTAAAGGTCAAATGTCAATGTCATTTGGAAGTCTGTTTATTAATGAATTTTCATATCATTTGAAATACACAATTATTGTAAGGGTTTCAATAGCTTGCTGGATTGCGCAATAAGGTATTCAATTTGGTCAGCCAGGTATCACATCAAGTCATGTGGTTACTCAAGTGGAACGTGTTTTTACAGTCAACCCATTCATTTTTACAAAGACAGCTAGCCTGTAGAACACTCTTCTATTGTTAGGTTTACTGTTTATATGATTGTGTAAAGAATATTCACTTGGCTCAATTTTGTTCATAGTAAGTGGACAAAATCCAGAAAAGTAATTTAATAAATGTTTACGATTTATACAACATAGAATTCTTTAGGAAATGGCTTGAAATTTAAAAAAAACTCTTTAAATTTTTTTTATCATTTTAGAGCTTTATGGTTTTCCCTTTTAATAGTACAACATGTATCATAGGTATAATATTTATTTGCATACCTTATTGAGCAATCTAGCAATTCATTAAAGTTATTAAGGTGGAAAGACCTCTAATTGTTCGAGAACAATTAGCCTACTAGTTTCTATTTGTTGTAGTATTTTACCAATAAATTACACGACGGCAACGTTTCCATACCAAATAAATCATGAAACCCGTGTGACTTTTGTTTGCGTTGTGCATGGTTAGCTATCTGCCTGCACCAGGCAGAATAGACAGACAGACAGATAGACAAAAGGACGGACGTATAGAAAGACAGACAGACAGATATTATAAAAGTCAATAAGCTAAATAGAAAGACCTTAAAATTAAAGTTTAACCCTTCTCCCCCTCCTTGTGCCTTCTACCATTATCAAACACAATTGTTACAAGGAGTCATTTGGGGTTTTTCAAAATCAATTTAAAACTTGGTTTCAAAATATGTAAAGCGCATGTTTAAAATTTATTGTTTAATACAAACAGACAGAAAATTATATCAAGAAACAGATCTTTGTTACTAATTTTTTCTCTCGATTTTGAAAAAGCAACTTAAACTTTTTTTTGATTCTAAACTGGCATCAGGGATGGGGTCATTTACTTCGAAAGTATTCAATTCAATTACAATTATTTGCATAAAATCTTCATTAATTAATTTACCATTACATGTATTTTTAAATGTAATAGATTAAATTACAAATACTTTGCAAATGTAATTAAATATATTTTAAATTACGTTTCGGAAAAATGCATTTATTCATTTTATTGAATTGACATGTATAAATTTGTCATGAAAATTACCTATAATTTAGCTACAGCACCTATATAATATACATGTTCACAGTTTAATTGAATGTCCCCTAACCTACACCTTCATGTATCATTCTAAAGCCTTTTCTGAGACACTGACACTGAACAGTTATAGCCACTAAATTTTTCATTACACACACATTGGAAATATACGGATAAATCTGAGGTAAGGTTTAGACGACTATAATTCATATCAAAACACAATCCACACCTTTTTGTCATTAAAGTAACCCACTGTGTGAACATATCTAGTTCTAAATAACAAACTTAATGAGCATGTTTATCTGATAAAAAATATTAGTTCAATGCATTCAAGCATTCTTTAAAAATGTACCTAGTATTTGAATTGTTTTATACTTATTTACTATCGGAAGTGTTCTGGACAATGGACAGTGGACAATCAGCTTTCTTTTTCATATATAATCAATGTGTAATTGAAAATAATTAAAAAGTAATTTGAATAACATGCCTTGTTTTAAAGTAATCAATTGAATTACAAATAGATGTAATTGAAAGTTAGGTCAATTACACATTACTTTAAATTAAATCAATTTTTGTAAATAATTACAATTAATTTCCATTACAAATTACCATTACCCCATCCCTAAATGGCATGCACAAAACAGTCTGACAAAAATGTTTTAAACGAATATGTTCATCTTACTTCCATATAGTCTGAAAAATTAGAAAGAAATCATTATAATTCTAGTACTCGCTTTTGACTATATTAAAAATATACACATTTGCAACGCCTGTTTACATCATATAAAGAAACACAGAGAAAACATGCATAGATCAGAATTATTCCGTCATTATATACAAAGTTCGTCTTAATATTATAACTATCATTCAATTGTTACGTCAAAGTCTTTTCAAATGATGTTGACTCAGACGTGGATAACGTCGAATTTGGATAAGCGACAAAATAATTAAAATACTTCTGAACATTATTCTAAAAATGTATTTCACTAAAATAATTTTAATGATAATTATTTTTTTTTAAAAACTGTTGATATCCTGTATACACTGTATTTGAACATTTTCGTTCGCATTTGCGTTTTTAAACAGTAATGCGCAATCATTCGATATTTGTAAGTTTGATTCTCATTAGTCAATAAATTACTTTGATTCTGGTATCAACAAAAATTTTGCTGGATCTACTTTTCTTAACTGTTCTGATTAACAGTATTTATAGAACGGGAATTTCCAAAATATACACTGTCAACAAAACATGTGGCAGTTTTATTGTCAGCAAACAAATACAACTTTATACAATCATATAAAAGATTCAAAGTTTAACCTTAAAAAACCCAAAACAATACACATTATTTAAGGAATGAATTTAATTGAAATTTGGAGTTATATTATACATGTATCGTATAACATACGTCAAAATTAAATTAATTCCTAATAATTTAATACATAGAACAAAACTAACTCTCTGTATCGTTTTCATACTTTTGTTTTAATCGTTAACACATTTAAACTCTTTCGCTGTCAACGTAAATGTTTGAATTGCCAAATATGTAACGTCACATGTAAACGACGTTACGGAATTTATGATGCTATAATATAAAGGCGGGACTTTTCGCATCAAATCAACTTGGGGACGTTTAGCGCGCACCTGTTTGACTTATGGTTTTCTGAAAAACTTCACTTTTTATCCTATGTACATGTACCCTTTTATTGGGTTTTGAAAATTTTACGTTGAAAAAGATATCGCTGACTCAATTCTCATAATCAAAGCAATATTTCATGAACTATGATCAAATTGTTCATATAGATTCGATTTAACAAGAGTTTGGAATGTGAGCAGTTTGACTCTACTTTGAGGAAGGCGGAATTTACTGTTACAGAAGTTGTTAAACTACCCGGGCATTAGTATCACAGCCTTAGTAACAATGGACCCAGATTAGAACAAAGCAAGAAAAGGCGGCCATATTTGAAATTGTTGTGTAAACGCTGGTTCGCGATTTTACAGTTTACTTCTCGAAAGGTACAGGTGTTAAAACGTTGAATTAGACATAAATCCAGAGGAGAGAAAAGTCACGTAGGGCGATCGACTCGAATTAAGGAGCGATATGTGAAATGACCGAGCATTCTGAAATAGATTGTTTGTATTTTTAAGTTTGGTGTTTTGGTAAATAAGGACAGTTTACTTTACATAAAATGTATTGATATTCTTTTAACATACATGTAGATCTTTAATATATTTTAAAAAAAATACATGTGCATTTATTTATCCTTACATACCTTGAAAAAGTTTTATAACCCCCCCCCCCTCCCCTATTTATTGCTTCTCTTCGTGTGTGAAGTTGTTTCAGTTCCATATCTGAGACATTCTTACATATTTTTTTTTTAATTTGAAGATTATTTGGTACATATTAATATAATAAAAATGAAGGAGATAACTTAAAACTTAATCATAATCTATTCACACACTTTGGTATATACAAATGCATGCAAGTGTACATTTTACATGTAAAAAAAAGTAGTTCTGAATAGATGTTGTTAAGAGGGTGTGTCCCCATACCAAGGTATATTTCATACAATATAATACATGTCTCTCTATCTGTATCAGCCTATGAAATGAGGCGTTACAAACAAAATTAAATTATTTCACTTAATAGAAAATTAAACGTCTTCTCACGATTTTGTCTCCTTGCGATTAACGATCAACATTTACAACGAGGCTAGCTGTTTCAATTTCAGGAATAATTAAAACGGACATGTAGGCCTATATACTTTCACTGTAACACTGCTGTTCAAAGGTAACACACGTATATGATCGGTTATTAGAATAAACAAAAGCTTTGAGTATTGTATCAACTACTACAGCGTATTCCAATCGGCAGATATATCATTTAAGTACCTTACTGGCTATCTAGTTACCACAACATTTACAAAAGTGGCACATTAATAACTTACTATTATTTGTCGACACATCAACTATTTTTGTCCACGATCGAGTTCCCTTGCATGGTTATGCCCAGTTGCATATTCTGACGGTTCAGATTTCAATTTTCTATTTATGTTTAATCCATTAAATTTAGCTTAATAACCTATCATCTTCTGAAGGCGCATCCATTTTGAAAGAACTATAAATGAAAATAGTCAAATTTGGCCCTCATAATTCGCAATTTTTTTAAATGATTCAGTCATTAATTTGATGTGCTTTTTTTATAAAAGAGTTAACATAAAATATGTTTTCACCAAATTATTTGATTTATATGCACTCACTGGCAGTATATGACGTCAGAAGTGACGCTTTTTTTTAGAATTCAACCAAAATCAGTCAACAATTGACATTTTTCTTATCTTTTCTCGAATGGGAAATATAGAGCGACTCTTTGAACAAGAACGAACTTGTTGTCACGTATAAGTATTGGAGAGATACATCTTTGTTGAAAATATTTTGTTTGTTCAAGCAGTCGCTCAATGTTTTCTTTAAGAAAAACTGTTTCAAATAAGGCGTTTTATGCTAAAAATGAGAAAATGGAGGGAAAAGATAAACTTTATGATGTCATATTTTTAAATTGTGGGCACTGCAATCAAAATGAAAATTATGAAAAAACTTCAAATGTATATTTGCACAAATAAAACAAAGAATTACAGTAAAAGGACAATGTTCATTTAAGGGGGCCATTTCAGGATCAAACCAAATATAGTCCTTTGTTGCCGTCATTGTTTTGTATTCATCCGCACCGCTTCATGTACATTAAATCATTTATATTTTTGATCAATGGCACTTCACATTTTATGATTTAAAATTTGTTTTATTAAATGATCAGAATTTAATTTAATAATTATTTTTATTGATCAAATGAAAAACCTGTACTGTTGTTGGAAGCTCATACAATTGCCGATTTATCAACAGTTATATTCAATTTCCTTCGATTACTAGTATAAAATCTACAGCCTCATTGCCCTGAATGAGAAATTTTGAGCATCATTTTTCACCCTGCAAATTTTCCCCATAGAAGTTAGCGATTTAATCATTGACAATTAAATCACAAATTATTTAATCAATGTATGATATTCCGACACAAATGAAGAATAGCGCAAACAAATCTTATATTGAATTTCATATTATTGTGCAGCACAGGTGTGAAGTTATCTATCCGGGTCGGTGTTATAGTTACAATGTACCTTATTTAAGAAATGAACTCAATATCTACCCAAGTTATACTCGTATGGCCTGGGTTGGGGCAGTTTACACTTTATAATCCGCGAAGCAGATTTAAAAAAGCGAAAATTGATCCAGCCCAGGTTATACGAGTATAACTTGGCTAGATATTAAGTTTATTCTTTATCATCTAAATTTCTGTATTTACCGTACAAATTGAAGCGTTTTACTTTTAAAATGATATTTATCTGTTCAAAATTCAAAAGTAACGTCAAAATCTGTCTATCATATCAGATGCCGCGTTTCAACCAGAATTAAATCTTGAAAAAATGAGAATATCAATGCAACAAATACACATCTGATTTGGTTTGGTCTTTTTTCTAATATTATAATAGCACATTTTACAATGAAACCAAGTGAAGTTTGTTTGCCGGGAATTAAAAGTCCATCCTGATTACAACAAGCTAACCCCTTTTTTCATTGAAACAACCATGTATTTTCATTCCGGACGACGTAATTTTTTATATGTCGTCATCAGTGTCGTAGCATAGGTGGTAAACGCCTCTTACCAGCATAGATTCTTCCCGGAAAAACGACCCCCCCATTTCGGAAATATGAGCCTGGTATAGAATTCCCCAAAAGAAAAAAATTAACCTGGGCCAAATCCTCCCTCTAGAAATTCTACCTCAAAACGACTGCATTATTTCTTGTCTTGTATACCAAATTCGTCATTTAATCATTTTTAAAGATAATTATTTGAATCATAATCATTAATTGAAATAGATCAGACAAAAGTGATGTACTAGTTTAAAGTTTGTCAGTGCTTTAATCACCCCCCCCCCCCCCCAAAAAAAAAAAAGAACTCTGTTTGAATTGAGGTATGAAACATTTACAGCAAATGTTGTTCTTTTTATTTTCAATAATTGCATATTGTATTGATTATCTCCAATCGTATAGTTAGGGTTGTTTCTTTATGCATTCTTTGCGTTAGCAATATGATTTTTGTCATTGAAGTGATATTACCCGGCATGAGCACAATTAGTTTAAAATGTAATCAAATAATATACAATTACATAGGGGAGTTTTGCGATAATGATTAATTATCGAATACACTCATTTTACCTGTAATCGATTGCAATTGATTACTTAATAACATGTTGTCTATTATTAATCGAATTTTCTTTTAAAAATCATTAAAATGTGAATGATATCTCTTTTAAATATATTGTATAAACTCTTCAAGTTGATTTGGTTTTAGGGTAAAAGCGAGTATTTTCATTATGATTGATATGAACATTTTAGACTTTATAGTTCAATCTTAATAGGAAAACATTTTATAATATCTATTCATTGTTAAAATGTAAAATTATAAGTATCTAAAGGGATCAGTCTTTTAAGTTACATGTGTATGTAAACGAGGCTTTTTTCCTCGAAATTTACGAGTTTGGGTGAAATTTTGACCTGTCACCTTTAGCCATCACAATTATTCTGTTGTCACAGTAATTGATTTCTTAGAAATTAGAATTTGTTGAAATTTTTATAATTGAAATAGTATTGCAATATGCAGAATGAACTTTGAATGAACCTTGCTTCATGATTTGAATGAATTGTTCATAGATCCTCTAATCATGGTAATTCCATAGATCCCTGTTTTAGCTGTTTTAATTGTTATCTAAACATTAGGCTTGTCTGTTACAACGCAATTTGAAATTTTTTTTATTTAAAGTGCGTTAATATTGTTGATATTAATGAACATTGAAAAAAAAATGTTGATGGCATAGTCGCAATAATTGTTACTTTTATATGCAAAAATGATTGTTTTAATCTTGTTTAGTTCAATTGGATATATTTAAAAAAAGAACTCCTTGCAGTATCAGCTAACTTGATAAAACCTTTTTCGACTTTATTTTCATTTTCCTTTCTAATAACACACCGTGAAGCTGCTTTGAATAATTTCATTCAAGTGTAGTGTGATACACTGTTTACCTGGACAACAGGAGTTCATAGAGATAAGAAATGTTCTTTATCGTCAATCTTGAAGAGACACTACAGCTGAACACACAGGTGTGAATAACTTCAGATTAACCCATTGTATCGTTAGGAAATTAGAAAAAAACGTTGATTGTAATAGTTAAAATACGCAAAAATTCCTTTCACATACCTAATCAACGTATTTATGAGCTTCCGGAAATTCAATGGTCGTACGAACCGGAATAATCTTATATCGTTTATTTGTACCACGTGGACTTTGATTGACAGTAATTGACTCGTGCTGAAAACTACAAGATCTTCGTCCGACTATGGTCATCATGGTATACGAGGCTAAACGGACTCTCTAAACGGAACTCATCGTCAATTACTCGATAATTTATAAATGGTTTACCATTTTCGGTTCATTTAAATTAAAAATGAACAGACATGAATATGTTAAATGATCCCTCAAGGGGTTTCTATTACACAACAGAAATTAGGTTGTAGCAACTCCTATGATAAACACGAAAAATAAATGGTCATAAAATAATAATTGTGTTGTTTTTTTTTTTAACTTTGATCAATTATTACCTGAGAGAAGTAGAAAAAACATATTTTTATCAACAAACATGTCCAGGAGAGTCTTCGCGAGCCCTGCATGTGTTTTGTTTACAGCACATACGCATGCGTAATAGTGTAGAAGGCTGAACCCCGTAACACGTTGCGATGTAAATATGTGAAAGGTTATACGTAATTATTAATTTTAATGAAACAAATAGATTTATTTCATGGAGAACTTTGTAATTTTTCTGAACGTTTATACATTCATGAGTAGTACAAAAATACCGAACCCGATCGGAATTTTTTTAAGTCGGTTTTTTGATAAGATGCGCCGTACTGTATCTTTAAACAAATATTATCTTAAAGTATTTGGATAAAAGTAGATTATATAGTTGCTCTTTATCATTAACCTCGATTTTTTACAGACATTGCCACATTCAATTTGTCTGCACCGTATTGGTGTGTCATAGGACCGACGACATCCACAAATTAGAATTAACCCCCCCCCCCCTCCCCCCCCCCCCCCCCCCCGGTAAAATAAAAATTCTAGAGCAAATATTTTTCTTTAGTACACAAACCAATTTCTATTTTTTAAATACCATTTTATTTCAACTTAACTGTTAACGCATGAAGACATTTGCATCCTTATGATAACAAACATGATGACTGGAATCAAACAATAATCAATTGATTTTATGTGACCTGACACAACCAAGCTTTTTATCAAGTTTTATCTTCCAATCATTTCCATTAATGCAAGACATGACATTTTATTTTTAAGCTAATTGTGCATGCATGTACAGTAGGCAGGTAAGTATATGAGTAGGGAGGAAATAAACAATAGGACATTTTGAACTAAATAATCAGGATTAAATTGAAAAATAAACAGGTAAAAAAATTATGTAGATATTGCATATAGTCAGACCCTTAAATGTAAAAGTGGGAAATTACACACCTACAAACAGGTACCTGGCTCTCTCTCTCTCTCTCTCTCTCTCTCTCTCTCTCTCTTTCTCTCTCTCTCTCTCTCTGGGAAGGGGGTTGCGCTGTATGTATCTTAACCATTAAATTAGTATCTTTGGCATACTTATTGTAGAGCAATACTCTCGCAAAAATTCTTTGACGTTCGTTGATACCTAAATAAAACTATAAGTTGACAATGATGCAAAGTATGTGTAATTCTTGCTGCGTTCGCCAGAACGGTAGCATCGTAAAACATATTAATATAATATGTTGTTAGTGCATCATATTTTGCTCTTTTTGCGCAGGTAAACAATTCTGGTTTACCGAAGTTTATATCTGATTCGACATGTAAAAATTCCAAAATACAGGCAATATTTCCCCTCAAGTTAAAAAGCATAAACGAAATCCAAAACAACGTAAATGATTTAAATCCACGGTCATGAGTGAAAATGTCAACGCATTGAAAGATTTAACCTCAATTCACTTCACGAAATCGGCACAAATATATTTAGCTTGTTTCAAGTATCCCTTCGCACGAAAACTGTTGGATAACAAGCAAAATCATCTTTTTAGTTTGACCCGTTCGTCATGCGTCAACATTCAAACATGGCTGCCTTATACATAGTCTCGCTTACCCCAGACTCTCGTTCTCGAGACTTGATCTCGCACGAGGCAAGTCTCGAGAGCGAGAGTCTGGGGTAAGCGAGACTACCTTATACAATAAACTTTCGTTTTCTACAGTTTCGAGGTTTTCTCCTTTTTGAATAAAGATCAGTCTTTCATTTTTGCAATTTATAATTGCCTTTCTATAGGGATGCTTTGTGCCAAATTTGGTTGAAATTGGACGAGTGGTTTTAGAGAAGAATTTTAAAATGTGAAAAGTTTACAGACGGACGGACGGACGACGGACAAAAGGTGATCAGAAAAGCTCAAGTGAGCTAAAAAGTCGGCGGTCAGCTATGCTGTCAATTTTCTCTGTCTGCCAGTCCTTGGAAGGTTTTCCTCATTACCCCTCTCTTTTACTCGTTTTAAATACTTGTTTATAGTCCTTGGATTAACTCCGATAAGTTTTATATTTTATGGCCAGAATAACCTATCTTGCATAAATTTTAAACTCCGGTCTCAAATCTCTTCCACGGCGAACATTTTTTTAGCAGACGACAATCAACAAACAAATCGGTATAAATATTCAGAATTTATATTTAAAACAAAAAAACTGTCGGTGTTTTTATCCGGATGCAAAAATATTTAATTTTCAAACTAATTGGTTAATTTAGAAACAGTTTTATCATCGCTGAAACAATTACGTAAACATCGGTGGCCATTTTGGGAACTAAAGTATGGCCAGCTACTGTATGCTCTCAGTCAGCGATACATGTATAAAATATACATCAAACAGCAATATTAACATGGTATTTAGTTCGCTAACGCTACTAAAAATATAGTGCCTGAAACTGTTTAGGGAAAATTCTTTTAAATATAATATAATTTAATATTTTTCTTTTTGAAAGTACATATCAAATTGGTTACATAAAGTTTAACTTACAAAAATAAATCTACATAAAACACATAGTGACGTTTATATTTGTGCTTATTGCGCATGAATTAGCAAAGTGTATTCATAGAAAATTGAACGTCGCAGATTTCAAATGCAAACATAAGTGGAAATATACACTGAATTTAATATAAATGTATGCATTCTTTCTTTAGTTTAGGAAGCTAAATAAGGAGTAGATATAATTCAATTTTTTTTCAAAAGTACATATCGAATTGACTATGTAAAGTTTAACGTTCGTTTAATCTTACAAAAACAAATATACTCAAAACACGTAGTGACGTTTATATTTGTGCTAATGGCGCATGAATTAGCAAAGTGCATTCATAGGAAATTGAATGTCGCAGATTTCCAATGCAAACATAAGGGGAAATAAACACTGAATGTAAATATAAATGTAAGTTTAGGAAGCAATAAACGTACTGAGTTCGAGTTCAAAGAACGGGTGTATTCACTTGTTTCATTGATTACTAATTACAAAGTAAAAACGTCACTAAAATTAACAGTGAATTATTTAATTATGAAAGAAATTATGATTATAATAAAAAAAAAAATAAACCGTACATATGTCAAATAAGCTTAAGATTTGCAGTTTTGCGATAAAAAAAGTTATATCTTAAAAGTTCAAATTAGTATCAACTTAAGCCCCTGCAGGATTTGAACTCGACGTGCAAGGATCACATGCCCAAAACATTAATAAAACGAAACATTGTTTCCACTTTCAAACTTTTGGCAAAATGGACAATTGTATTAGGTTGATTTGAATAATGCATTTAAAAATTCAATGTCTGGAAAAACTAGTCATGTCTCATGTACACATTTACTAAGGATTCATAATTATTCAATATGAATAAAAACAGGTAAAGCAAGTTTAAATTTAAACAGCCAAGTCGAATGATATGCTATTTTTTAATTAAAAGTATGCTATTATACAACATTTCTTACGAAATGGTATATGTAGGTACTGAAATTTAAAAATCAAACACATATATGCCTTCTTGTAAACTTTATCTACGGCTAGATAAAATAAACAGCAAAAAGTACCCTGTCCTGGGCCCCTCGATGACTGTCAACTTAAGTAGGTGTGGAACATCTATCGATATTAATGTGGATTGAAGTATATTATAACTAATATACTTTCACCGGTGTAAAGTTTGCAAAGAACTATTTTTAATATGAGTTTAATTTGGCCTCCATAATTCGCCAAGTATTTAATAGATGGCTTTACTTATTGATTTTCTTTAGGATACACCGAAACTTCACAGTCACTTATCGCATCGAATCAAAAATCCACGGCTTCTCATGCGGAGGTTATAAATGCGCATATCAGCAAGGGGTTATCGCTCGATCGTATTTCTGGCCCATTTTCTAAGCCACCGTATTCTCCTTTCGTTTCACACCCGTTAGGAATAGTCCCTAAATCAGAACCTGGGAAGTTTAGAATTATTCATGACCTATCATTTCCGAAAAATAACTCTGTCAATACAAATATTCAAAAGAAAAATTCTGTGGTACAGTTGACTGGGTCATCAACTTGGTGCAACAATATGGGCCATATTGTCTAATGGCAAAGACAGATACAGAGGATGCCTTTCGGATTATCCCTATTAACCCCTCCGATTATCACCTACTAGGTTTCTCATGGGAGGAAAAATTTTACTCCTATGGGAGCAAGTAGCTCGTGTCAATTATTTGAAAAGTTAAGTGTTGCATTGCAATGGATCATGAAGACAAAGTATAAGGGAGGAGGTATGTCACATACTTTAAATGATTTCTTCTTTATTGGGCCCAGGGATGCTTTGAATTGTATGAATGATTTGACTCATTTTCTTTATATTTGCAAAAAGATTGGGGTTCCAATAAAAATGTCAAAAACTCAACCTCCCTCTACAAAAATTATTATATATGGGATAGAGATCGATTCAGAAATAATGCAAGCAAGGATACCTATTGACACGGTGGAAAAACCCAGATTGGCACAAGGAATCATGTACATTAAAAGATCTGCAATCCCTGATAGGTCTACTTAATTTCTCATGCTCAGTAGTGGTCCCAGGTCGAGCCTTTCTTCTAAGACTTATAGATCTCACGTGTGGTTTGTCTGAACCAAATAGCAAAATTCAGTTGTCATTCGAATCAAAGGCAGACATCAGTACATGGCTAACATTTATTAAATCATTTAATGGCAAATCCTTTTACTTGCCGCAAAAATGGTCATCAGATCACGTCACCCTACACACAGGTGCATCAGGCTGTCATGACTTTGCAGCAACACTAGGGTCTTCATGGTTTGCTTCATCTTGGGATGATGATCTTGTCAAATATCAAATTGCTGTAAAAGAACTTTCCCCCATAGTTTTAGCCATTAGAATTTAGAGAAGTAGTATGATAGACAAAAAAAGTCTTATTTATATCTGACAACATGATGGTGGCTCATAACATAAACAAACAAACGTCAAAGGAAAGACAATTATGCGTTTATAAGACGCTTGGTGTTAGCTACACTCTCATATAATATCCATTTTCGTGCAAAACATATACCAGGAAAACACACTGTAACAGCTGATCGCTTATCACGCTTTCGATTCCAGACTGCATTCCAGTCATCCCCACACCTCGACAGGGTGCAGACACCCATCCCACAGGATTTCTTGAAGATCTGACAAAAGAGGCTCGCAGTCTTTTAGCTGTTTCTTTAGCAAATAGTTCAAAATTGGCATACCGCAGGACATGGCAGATGTCGTTTCAACGATTTCGAGAAGTTTCCTCTTTGCCCCTACACACATCTCGGCAGTCAGTTATGTTCAAAAATATTAGGTTTATCAGATACGACAAATACATTTTTGGTAAAAAATATTTTATAAGGTTGTCATCACTCGGCTCATAACAAGGACTATCGTCTTCCAATTACTGCCCCAATTCTATCTCAGTTAGTGACAGGTTTGCAATCAGCTGTCCTGAATAATATGCATAGAATTCTGTTGAAATCTATTTTTCTTCTAGCCTTCAATGCCTTTTTACGCATAGGGGAATTAGTGGTTAAACATAGGTCACATGTAAATTCTGTTGTCCAAAGAGAAGATATCTCTTTTAAATTTCAACAAGGTTCACTTTCAGCAGTCTCACTAGTTCTTAAGAACTTTAAAACAAACAAGTCGAAAGAATTGTTCCAAATTCACTTGAAAGCTTCAACACATTTCTGACAAACTTTTCAAAATAAATCCGGCCCGTTGTTTCAATTTATTGGGGGACACTCAGTTACTTATTGCTTTATGACAAAACATTTACAAAACACCATACGGTTCATTGGTCTTAATCCCGCACTCTATAAAGGTCATAGTTTTAGGATTGGGTTTTCAGAGAACTGTATACAGCAAATGGGAAGGTGGAACTCTGATGCAGTTCGTAGATAATATTAGAATTAATAGTTTCAAATTATAGCATGGTGATAGGTCAGACGTAAACTGCTATCACCTATACCACACAAGTCAAAATTCAACTGCTGTGATGATATCTGTTGTAGGTCAGACTTGAACTGCCGTGAACCCTTTTTACTTTTGGTACATTTTTTAAATAAACAATACTCAACTGATGCTAACTGGCTGTGCCAATGTTTTTGTGGTTGGGTTTTACATTTTAGAAATATTTTGTTTATACATGTATTGTTTTTGCTGATGTCTTTTTAATTTTTAATTTGATGTTCTTGCCTTATTGTAGTTAGTCATATCATATATTGTTTACTTTACTGAGAGCTGTGCCCGCTGGTTTTTTCTTTATGATATATAAACTAGGCAGTATTATGGGGTTAAATAACTCAAATATGTCTCACATTATTTTGTGATATTTTAATAGTTTACTCGCATGTACATTTGAGTTGTGAAATTGCTAAATGCTCCTTTTGTTTTAGTTTGTCTTTGCTGTTTCCTATCTTGATCTGGCTAGTCCACTTTAGTTGGCGTTTTCTACAAACGTCTTATGTTTAAATTATACGTTTTTGGCAAACCATTGTTTTCTCTTTGTGGAATTTATACGTTTGATGCAAACCATTGTTTGCTCTTTGTGACATTTTTTGTTTTATAAGACGCCACCTTTTCATTTGTATTATTGTATGAAACTGTTATATCATACTCAGTATTAACAGGGGAGATTATTAGATGAAGTGTAAAGATTTTTGTCGTAAATTTTATGCAAGTTGATGTAAAATAATCTCCCCTTACATTCGTAAATTTCTAGTCATTTAATAAAATGACTAATTCGAAATATATGTGTTGTCTCATATTTTAAGCTCTTAGGCAGATCAACAAGTACTACATAAATATAATATCAGTTTAATTTGGCCTCCTTAAAGTGTTTCGGTTACAATAAAATTTTATGTTATACTTTAGAAAAAAGCTGATCTAAAATATATTTATTACCTATTTATTTCATTTATTTTCACTCACTGACAGTAAATCACGTCGAAAATGACGCGTTTATAATTCAATCAAAATCTGTCCGAAATTGACATTTTAATTATCTTTCATGAATGGGAAATAAAGAGCGCATGCTTGAGCAAGAAAAAGATTTTTGTCACTTATTAGCCTTGGCTAGGTTCATCTCTGATTAAAATATTTTGTTTGTTCAAGAATGCGCTCTATGTTTTCTGAAAGAGAAACTGATTAAAAAAACAAGCTGTTTTAAGCAAAAAATGCAAAAAATGGCGGGAAAAGGTTGTCTTTACGATAACATATTTTTAAATTGCGGGCACTTGAATCAAAATGAACATTATGTAAAACATCACATATATATCTGTACAAAAAATTACAGTAAAATGATGATGTTCATATAGGGGGGCCATTTTAGGCCCATATCATATATTAATAGTTCTTTACTATTTTTAACCAAAAATACGTTTTAAATTTGTTTGGAAAGGTAAAGGTATTAATATTCCTAGCGGGACTCGAACTTATGACATACAAATTTGTAGTGAATTATCTAATCCACTTTGCTATGCTGTTTGGTGACAAAATGAAAGACTGTGAAAAAAACTATTCATAAAATTTTACTCAATTTTATTGTTATTTCGATAAATAGTACGTCACAACATGGAAGTGTCCCGTACCAACTTAAACCATTGTTGTGTGGCTGACCTGTTTACTAAGAAGCTTGCATTAAAACCCACCTTCTAAAATTTAAAAAACCAGACTTTTCTTTGTTCACTTTTTGCAATGTCTTTCAGCCGTCTTCGCTTTCCAGTAGCCATACCTATTTACTTTTTTAATTCACCTCGCGGGGCCAGGTTTCATGATTATTTTAACAAAGAACGTTTATTACACTGTAACAGGCGAGAACAGGAATGAATAACTATTAGATAATCTTTCATTTGTTTTTATCTGAATATAATCTCGTATCTATTTTTATTTTCAAATACACCGGTTCATACCAGTGCATTATTACTGGTTAAAATGTATCATCCAACGGACTTTGAACGTATCATTTTTTTCGATTGATAGGCTATTTAGTCAGACAGCGGGCTGACAAATTAAGTAGGGATGAAACTTCAAATATTATGGGATTAATATTTGTTTAAGATTGATAATAAAAAAATATTACTTTCCTCAGTGAACGTCTTGGGCCCCGTTTCTCAAAAAGGCGTAAATGTTGGCTTAAGTAAGTCCGACTTAGGAAGTTAGGGCAATATTAAGTCGGGTCTAAGTTGCGTTTCTAAAAAGGGCGTAAGTCAGGGTTTCAATGTCGAAGAACTTGGACATTGTAACGTCACCGGAATTTACGGTGCCGGTCAGTTTTGGGTTCCTAATTTACTTGGTGATAATTACATCCGGTAAGCTGTTTCTGGGAGACATTATTTCCCGCGCGTCTGGGACGCACAGATCCATTTTGAAGACCCTCTACAGCGTCAGGGACGCTTCGTCATCCATATTTTCGTGGTGCAAAGGCGCAACGATGTATGTCTTTTTTCTTACACCTACATATTTGTAATATTTTCTGATTATTTATTTAAAACTTCATTCGAGATTTTTGGCAAGTGTGTATGAAAGTGCAGTGTGTGATAAATTTTTCTAATTATATTAGGTATAGTAAGAATGTCTATATGTTGTTAAATTTCAGTTGTTACCGTAAATTTCCTGCTATATTGGCTGAATAAAAGAATGTAAAAAGCTGGGCGTTTTACTTCAACGTAGAAAATGGGCCTGTGGCAGAACAGTAACAAATCGTTTTGTTTACCACCTCAACCATTCTGAGAGTCGATTGCAGCCTATCCTAGGGATAAGACGACTTTCTGGTGGACAGCAGATTCCTGTGAAGCTGGGATTTCCAACCAACAACCCCCCCCCCCATTTTGGTCCAAATCTTTGCTGTAGGATTTTCCGTGGTATTTGTGGTACATGGTGTTCCTGGACATTGTGTGTATATGTGCAAACACTAGTGACATATCGGTAACTTTATATCAAATAATATGTTGACATTATTTGAAATGAACAATAGTACAGATATTATAGATTGATCATGATCATATGCTATGTCAAATATTTTTTCTGGTCAATTGGTGTTGAATATTTTCTCAATACCAGATAACTCTGTTCTATGCATCAGGACTTTGAAAGGAAGCATTAATAATTTTCACGTATTTTGTGGTGTGAATGTGAATTTGAAAGTTAATTGTGCATTTTTTCTCATCTAACATGTCTAATGCCATTTTTAGCATGTGTATATATTTTCAAAATTGCATGGCATAATTTCATGTGAAAATCACTACAGTATTATCAGTATGGCATCTGGTGGAAAACCCATACCCATAGTTAACGAGGAGGAAAGTGAAGAGGAGACAGTTCTTTCAGAGGAAGGTGAGGGAAAACGACTGAAAACGCAGACAAAGAAAGGCATGGAACAGTTTTTGACATTTCTTAAGAAATATAGTTCTCAAGAACAAAAGGCATGGTCAATGATTGAAGAAATCTTAGTTGATATAGATGAAAATATAGACCAGAAGAATTTCAAAAACTTACGCAAGATTAAAGCAGAGCTTCAGCAATTTAAACGTACTTACTTTGATTGTGCAAATGACTTTCTTTCATTTCTTAAAAGAACAAACACAAGAGAAAGTAATGAAGAATTTTCTATTCAAGAACCAAGATTTTGTAAACGTTCTGACATCATAGATCAGCTTATGAACCGTATTGAGGATGCCCTTCTGGACGCAGCAGACACCATATCACGAGCAAGTGGTTCCGAAGGATCCCGATCACAGAGTAGAAGTTCTGTCAGTGAAATGGCTAAGTCTCGTGCCCTGTTAAGACAGAGGGCAGAAGCAGAAAAAGCTAAATTAGCTTTCGTCAGACAGCAAGTTGACCTTCAAACCGAGAAGTCAAAAATTGAAGGACAAATACAAATTCTGAATCAAACGTGTTCAGCAGCAATTGCGGATGCAGAAGCCAAAGTGTTCGAAAGAGAAGAAAGTGAAACCAAAAGTGAAAGAAATTCCATCTTAGATGAACTACCCAAAGACAGAGGTCAGCGTGTTGCAGATTATGTGGAAAGTGTTTCTCGAGATCAAGGATCAAGTGTTAGAATACGTGTGAACCCAAAAATCGTTCAACCAATTCCCTCAAGTTATAACTTTGATGTTCCGTTAACTCAATCAAAGGAGGATTCAGTGGAAACTGTGACTAAATTCTTGTTAAGGAAGGAAGTGTTGTTATCCCGGTTTAGTAACTTTAATGATGAACCAGAGGCTTACAACGCATGGAAACTAAACTTTACCTCAATCATAAAGGACCTGCAGATTTCAGAATTCGAGGAATTTCAGTTACTTGTGAGATGGCTAGGACTGGAGTCCTCTAAACATGCAGCGGACATCCAACAAGCAAACGCCGGAAATCCTGGAAGGGGACTACGTCAGATTTGGGCAAGATTAGATGAGAGATATGGGGCAATCGAACTCATCGATGATTCATTAAAATCGAAGTTGGCCGCTTTTCCGCAACTTACGATAAAGGACCCTAAAGAACTTTACAAACTGTCTGATCTACTGACACAAGTGGATGGTGTGAAGAAGAACCCTAAATATTCAGCAGCATTATCCTATTATGACACCTCTCTTGGAATTGCACCAATAGTAAGCAAACTTCCGTATCAATGGAGAGAAAAATGGATCAACAGGGCCTCAGAATATAAGGAGCGTCATAGTGTTCCATACCCACCATTTACATACTTTGTGAATATATTCAAGACTTATGTCGTGTGAGAAACGACCCTGGATTTCAGTTCAGTGAACCAACAAAGAAAGAGACTAAAAAACCAAAAACACTGGACAGATTCGTTCAAGAAAAACTGATGTTAAGCCTAGCAAGTCAACAGGACAAAGAAAATCATGCTTTTTAGAACATAGAGTTGAATCCAATCATAATATCAAAGACTGTCGTAAGTTTCGTACCCTTCCTATCGGTTCAAGGAAAAAGCTTCTCAAGGAAAATGGAATTTGCTTTAGATGTTGTGATTCCAAAGAACACTTAGCAAGAGACTGTAATGTGAAATTAAAGTGTGACATGTGTCAAAGTGATAGACATTGTGGTGCCTTACATGTTAACAGTTCCCAAGGCGGGGAGGATAAGGAAAATTCGCATGGCGGGGAGAACAGTATATCATCTTTTACAACTAACTGTACTCAAGTCTGCTCACCCGCATTCAGTGGCAAATCTTGTGCAAAGATTATTTTAGTGAACATTTTTCCAGTTGGCCGTAAAGATTTAAAGAAAAGAGCATATGTGATTCTTGACGACCAAAGCAGCAGGACACTTGCGAAGTCATCATTCTTTGACAAGTTCGGAATCAAGGGACAAGAAATTTCATATACATTGTCATCATGCAGTGGTTCGGCCATGGTCTCCGGGAGACAAGCCTTTGATTTCGTTGTATCTTCAATACAGAGTGGCGAACAAATATACTTACCATCAATCATTGAATGTGATGACATCCCTGTTTCATACGAGGAGATTCCAACTCCATCTGTAGTTAAACCATACAAACATTTATCAGACTTGGAGTCTGAGATCCCACCAATAGACTATAAAGCAGAAGTGATTCTTATTGGACGGGATGTTCCCAGTGCTCATCATGTGCTGGAACAAAAGATTGATAAACCAAACCTACTTTTCGCACAGCGACTTCCCTTAGGCTGGGCCGTTATAGGAGAATGTTGCCTAGGTAGAGTACACAGACCTCAACATGTGGTTGTGAACAAGACTCAGATTGTACCGTCTGGACGAGGAACTCATTTTACCCCATGTTCATCAAATCTGAGAATCTCAACATATCAAGATGATACAGACATTCAGTGTTCGTGTGAGAATGGAATTCAGCTTTCTCAGATCTTTGGACGCACCAAAGACGATAACATTCCAGGAATGTCAATCGAGGACAGAGAATTCTTAGAAATCATGAAGGAAAAGTGTCATAAAGATGAGAAAGGACATTGGTCAGCTCCGTTACTATTCAAGTTAAACAGAGATAGACTACCTAACAACAGAGAACAAGCGTTGAAAAGGACTTATTCACTGCTGAAAACTTTTAAGCGTGATCCTGTGAAAATAAACTTAGCCATAAAGTTTATGGAAAATGTGTTTGATAATGGATTTGCAGAGGAAGCTCCAGAGATCCAAGAGGGAGAAGAATGTTGGTATCTTCCCATATTTCCAGTATTCCATCCAAAAAAGCCCAACAAGATCCGTATGGTTTTTGACTCTTCAGCCATTTATCAAGGACATTCATTGAACTCTTCCTTACTTCAAGGACCGGATCCTACTAACAATCTACTCGGCGTACTTTTGCGTTTTCGTAAGGAGCGTGTCGCCATCACTGGAGATATAGAACAGATGTTTCATATGTTTCACATTGATGAAGAACACAGAAATTTCGTTCGTTTCATATGGTTTAGAGACAATGATCCTACCAAGTCTCTTCAAGACTACAGAATGTGTGTACATCTATTCGGGAATTCACCGTCACCCGCTGTCGTCACATATTGTCTCCACAAATGTGTAGAAGAACCTTGTGATAGTGATGTGAAATATTATGTTACAAGAAACTTCTATGTTGATGATGGACTGTCGTCTTACGATACAGACAATGAAGCTTTAGATATTTTGTTAAGAACACAGAAAATTCTAAGAGATAGAGGTAAAATTAGATTTCACAAATTTGCCTCCAACAGCCAAATTGTTAATGATGCTTTACCACCAGAGGATAGAGCAAAGGATTTAAGCGATGTACATTTAGATCTACATAAAACTCCTGCACAGAGTAGTTTGGGCTTAATCTGGAATTTATCACTAGATGCTTTTATCTTCTCAACAGATCTCAAAGATGTACCAGAAACAAAGCGTGGTGTGCTATCTTGTTTACATAGCCTGTACGATCCTATAGGATTCCTGTCACCTGTCACTTTGGCTGGAAAATTTATTTTTCGTGACATTACACAGTTACAACTTGGATGGGACGATCCTCTTCCTACAGACATAATCCTGCGTTGGCGGTCATGGCGAAGCTCTCTTCGTCACCTATGCGATGTGAAGATACCTAGGCGATATGTTGCAGTATCTATGAAGAATGCTGAAAAGATCGAGCTCCACACCTTTGCGGATGCATCTGAAAAAGCTATATCTGCTGTTACCTACATCAAAGTTACAAACACGGGAGAAACCTACATAGGATTTGTAACCGGAAAATCTAAACTAGCTCCTCACCATGGACATACAGTTCCAAGGTTAGAACTATGCGCAGCTCTTCTTGCAACAGAAATTGCTTCATTTGTCGAGCGTCAACTTGATACACAGATTCATGATATGCAGTTCTACTCTGACAGTCGTGTCGTATTAGGATACTTATACAACAAGACCAGACGATTTCACACGTACGTGTCAAACCGAGTCCAACGGATACTTACAAATTCAAAATCAGAATAGTGGACCTTTGTGAAATCAGACCAGAATCCAGCTGATATAGGAACACGTTCTGTTTCTGCAAACGAACTTGCAACATCTGTGTGGTTAACTGGGCCAAAGATTACTTTGGATCATAATCAACAAGATTATTCAAAATACCCGTTATTGGACCCTGATAATGACTGTGAAATTAGAAGGACTGTCACTGTAGTTAAGACAAGTGTACTTCATGGATTGAACTCAAATGTGTTCACAAGATTTTCCACATGGGATTCTCTAATTCGTGGACTATCATTCATGCGTAGTGCTATTCGTCAGAAAATCAACCTTGAAAAGCTCAGTCAAACAAAGCTTTACCAAAGTATGGAGAAGATTGTTATCAAAAGTGTACAGTTTGAAGCTTATGGACAGGATATACATGTAGAAAGACTTAAGGAGCACAAACCAGTCACCAAAGGTAGTACGCTACAAAAACTGGACCCTTATCTCGATAACGAAGGTCTGCTACGTGTAGGAGGCAGAATTCTCACCGGAGATGTACTGGCTGGATCCAACGGACCTATTATTGTTCCAAAAAAGTCACATGTGGCAAGATTGCTTATAAAGCACCATCATCAGAAATGTAAACATGAGGGACGTCACCTCACTGAAGGTGCTGTGAGATCCGCAGGTTACTGGGTAATGGGTGCCAAGAGACTTATTTCATCATTATTAAACTCGTGTGTAATTTGTAGAAAGTTACGACGTAAACTTGAAACACAGAAAATGGGAAATATACCTGATTTTCGATGCAAGCCATCACCACCGTTCACGTATGTGGGAGTAGACACCTTTGGGCCCTGGAAGGTGACAGCTAGAAAAACTAGAGGAGGAGTTGCTAATGCTAAAAGATGGGCAATCTTATTTACATGTTTGACGAGCAGAGCAGTACACATAGAGCTGGTGGATGAGATGACATCCAGTGCCTTTATCAATTCCCTCAGGCGTTTTGTAGCAATGCGCGGTAAAATCACTGAGTTTTATTCAGATAGAGGAACTAACTTTGTTGGGAGTATAGATGCACTCAACATCAATGCAATCAACATAGAATCTCCAACCCTGAAGAAGTATATGGTGGAAAATGGCTCTACTTGGATATTTAACCCACCACATGCATCCCATATGGGGGGGATATGGGAAAGGATCATTCAAACAGCACGCAGAATTCTTAATGCTATCATCATGGAGTCAAAGAAACCACTTACACATGATGTTTTGAATACATTTATGTATGAAGTTTGTGCTATTATCAACAGTCGACCATTAGCGAACGTGTCGGTAGATCCAACACAGCCATCAGTTCTTTCCCCTTCAGTATTGCTGACACAAAAGACTGAAGTTGATTATGGACCATTTCAAGTTGATGTGAAGGACATGTACAGATCATCATGGAAACACACACAACTATTAGCCAACCAGTTCTGGAAAAGATGGCAGCAAGAATACCTTTACAGTCTTCAAACCAGGCAGAAGTGGACTTATTCTAAGGAAGACATCAAAGTTGATGACGTAGTACTCTTAAAGGATTCTGACACCGTTAGATACGAATGGCCAATGGCAGTTGTTCAACGTACCTTCCCAAGTAAAGATGGACATGTTCGGAAAGTAGAGCTACTGAATAAAGAATGTAAAAAGCTGGGCGTTTTACTTCAACGTAGAAAATGGGCCTGTGGCAGAACAGACATCTCTGCTGAGTTCTAAGCATGCGTATATCGGATTGTGTTTTGCTTTCAGGCTATGATCATGTGTGGTGAACATTTTCAAATTCATAGTTTATTGACTCGAAAGTACACATGATATACTATTTAACTTAATGTGCATCAAGTTGTTATAATAGTTTATATTAGAACAACTGCCTATACGCTTAATAACGTAATGAACTTTTAGAGAAAATACAGCTAATATGAAAGAGGCATACATAAGAGGTTGCAAAAACCAAATTTATTACAATTGAACGCATTATATTGCAAACGATATTGAAGCACATTTGTACTTAATTGAACGAAACAATGCAATGAAATTAACTCCAATGTTCGTGTAAAATTGAAAATATTAATAGAATGCAGGAGCAAGGTAGAGTAGAAGTGCCTGCATAGTCCGAAGAACGGTGAATTATGCTTCATATTAATATTTAAAGACTTTCCGATGATATGATTAGGCTTGATTTTTTATTTGACTAGGATTTAAACAGCAACCTACTGAAATCGAAAATATCTACTGTATAAATAACATGAACATGAACCTTGTCCAGGTATAAGCTCCATCTCTCTCTCCTCTCTCTCTATCTCGTTATTTTCAAACTTTTCAAGGTAGTGTGAAACATAAAGTTAACTGATCATCTAATAATATACTCAAATGAATCATATTTACATTTCAAGTGATAGTGAAAAATGGTAGCAAGTAAATTTAAGCACTATTTTATTTTATGATTTACATTATCATCAACACTCAAATGGTATTTTTCATACAACATGTCCATTACAAAATATATATGTGAAGAGTTATCGAAAGTAATCGAATAAGGAACTATAATTACACGGACAGGACGAGTGCACTTATGGGCCCCAGTAAAAAGTGAAAAAATGAAGATTCAAATTAAGCATATTTTTTTCCCAACATTATCTATTGATATCTATTCCATAAGAATTAACAAGAGTTAGCGCTGAATTTATTGTATATAGAAAGCACGAAGCTTTAAAACATAGTAGGGGTCAGCAGACATTCGTGATTTTATATAGTAAATCGAGGACTGGCATTCATTTCAAAACCTTTGTTTACTGTCAGCCTAACCGAGTACGAACTTGTGGAAAAGACAAAATACGCCTTATGTATATAGAAAACTTCTGTTAAAGTAAGAATTTTGTACTACATTAGGCTGGTACCTAAAAATGAAAAAGTATGAAAATTTCAAGGTTTTTCCTATAGCAAGTGAAAGCTACTACATGCATAAACCATGTTTGAACCCACGCATGGAATAAATTATTTCAAACAATAACGTGGGTTCTATCCAGGTAAACGTTTGTCAAATGTGCTCACTGTAAAAAATTGACACGTTTGAAATCGCTTTCCATCATATTTGTATGGTCAGGAATGTTGGTTTTTCACTATGGTAATATGCAACTTCAAAGTTTATTCGATTTTTTTTCAGACGAAAAATAATGCCTAAATTATTCAGCAAACGCTGATTTTTTTGAATTTTCAATTTTTTAAACTGTATGCTAATTTTGGTAAATTAAAGCGTGCATATAAATCAGAAGTATCCATCAGTGCTTTACTATTACGAGAAAAAAGCAAGTTGTTGATATTTTGTACATAAAACGGCGCTAAAAAGGGCCCTTTCTCTATAGCTTAAGTACACTTGTTCTTTTTAGCTGTAATAGATAAAATCACAAGCAATCAAAAATTTTTCAATTTTAGATTACTGTCGATAATTTGAAAAAGAGTAACAATTTACCCTTTGTCTAGATATTACGGATATTTTTTACATTCATATTGTTAAACACAATCACTTCAAATGTATACATAGCATTTGCTAAAGTATAATAGGAGCGAGAAATTGATTAAAAGGACACTTTTTGACCTGAAGGGAAAAACTGTACTGATTTTGTTTTAAAGGAAAAAAATAATAATGCAAGGACCCTTCCCCCTGGGGGATCTGAACCGAGTCCGTTTTTCTATGCACGTGCACCCTTATATTTTGAGGGAAAGTTCATGATACTTCCCGGTTTATGATACATGTAGATGTCTGCCATAATCTTTAAATAACCCCGAACTTAAAAAGGAGAAAAATAAATAATCGTTGTAACAAATACTAACTTAATACGTGTCCATTCTATTTCAAATGGATACCGAATAAAAAAGAAAAAGGTGAAGTGCATATTCATTTTTTTTTCGTCAGAAAGTTGTTAAATTGTCACTTACATTGTTGAGTTTCCTTTTCCTATTCTTCTTACAACACACGCCAAACAGAATGAAAAGTAATAAAACAAACGAAAAAACCTGAAAAAAAAACGATTCTTCTTAGAAATTAATTATGAAAAAATGTACAAAGCTCTAATAAAGTGTTCATATTATTTGCATAAATATCTGTCTTTACGAATGGTACATGTACATGAAAGTTTAATTTGAAAAATTAACAAACTTAATTTTTTATATGTTTGAAGCATGTTAACAGGTGCTGTAAAGTATATATATATATATATATATATATATATATATATATATATATATATATATATATATATATATATATATGCACATAACTTTTGTACGTTCACCTTAAGAAGGATGTAAATCCAGAAAGCGCTAGTGAATAGAAACTTTGGAACTGTTCATTTTCTTTTTTGATTATATATATATATATATATATATATATATATATATATATATATATATATATATATATATATATATATATATAGCGGAATATGCATTTAACAGAATATTATTCATTGGCATATTACACATTCCTGACATTTGTCCAGTACATTAGGTGATTGGCGTGGTCCACCAAACGTGTATGTATGCATTTAATTAAAATAATCTTACTTATGAGCATGAATACGAGAACATCATACTCGTATATGGAAAACAAATAAGGTAGCATGTTTCAAGAATGAACAAAATTTTATCATAGCTTTAACGGATACCAACCTAAAATCAGATATCTGCTGTTTGTTTTAGCAGTGAATGTTTTTAATATTAGTAACAGCTAATATTGCATTCTGGTCAATATGTCTCTAAATATACAGAAAAAGTGAGGGACAAAATGTCAAATTTAATAATTAATATTATAAGATATTTTTATTTCTATTTAAAAGAAAGGAAACTATGAACAAGGGAGTTACAATGATGAACTGTTGCAAGTCCTTTTGCAAAAAGGAAAAGGACTTGTACTCTTTTAGGTTATATTCTTTTTTTTTCAAAAAATAAACTCAAACTAAAATATGCATTGAAAGACGAAAATCTCCAGATGAAGATTACATTTCATCATCTGTTTAATTTGTAATGCGCTGAAAAAGCAAAGAACATATAAATCTTATAGGGAACTTCTGTTACAATTAAAGAAACAGTATACTCTAGACCTGCACTCGTCCTTTTTTCTGAACGATTTACGCCGTAGCTTGTAAGCGTATAGAAAAACTTACTAAAAAATATAACTTATTTTGGAAAAGACTCATAAGTGAAAAGATAAAATGAAATATTAAAATACTCTGATTTGTTTGTAAGGCAATTCAGGTGACATTTACTAATGATATTAGTATTCATGAGTTGTTTAAAAACAAATGTGTCTCCTTCAAACTCAAAGATTATTATAAAATTATTTACTGTATCTGATGAATAACACTCTCCTACAGGCCAACCCACCGATATGGCTGTTGTCCCGCTTACGAGCCTACCCACCGTTGCGCCTGTGTTCACGCCTGTTAGCCAACATACCGTTGCGCCTGTTGTCACGCCAACGAGCCAACATACCGTTGCGCCTGTCGTCTCGTATATCAGCCAACCTATCGTTGCGCCTATCGTCATGCCTGGAAGCCACCCTATTGTCATGTACACTGAGGGATTACATTTTAATCCGTTGACACACTTAAGCCATACTGGAGTCAACTCACCCAGCGCTGCAAGTAATGGCTATGCAACAAGTAGTTAAGCAAGAGTGTTCGCGGAATCTCAATAGACTTCCTATATCCGAGCCGTGTGTGTTTACAGGAGATCCACTACAATTCGTAGAATAAAAGACAGCCTTTCATCCATTGATAGAATGTGAAGGCATTCCACACCAAGAAAGACTTTTCAATCTGAAAAGATACGCTGCAGGTGAAGCATTTCAAGCCATTGACGGATTCTTCTACAGCGGAAGCATATGGAAACGCCAGAAAAGTCCTCCAGGAGGACCAGCATTGTTACTCATTTGATTTGCGGAAAGCGTTTCAAAATAGACTATAAGACTGACCAAAAATCTCAGAAAGACAATTGAAGGCTCTCAGAGATTTTGGCAACTTTCTACAAACCTGTCGAGATGCTACCACTCAGGTTCCAGGCCGCAAGATCCTGGGTGACTGATCTAAAAATAAAAAACTGCTGAGCAAGCTTCCAAGCTGGACACAACTGCGTTGGAATCGGCAAGCGCAAGAAACAATTGATTCCAAAAGTGATTATCCGTCATTATTCAAGTTTGTTGACTTTGTTATAAAGGAGGCTCGCATCGCTTGTAATCCAGTTTCGTCATTATATGCACTCAAGGACACTGATCCTAAGCCTTCCAGAGAGCACAAGGACTTTAACCGTAAAGTGAATGTACTCGCACCAACTTCAACCCATCAGCATAATACGACAAGAGTTGACACAAGGCTTACTCAATGTTATTGTTGTGAGATAGAAGGCCATTCTTTGTCCAGGAGTGAAAATTTTGCTGTTTATCGATTGACGATAAACAAAACTAAAAAAAAAACTTTGTTTTGGATTTCTACACACAGGCCACAGAAACAGAGACTGCAGAAGAGAGCATACAAGGGGAATCTGCAAGGAAAAACACCCTACTTGTCTGCATGATGATGTATCTCGCGCAAGAAGACAACAAACAGATGTCAAGGAAGCTAGGTCCTTTCGTGTGAGCAGAGAATATGGTCACAGTATTTCCATGATTGTTCCAATGTGGCTCTCTACTATAGAAAATCCTTCACACAAGATATTGACGCATGCACTCCTAGACACTCAAAGTGACACTAGAAGTGCTGGATAAAACGGCTGTTGTCCTGAACGTGAATAGAAAACCGACACATCTCACACTATCTACCATGACCTCACAGCACACTATCATTAACAGCTCAAGAATTCATAACCTGAAAGAGGATTCAAATCTACAGAATTTATAATTATAGACTGTGCCTATACAAGAGACCTAATTCCTGCAGATCGCTCATACATACCAGAAACGAAAACAGTAACATGCTGGTCACACTTAAAGGAGCTGATCAATGAGCTGCCACCTCTTTAGTCAAGTGAAGCTGGACTCTTGATCAGGTACAATTGTACCAAAGCTCTTGCCCTAAGAAAAACTATAACAGGAAAGGACAACCAGCCATATGGCAGCCAGACACTTTGGGTTGGAGCGTGGTTGGATATACAGCCCACTAATACTCTGATGTCACTATTATAAGTTATCGAACATCGGTGAAGGAGCTTCATAGCTGTACACCAAGAGATGTTATAAAGGTTCTTGAGAAGGACTTTGCTCATGACAAGAACGAAGATATGTACAGATATGTTAAAGGGACTTGGACACGATTTGAGCTCAATTTTTTTTTCAATTTTTATGTCTAGAACTGTTAATAAAGATTTTTCAATGCTTTGACAAAATTTGAAAGTGCAATATCGAGTTACAAGCGAGTTTGGGCTTCTTTGTTTTTTAAACAAAGCTCGAGTCCTGTTAATGTTTACATATCTGTTGTATTCGTATAGGTTTCAATCTTATGTTGCAGTTTGTTGTGATGATATTATTTATAAATCCATTTAATCAGTTCATCTTGTTTTCACAAGTTATTTTGTAAAATAAATATAAGACTCGATATTTGTTTTTATAACAACGACTTTTTTCCTCTGTATCTCGTTTGAAACATGACTTCTAACATTCAAATTTTGGTGAATCATTAAGTATACAAAAATAAATCTTATACATAGAAATCAGAAATAAAATTGTCATTTGAAATCGTACTTCATACAATATGACGTTAGAATTAACGTTGACGTCACGATCTGCATTCCTTTTAGCGCTGTCACGTTTACAAAAAATTTCGGGTCGGGTTGGGTCATATAATTTTTTGTTCGATATCGGGTTTTTCGGTTCGGGTCAACTTTCTAATTAAATTCATTTTTTGTAACTTCAAAAGTTTATTTTTTTTATTTCTTCACTCTTTAATAACAATCTTAAACACAGTAACTAGTTTTCTAAATAGAAATTCAAATACCATTTGATGATTTTAAATTTGATTTTTAAAAACTCTATTAATTCATAGAATAATTTAAACATAGATAACTTACTGAACATTTTTAAAGCTGTATGTACTACGAAGGATTATAAGAAGAAAAAATCATTTTTCAATACATGTCTTTTGTGTTAAGATAAATCTTATCTTATTTTAATTGTAGGTTACAGGAAATTTGATAAATCAGATATGTTAACAAAGTAAGTATTATTCATGGTTTTAAACGAGTAAAGTCTAATGATATGTTTGTGTATTTTCGAGTTGCAGGTAATGTACACCGTTTGTTCTGTTTCTGCATGTAACCATAGAGATGTCCCCACATTATTTTGTTTGGATATGACTTCTGGCGTTCCTTGATCAATCTCACTATTATTTATTCCTGAAAATTAATTACAATTAAAATTATTACTCTAAAAATTTCTATTATAGTCTGCCCTGAGATATTTTTGCCGCTTATTTTCTAAACTTATTCGATATTTATAAATACCTCTTGATTCAGACAATGTGTATTCAATAGTATGAAAAAATTCTCTTTTGAAACGCCACCTCTAGCATGAATTGTTTATATTCTTACTGGGTTTTTAATGTTCAATAAAAATGTTTCGACATTTTGAAATTTTATTCAAATCTTCCAATCTCCGTTATCTACCGAGATCATAACGGAAAATCTCGAGGCCTCAATCTCATTTGAACATCAATATCTTTAAAAAATACCTTTCATTAATCGGTGTGACGTCGTTTAAAACGACAGTAGCAGTGATGGATATCGAAAAAAAAAGTCTATTTCAATTTTATAAATTGTTAAAAGCAGTTACAAAGTCTAACTATATAAATGTTATACAGGTAACTTTACCCTAGTCACAAAAAAACTTTACCCTAGTTTCGAGCAAATCTTTGGCACTCGTTATCTCTACAACGAGCAATTTAAGACAGATGTAAGAGTGGACATTCAGAACTAACACCACCAAACGTATACTGCGCAATAGTTTTTAGAATCAACCATAGAAAAGGTGAAAACTTGTGCAAAAAAAATTGAAGCGTGCTTCTCTTCCGCCATCTCGGACTAGAGTAAAGAGCGTTACCCTAGTCCGTTTCTACACAGTGATTTTGAATTGGAATAAAATTTTTACTCGAGGACTCGAAGTTATTTTCAACGTTAAATAAAAACAGATTTACAGCTGTCTTTTATTTAATAAAGATGCATATATTTATGCATACATGCATTTATTTTTTAGATTGACATGTGAACTTAAACATTATCAATTTTGTTCATCAGATAACTTGAGTAACAGAAAGGTAAAACCCAGCTGTTTTAGAACAGGAGTTGTGTACATCGTATAAGTTAACCAAACCGGAATAGATGGTGTGACGTCAATTTTTTTTTATTTTTTTTTTTTTGCGGAGGGGGGAGGGGGGTTAATACGAAAGAGTTCTACATCATGTTAGCGCTAGTAAATAGCACATTAAAGCTTTATTATGTAGTTTTTTTTAGTTGCCACTCTATTAATATAAACAAAAATGTTTTTGACTTTCCTTCCCCTTTAAGTGAAAATCAGTAGGAGGTTCAATATTTCCCATCCATAATATTTTCTAAATATGGGTTTGATATTTTGATGGTTAAGATGGTTAAATAAATAAAAAAACCTCAACCCAATTTTAGAATAAATATGATATTTTTAACTTATTTCGCGGTATCAAAATACAATTTGACACCAGTATCGATTGAAAATTTAAATTAATGCGTTAGGCGCGATAAAAGGTAGTGAAGGCTCGCTACTTACATGTAGCATGTTGTTAAAATAGCAGAGAAAACTATATTCTTGTGTCACATTAAATCCTGAACTAATTTTATCCGCCAAATATTACAGATAACGTTTAATTAGGATTAAGGAACAATTATTATGAGAATTAAGCGTGCTCAAATACGGTCGGTGTGATTATATCTAATACAGCTCGAATGGCTTTATGATAGATTTGATCACGCCCGAGCGTATTAAATTATTTCATAAAATATTCGAAGAACGATTCCTTATGATCTATATTTACAATTTTTTTAGCAATTATACAGTTAAATATTAATATAGTCAGTGAAATCGAGTGATCTAAATTAAAAAGACAAAAAACGTTCACAGGGGTGTATAATAAGAAAACTAATTATTGTCTAAATTAAGAAAGTCCATCATATGATATTTTGATCTACGGATGTAACTTTCGCTTAAGATGCAGCATGTCTACGAGAAAACCATGCAAAAGGTGGTGGGTGCAAGGTTCTCTGATCAACTTCATATTTTGTGTGAAACAGTGTGAATTTATATGAATTAATTTGACACATTTTTTAAATGTGGTCAGTCTAAACTAAAAAATAGCATTTTGACCCTTAAAAAAATAAAATTGCGCATAATTCACCAAATTCTTGTTAAAAATTCTGAGTTAAGTTTAAATAAAAATTCAAAAAGTCATTTAGAGTTAGCACTAGTGTAAATCATTTTGTGAGAATTCCCAAGTATTCTTTCTGTTAAGTGCAGATAAGTGACGAATCTGACATGTTTCTAACTTTTTTAAAATTGTAAAAATATACATTTTTTAAATGCTTTAAAGTCAGAAAGTGGCACTTTAAATTCAGTTAATCTTTTTTTAGGTTATAAAAAAGGACATTCATGTTTACAATATATCAAAAATCTGACTCTCAATACTATTGCAAATATATTGTCTTAAAGTTGGACATTTTTCTACTTTTAAAACTCTCCTGAATCTGTATTTGAGCGTTTGCTTTACATTGTTATATGTATATTATGGGGAAAAACCCAAACATATTCGCATGCCGGACAATATTCAATGAACTGAAGAGTTGCTTGAACACATTTTTGAGGTTTTTTTTTATTAAGTCAATGTCATTAAAACACGAGAAATCATGAGAAAATGGGAATTTGAATATAAGCTGAAGTAGACCTTACTATTTTTAAAAACTCTTATATATCTCACTTTTAACGAAAGAAAAAGTAAGCAAGCTCACATACCCCACACACCCTATTATTTGCCAATGCTACACATAAAGACAAAGTACCAATTAGATACACGAATGAATAATTACAGGGGCAAAACTTCGAAGTACTTAAGTACTTAATGCCGGGCTCTTTAGGCGTGTAATTATATTTATTGTTTACTAAAGATTGACACTCTCTCTCTTTCTCCCTCTCTCTCTCTATGTGATAATTCGATAAACATAGTGTTATATTTATTGAACTTTTCATTTTTTTTAATACTTGAACTAGGGATTTTTGGATTCAGGAAGAAGTGTTGAAACGAATACCATAAATCAATATTCGAATATTCGTGAGTTCTATTCGATTCGTATTCGAATATTCGTAGACGTCATCTACATGGTGTTAAGCATGTTTGATAGTATATATTACTATGTGATTGTATGTGTAGACTGCTTAAACAAGCCAGTTGGAAGTTGACACTATGAGTACCCATTGAATTATAGGTGCGCATTTACTTTTTATGCAAATAATGTTTAATGCAATTGTTTAATATTCTCCATCAACTACAATCAAAAGATTAATTACTTCAGTCTTTAATAAAATACTGCAGCCCGGACTCCTGTTTGGGACCGATTCGTAACTTCGTAAGTCAGTCCAAACACTTCCACCATGTTTGATTATAGTATTAAAAAAACCAGTAACGACCTTAAACCCGGAAAATGTCCTGAATTAAAGAAAAAATTATATCGTACATCTTTAAAAAAAATCTTATGATGTACCTTTCCATATTAACACTCGCTCTTGTTCAAACATGTTAGCAAAATATATCTTCTCTCTTGTCTCTGTACGATGTAAACTGCGCATTACTTTCAATATTAACAAGAATGGCAATCAAAGATCAGAGTTTCCAAATGGCTTTGTCTTTACTTTTATTCAGAGTAAAATGCTTACAAATCTGACTTCTTTTCCATCGTAACAAAATAACTTGATGCTGCATAGTTTATATTGATTATAATACGGGTGTTAAACATGTGACCAAATATTCGAATGGTAAATATGCATTCAAATGTTAGAAATTTACTATTCATTCGCAAATAATTGAACATTCGTTTCAGCACTAACTGAAGTAGGACCCAATTTCATAGCCCCCCCCCCCCCCAAAAAAAAAAAGATCACCATCATGGAAATAATGGCTAAATTTGTTGAATTTAACAGACGATGATTTAAAATGCGGAAGTGGTGTGGAACCAATTCCCAATGAATGTCCATCACATTATATAATCATAGAATAAGGTAGATTTTGTAATTATTTTTGTCCGACAGTATACTCCATTCTCAAAGAATACTCGTAAGCCCAGCGTTTGATTTCAAAACGAGGCTAAGGTCGGTTGATCGATTAAAGCACAACAATGGCGGCTGCAACGCAAGGGAAAAACGATCGACATTATTGCGTGCCTCAGTGTACCGGCAACGGTCGTTTAAACCCGGAATTATCGTTCTACAAATTCTCAATCAATGATGAACTCCGAAAATCACGGATTCATGCTATCAGAAATGAACCAGGGCCACTTTTTAACGTAAGGTTTAATGGTAAAATAACTTTGTTTACAACACTGTACAATCTAGGTCACACATATTTACATCAGCTTATCGTGATTTGATGTCCAACTTGCCTCGTATCTATCCTGATATGCACATAAAGGTACGAGTAACATCTGTGTAAAATGTTCCAGCGTAGCCTCAACACGGTTAGATTATTCTTTCCAGATAAAACGATGTTACTATTATAAAAAAAAATAAGCCACAACAAACATTATGAATATCGTATGGATATATGGAAATATAGACCCATATATATATAATATCCAATGTTTACAAATTATAACATCTACAACTGGGAATGGATAATAAGACTGGGCAGGACGAGGAGTATAACACTTCGTCTCAATTTTTTGAACCCGTACAGTATTGCATTATTTATTAAACTTAGATTTCAAAAGAAGCTGTTGCTTGTTCGAGACACTTCAAAAAAGAGGATTTTTAAATGTACTCCAGTGAGGAAAACTCTCAGACCAAGCAGTGTTCTATCGTTATTTAACTGGAGCAAGGAGTCAACCCAAAGGAGACAGATCATTAAAACTTCACTCCCCCAGAAACGCCGAAAGACTGATGATGATACAACAGACAATGACGAAGAGCTAGGTTCATCTAATTGGTTACTCCGTGAAAACAGGTACTAGTAAGTCATTGAGTAAATTAATTATACTGGTAATACATTTTATAATATATATCTTCATGTGTGGGATATTATATATACCTATTTACTGGCTATGAGGTCAACAGCAAGTATATTTGTTGTAATTATATGTACAAAAATTATACAGTGGTATAAATGGAAAAAATAAAATCTTTCATATCAATAATAAGTTATAATTTAATGAACTGAACCGTGCAAATATTGATCAATTTGTAATATGCAGATAAAATGAATATTAAGGTTAAGTTTTTCAGGTGTTCTGCTGGTAAGAATGATGCTGGATCATCAGTTTAAAATCATTGTCAAAATACTATTCAGTTGTCAAGCTGTGAAATAGAAAATCAGTTTGCAACTGTAATATAACATTTTTGATGATTTACTTATCATTAAATGTAATGGTGGCTGGACGACTCAATCTTCCAAGGGCTGATGCTTGAACATCAGTCCAAGACATGAAAAATGCCTGTAATGTAAGTATCACATAATATTAGAAAATTAGATAGGCAGAAGCTAACATCAGACAAATAGAGAATCCAGATGCTGGAAAGCATGATCAAAGAACGGTATGAAAACATTGAAAAACTTCAGCAGAGGCTTGCCATAAAAAGATTTGGGTTAAGAGATTTTCAAAAAATGATTCGCCGATTATGTTCTACACTGATTCTAGGACAATTTCAGTTTTTACAACTGTTTTTGAATTTATTAAGCCAGCAGCTACCTCCATGACAAGTAATTATTTTAAAATGTCAGCTATCGCTAACCCAAATCTGACTGGTAGGCAAAGAAATATGCTTCTTTTTGATGAATTCTTCATGTTTTTGTGCCGCCTTAAATGTGGTTTGATGGCGCAAAATCTTGCTGTTCCATTCAATTGTCATGTTTCAACAGTAAGCAGAAAAATCATTACCTGGGCAATTTTTTTGTATTTTGCCCTTGGCAGTATTAATATTTGGCAATCTCGAGAACAGGTTGATAGGAAAATGCCGGATTACTTTAGGACTCCGTACCCCACAACATGAGTTATAATCGATTGTACATAAATCAAAACTGAGAAACCCTCCTCCTTAGTGCTTGGTTTTAAATTTTATTCCTCATACAAAAGTACACACACATGGAAGGGACTGGTTGGAATAGCACCTCATGGTGCTCTTACCTGTGTTTCAAGTCTCTACACTGGCTGCGTGTCGGATGTAGAGATTACTAAGCTTAGTGGTCTGTTAGATTTACTTGACCAGGGGGACTCCATGGCAGACAAGGGTTTTGTATTGAACAAAGTTTTAGAGGGGACTGGGATAAGTATCAATACCCCACCTTTTCTAATGAGTCAGGGGCAATTTACTCTGCAAGAGGTTAAGGACACTCAAGCTATAGCTACGCTTAGAATACACATTGAGCGCCATATTCGCCGTGTATAAGAGTTTCATATTTTTTATGGTGTTATGCTCTGTATAAATTTTGAACATAAAATTACATGGTTGTGACAATAAATCAGATTTGGACTGTTGCAAACCTGGTGACACTCTTCAGAGGGCCTTTGGTTAAAGAGTGGGCATATATTCTTAATTGTCTACAGAAAATTATCAAATTTCTGATAGATACATCACAGTTCTGAATGAAATATGCATTAAAGTGTACTCTGGCTATGGAAATCCAATATTTTCTTTGAAATGTGTGTGGTTACACTTTTTCATAAACAAAGAAAAGTTTTAAATTTATTAAGCATTAATTACTTATTGATGGTGATAAGAATTGAAATTTATTTCATGTTTATGCATTCAAATTAAGAAATGATTAAAAAAGAACAGATCCATTTTTTCCTTCAAGTCCTACCAGATGTCAGCATCAAACGGAGCAGTTCCAAATGTGACTCCTCAGGTGTCCACACAAAGAAGTGACACCACTTCAGCCCAGTTACTCCTAACTGTGTCATTATCTGGTGGAAGTATTTGGGTGTTTCCTTCAGATGTACCCATTTTCATCCTTAGACAGGTGAACACAATCCGCTAATGAATGGTCTGGACACTTGATTTCCAGCAAACCATGAGGAGGATCCACGGAAGGGCAAAACACTTTCCTGTCTGGGGTGGCCGCTAACCAAGGTGACCATGGGCTGATTACAACACCACATGGATATATGTTTACCTCCTCATCCATTGCCTTTAATGAACACAAATTATGATTATGAAAGGTTAACACAAAATTGGTAAAGAAAAATATTTTATGGGGACTGCCTCACCTGAATGCGACTGGTAGCAATAAGTTGATGATCTTCGTCACTGTTGGTAGCTTCATATATGGTTTGTTCTTCTTGCTCAAATATGTAAGATATGGCGCGAGCTATTGCTATAAAATTGCGGTCTTGTGATGGTAAGAAAGGGCATTTGCTAAGGTAGTGTCTGTCGGGACGGTTTGCTGTTTTACATAAAGGGCACGATTTCACCTTGGGTCTTGATGAGTTTTGCATGTATGTGCCGGTAGATTTTGGTTGAGGCTTCTGGAATCTGTTGGTTAATATTCTCATGGACTTCGCATCCTCACTTGTTCGAAGTTCTTCCAGAAGTTACTCTAGCGCCTGCGAGATTTCTTGTTTGATAGAAGCAAGAGTTCTTGCGCGCAATTCAATCTCATACCTTTGCTTGACGAGCTTGGGGAGATCTGGATGGAGAAGTCTTAGCCATGTTAACATGATAACATTTTTCTAGGACGGGCAGAGTTATCCCCATATTTTTCCGGAGAAGGTTGTCTTCCACAAAGGCTGTGAGTCTTTGAAAGAGGTCTTCGGGTCTCTCAGTTAGGTCGAAACGAATACAATCAAAGTCTATGAAATGGGTCCCCGTTGTCTGGAATCCATAGTGTAATCTGGTTGTTTGCCAGATTTGGTCAATAGATGTAGAATTTTTCACTATGGTATTGCGAGAGATGGTTGGGCAATAGTTTGCAATCTGTCCTAGCAATAGTTCTAATATATTCACCTTTTGCTCCTTGGCGAGCCGGTTTGCCTCCGGTATGTTTTCGTCGTCGTCTGAGAACCCTCGGTATGGTGTGGTCTTTGTTTTCTTTCCCACCGGGTATCGGCGACAAGAAATGGGGCAAAATTTTTGTTTAGTGAAAGAGTGTACATCAAGTTTTGCCTCCAGTTTTCGAATGACGTGACAGTCTCGTTTTTTGTTAAACACCATTGTTTCGGTGCGCGAGGTGTGCTCGCCATGATAATCACAAACACGATAAAAAGTTAAAAATGCAGTTTACCCCTCACGAGTAACCTCGGTAACAAATACGTTACGGTGTGACGTATGGAATAACCACTTCTTGGGGTCTTTGGTAGGAATAACGCTGCCACCACGCCAATATGGATGAATAAATCACAACACTCGTGAACGTGGTTGGAAAAACCGCGATTTATATTATGAAGACCGGAAGAGAACAGTGCATGCTAGTATACAGTAAAACATAGGTGGAAGTAATATTACCGGATAAGATATGCCACTGGCTGGCGTTGATTAAAAATCGTCCAAATGTGCTGCTTAAATATACTGGGACAGAAAATAGCAGTTTAGACTAGATACAAATTAAAATCATTCAATGTCATAATATGTATTTACAACACTCACAGCATTTCTCAATGTGTTGCCTGAACTTGAACTTGTATAGCTTTGTCAACATTCTAACAAGTTTACCTTCTCTACAAAAGAGCGCAACGGGGGAGACAATTCAAAGAGTAGTAATGAAATGCAAATGTAATGGATAAGAATTCTTTGAGAAACCATGACTACTATTAATGTATTAATGAATACTATTACTATTTTTCATGTTTAATTACAAATATTGACTTCAGTAGATTAAAATCGCTTGTAAAATTAATTTTTAAAAACCAACAAATTTTCATTTCATTTGAAAATGGGTTGTTTTTGTTAATTTATTACTTTTAAGTCCTTAATAGTCCAAAGATGGATTTTATATAAGTGTAACAAAACATAAGACAGTTTCTTACTTACACAAAATTTTAAAAAGTCATGTGCCAGTATTTGAGAAATTCTTTCTCAGAAATTGACAAAAATGTATATTTATCATTTCTTGGCATCCTGCCAACATTTACACCCTTGGGACATCATGGTGTATATAGAAATATGAAAAAAAAAATGCAATGATCAAAGGTTTAAACTCCCTTCTCAAGAATATAGTCTTATTTTTTTTCAAACATTGTTTATACATTTTGTAATTAATTACTGAATTCGAACTGGGTACGGTAAATATAACAAATCGCCCCTATTGAAATGTGAAAAATCAAACACTTGCAATCTGTAATCTATCCGCTGAAATAATTCGAGTAGGATACTGCATGTATGGAAATGGCTGTCGTTTGACAAAATTCACGAGCGTTTGATAATGATAGAATCCAAAACCGGACCTCGGTTACGGGTTTTTGCGAAATCTTAGCGTTTTTGTCATGTATATTTTTTATTTCTACAAGGCCGCATTCGAGTACATGTACAACAAATTAAGAGAAATACAATTCAAATATGCTGATTTTAAATAATACAGAAAAAATACTGTACAAGATTGCGACCACATTCGTTTTTAATTCAAAAGATAAGCACAAAATGCAAATATATGTTGATTCTAAATTAATGAAGTCAATGAAGTCCAACTTTCAAGAATCATGAAAAGTAACAGGAGAGGGACACTGGATGATATAACAAGTGAAATAAATAATGCAAAAGATTCTACTTTTTGTTTAAAGACTGTCAGGAGAAAATTATTTAAAATGGGATACAATAGACGGGTGCAGAAAAAAGATGATCGTCAGAGTATGTAACATGAAAAAACGCGTCTCGTGGTGCAGAGAAAGAAAAAAAACTAGACTGTTTATGATCACTGGAAGAACTGGATATTCAGTGATGAATGTCAGGTAGTAATGGGTGATAACAACCGTGTATATATCTGGCGAAAGACCGACGCAGTTGACAACCCCCATCTCGTGTGCGCGCCATCGAAGAGCAAACTGTCTGTTATGATCTGGGGTTTAATTTGTTACGATGGTGTTGGTACATTGACCATTGTAAACGGTAACATCAACTCCGGAAAATATATTGATATATTAAAAAACAATTTGTGGCCCGTTATTGTTCGACATTTTTCTCATGGAAATTATGTGTTTCAAGATGACAATGCCCCCGTTCATAGATCCAGATTACTGTGCATATATGGAAGAAAATAATACAAGAGGTGCAGGGGCTACATCGCTCACCTGAGCAACAATTGCCTTAATTCTGATCAAATTAGCATTACAGTATCAAAACATCTTGACAACTAAGTACAGTAAATCTTGCTAAAAAAAAAAAAAAAGGAAATCTGCCAATTTTTATCCACCTCTTTTTATGGTAAATACCAAGCCCCTTTTGTTGTACCTGTAAGAAGATTTTTCTCTAATCCTATATACCCCCCCCCCCCCCAATTTCGTGGTCCCACATATTTCTAGGGAATCACGGTTTCATAAAACTTAAGTCTGCATAACCTGTGCTTTCAAACTAAGTACTGAGTTTTAGACCGAAAACTTTCCCAGAATATTTTTAAAGATTTTCTCTATATATTCCTATGTAAAAATTCAAACCGCCATCACGGCCCCGCCCTACCACTAGGGACTGTGATTTTGCAAACTTGAATTTACACTACCCGAGGATGCCTCTACACAAGTTTAAGCTTTTCTGGCCAAATAGTCTTTAAAAAGAGGATTTTTAAAGATTTTCTCTATATACTCCTATGTAAAAATTCATTCCCCATTGTGGCCTCACCCTACCCCTGGACTATTATTTAAACAAACTTCAATCTATACAATCTGGGAATGCTTCAACTCAAATTTGAGCTTTCCTGGCCTAATAGATTAGAGAAGATTTGTAAAGATTTTCTCGCTATATACAAATTTATCCCCCATTGTGGCCCCGCCTTACCCCCAGGGACCATCATTAGAACGAACATGAATCTACATTATCTAAGGATGGTTACACGCCAATTTGAGCTTTCTTGGCCAAACAGTTTTTAAAAGAACTTTTTAAAAAGATTTTCTCTATATATTTCTGTATAAAAATTTATCTCCAAACTGTGGCCCCACCCTACCCCCGGGGACCATGATTTGAACAAACTTGAATCTACACTATCTGAGGATGCTTCCACTCAAATTTGAGCTTTCCTGGTCTAATAGTTTTTGACAAGAATGTTTTAAAAGATTTTCTCTATATATTCCTATATAAAACTTGATCCCCCTATTTTGACCCAACCCTGTCCCCAGGGACTATGATTTGAACAAATTTGAATCTACATTATTTGAGGATGCTTCCACTTTAATTTGAGCTTTTCTGACCAAATAGTTTTTGAGAAGAAGATTTTCTCTATATATTTCTATGTAAAACTTGATCCCCCTATTGTGGCCCCACCCTACCCAAAGGGACCATGATTTGAACAAACTTGAATCTAAACTATCTGAGGATGCCTCCACTTTAATTTGAGCTTTTCTGGCCTAATAGTTTTTGAGAAGAAGATTTTCTCTATATATTTCTATGTAAAACTTGATCCCCCTATTGTGGCCAAAACCTACCCCCGGGCACCATGATTTGAACAAACTTGAGTCTACACTACCTGAGGAAGCTTCCATTTTAATTTGAGCTCTTCTGGCCTAATAGTTTTTGAGAAGAAGATTTTTTCAATATATTCCTATGTAAAACTTGATCCCCCTATTGTGGCCAAAACCTACCCAAAGGGACCATGATTCTATACTTGAATCTATATTACCTGAGAATGCTTTCATTTTAATTTGAGCTTTCCTGGCCTAATATTTTTGGAGAAGATTTTTAAAGATTTTCTCTCTATACATGTATATATTCCTATGTAAAAATCAATTCCCCCATTGTGGCCCCACCATACCACCAGGGACTATGATTGGAACAAACTTGTATCTACGCTATCTGAGGATGCTCCCATTTAATTTGATTGAACAAACTTGAGTCTACACTACCTGAGGATGCTTCCATTTTAATTTGAGCTCTTCTGGCCTAATAGTTTTTGAGAAGAAGATTTTTAAAGATTTTTTTAATATATTCCTATGTAAAACTTGATCCCCCTATTGTGGCCAAAACCTACCCAAAGGGACCATGATTCTATACTTGAATCTATACTACCTGAGAATGCTTCCATTTAATTTGAGCTTTCCTGGCCTAATAGTTTTCGAGAAGAAGATGTTCTCTCTATATATATTCCTATGTAAAAATCAATTCCCCCATTGTGGCCCCACCATACCACCAGGGACTATGATTTGAACAAACTTGAATCTACGCTATCCGAGGATGCTCCCATTTTAATTTGAGATTTTCTGGCCTGATAGTTTTTGAGAAGAAGATTTTTAAAGATTTTTTTCAATATATTCCTATGTAAAACTTGATCCCCCTCATGTGGCCCCTCCCGACCCCGGGGACCATGATTTGAACAAATTTGAATCTACACTACCTCCACACTACCTCCACACAGGTTTAAGCTTTTTAGGCAGAACAGTTTTTAAGAAATCAAGAAGATTTTTGAAAAATACCAATACATTTTCAATAAATCTCAATTATCTACCCTTTAAAGTGGGCGTGGACCTTCATTTGAACAAACTTGAATTCCCTTCACCTAGTGGTGCTTTGTGCCAAATTTTGTTGAAACCTGCCCAGTGGTTCTTGAGAAGATGAAAATGTGAAAAGTTTACAACAACGACGACGACGACAATAACGACAGACAACGGACAAATTGTGATCAGAAAAGCTCACTTGAGCCTTTGGCTCAGGTGAGCTAATAAACACTACATCATGACCAGCTCAGTCTCCCGATATCAATATCATTGAGAATATTTGGTTGAAACTTAAAAGACACCTGCAGTCTACAAGAAACACCATCGAGTCTAAAGATCAGCTGATCGCGGAAGTGACACGATTCTGGCAAAACCTATCGGAAGATTATGTTCTTCAGATTTATGCCACAATTCCAACCTGTCTTCTAAAAGTTATTCAAATGAAGGGCAATATCACAAAATATTAAGGTAAGACAACGAATATTTAAATCAGGAAAGTAGTTTTTATTGAGTAGTTAATGTAAACAAATCGCCGCTATTTTGACGTCACCGACGAATACTGTTGTCCAATGACTGTATACGTGTATATTTTATGAGAGAGAGAGATATTTTTTTTTTGCTCCCTAAACCATATTGTATTCTCCTTTTTTTTTACAATTATTTTACATTGATATGTACATGTAGTTGTTTTACGTTAAACAACAATTAACTGAAAAAATATATTACACACAAACAGCACTAATCAACATAATCAGCATTCACGCACATCTTATATGCGACATGAAGCCAACCCGCTCAAGGGCATTCCGAACTGGGCAGATACCATCGAGGATGCTTCAAGTATTCCAACAATTGACGAATCGGACAGTGATGCTCCAGAGGAATAACAATTTTATTACGCAATTTTATTACGCATCCAATTATTTCTGCAATTTTGTTTCTAAATTAATTATGATTAATTAATTTAATGATTTTTTTTTCAAGTATTTCTTTCTTTAATGCAAGTTTTTTTTTATTGACATATACCATTGAACGTCAAAAACTTCATTTCTTGACTTCATTTCAGTGCATATTTTGAATCATTACTTCATCATTTGAAAAATGCTTTGTGACACCGTGAAACGTTCCGTAGAACAAATTGGGTCTGTTAAGCACGAATGTATTATTTGTGCATTCCTTAATTGATTTTCTCAAATCTTTAGTGCTTTTAATCAAGTTTTACCCTAAAGAAAAGATCAACAGATTCAATTCTAATTCGCCTAATTGTGCATATTTTCTATCATAAATAATATATTTAAGTTCGCTTTAATTTTGTAAACTTATTTTTTCTTGTGGTTGGGAGGGTCCGACGGAGTAGAATATTATAAAATGAGAAACCCTCTTCACTTTTAAAAACGTCATTTCCAATAATTGACGACGAACCTCTTCACTTTTAAAACGCTTATTCCAATAATAGACGAAGAAAAGAAAAAAAAATATTAGATAAGAAAAACAGCTCATAGATTTAATTACTAATTGTTTAAAAAAAGTTATTCGCACTTATCGTTTCACTACATATAAACAATACTTAAATTTATGAAAATGATATTGGAGATGAAATTCTGAACGTACGTCATAACTTCATCGGAAAACTATAAACGACGCTATGTTTGAGGGACTATAAAATGAAAACGATAAAAGATATTCATAAAAAACAAACAGTTTGACAACCAGCATATTGTCAATGTATCTCGTATCAAATTTTAATAATTTCGGTTACAGGGCCGATTTTGCATCTTTCCGTACCCAATTTTTCTCTAAACTTTTCTGGATTTTTTAGGCTAATTAACCAGAATGCAATACTTTACTATAAAAAGAAACAACAAGTGCAAAAGCAAACATAATATATCCGACTCTAGATGGGTATCCTTTAAAAGACTATATATGATAAGAGTTGAATTTGGCCCCCATAATTCGCCACTTTTTAAGTGTTTCGGGTACAATAAAATATTAACTAATTTTTTAGAAGAGTTTATATAAAATATATTTTTCATCTGTTTATTTGATTTATTTGCACTCACTGGCAGTATATGACGTCAGAAGTGACGCCATTTTTATAAATCAATCAAAATCAGCCAAAATTTGAAATTTTTCTTATCTATTTACGAATGGGAATATAGAGCGCATGCTTTAACAGGGAAACTTTTTTGTCACTTATTAGTTTTGGCTAGATACATCTCTGATTAAATTATTTTGTTTGTTCAAGCATGGGCTCTATGTTTTCGGAAGGAAAAACTGCTTGAAAACAAGCTGTTTTACGCTAAAAATGCAAAAGTGGCGGGAAAAGGTTGTCTTTACAATGTCATATTTCTAAATTGTGGGCACTTGAACCAAAATGAATATTATGTAAACACATCACATACATATCTGTACTAAGAAAACAAAGAATTATAGTAAAATCGTTATGTTCATTTTAGGGGGCCATTTTAGGCCCATATCATATATAGTCCTTTATGATAAAATTATGTTCATTCTTGAAAATTGCTACCTCAGCTTTTTTCCATATTCGCATAGTTTTATCGTAGACATGCTCTTACAAAATATAGATTATTGAGGCATGCAAAAAATTGCAAAGACGTGACATAAAAGTAGAAACTTACCCCGCTAATATGGAAGAATCTAATATCCACAACAACCGTAAAAAATGTTGCATTTTCATCCTAAACGAGACAAATGCCATTTTTACAATACGACAAAAAAAGGAAATTTGTACAAAATTTTGAAAAATCCTTTGTTTATCAATATTCATATAAAAATTCAGGTAAACCGAAAGTGTGATACAAAAAGCATGTTAATCAATGCAGTTGGTAAGATACTTAACCGTTTGATAATGCCAAAAACATTTCTAATATTCCTTGTTCATATACTGGACAACATTTCTAACATCCCAATTTTAATTTTTAGGTCACATGAGTCAATTTTACATTTTTAACTTCTTGAAAACTACAAGAATAATTGTTAACATTTTTGGTTTAAAGCATCTCTATGGTATGAGGAATTTAAATTGTGAAATGCATTGCTCTACCATTTCCAGGGGTCACAGGTGGACAAAAAAGCAAATTTTCCAAAGATCGTTTTCTCTTCTCCTACACATGTGATTAATAAACTGAATGCATAGTTACAATGTCCATAAAACCCTCTACCAAAATTGTAATATTCATTGCCCCTGGGTCAGGGGTTCAGGTACTAGGGAGGGTCCAATGTGGACATATCATATGTGTGAAATCTTATATAACTAGATACGATCTCGTTACGAGTAACGAGTAGGTCTTCCGTTCAATTTTTTAAACAATACAATTAAAATATCAATGAAATTTCAGAGTTTTCTCTCAACCCCTCCATTTTAGATGTATACGATTGTCAATATCCTTTCAAATGCTTCACAAAGATGTTTGCTTTTTCACATACAACACATTAAAGATTTAAGATTTTAGTTCCCTAAAATCTCTAATTACGTAATCAATGGGTGTGGCAATGAGTTTTAGAAAACTGATATTGTTACGATCAACAACTTTCTTTTTATAATGTATTACAAAATCATGATCGTTTTTAAGGTACGTGTACGAGACTTTTCGAGTGTCCTGGCCTATAATTTAAGCCCCTTTTTCTTGATTTCCCTGAAAAGGTCGTAAAAAATACTAACATTTTTGGTTCTTTCAACTATCTAAAATTGTTGTTCATTTTTGAGATACGAATGATTGAATATTTTAGAGGCCGGCCCTTTAGATCCTTAATGGGGACAGACATTGGTGATTTGATTGATGGAATCGATTAGAATCATCAACGCAAGCATTTTCTCTTCTACAAAGCTTAACAAAATATGTCTCCTTCTCTAAATTTATAGCGTCAAAGGTTCAGTACTTTGGCCTCTAATTACAAATCCCTAATTACGTAATAAATGGGCGTAGCCATGATTTTTTCTGATAGATATTGTAACGATCAACATCTTTGCTTCTTTAATGCATTACAAAATCTTTATCTTTTGTAAGTTATCTATAATAGAGTTTACGAGTTTCTTGGCCCCTTATTTAAGGGGCCAGCCAATTTTTCTTGAACTCAATCAAAAGGTCTCACAAATTCTAACATTTTTTGTTCTTACACCTATCTAAAATTGTTGATCATTTTTGAGATACAAATGATTGAATAGTTTAAGGCCAGCCCTATAGATCCCTAATGGGGACAGACATTGGTGTTTTGATTGATGGAATCGATTAGAATCATCAACGCAAGCATATTCTCTTCTACAAAGCTTTACAAAATATGTCTCCTTTTCTAGAGATATTGCGTCAAAGTTTAGTACTTTGGTCCCAAAAAATCCCTTATTACGTAATAAATTGACGTGGCCATGATTTTCCTGATAGATATTGTTACGATCAACAACTTTGCTTCTTTAATGCATTACAAAATCTGTATCATTTTTAAGTTACCATTAATAGAGTTTACGAGTTTCTTGGCCCTTAATTTAAGGGGCCAGCCCCTTTTTCTTGAATTTGTGGACAGAACTTTTGATTATCTACCATTTTTGTTATATATGTCTTAACAAAATATTAACTGATAAAAAGATACAGATCAAAATCTATGATAATGTTGATGCAAAATTCGTATCCAATTTTCGAGCCTAGGCAAGCTGAAAGAAATGGCGCCACTGGCGCCAAAAAACTACGTTCTGCACATCTTCAAACTATGGTCTACCTATCCTGAACATTTAATATTTATATATCTGATAGTCTCTGAGTTTATGTCTGCACAAAATTTGTCGTAAAAACTGACAAAATCGGCCGTAAATCGGAACCGGAAGTGACGATTTCAAAATTAAAAAAAAAATTCTAGAATTATGACCATTGGCATCCATGTGTGAAAAAAAGTCGAAATCGGTCGAATAGTATTCGAGATATCGCGTGCCCAAAATTTGTGGGAAAAAATAATAACTAGATACGATCTCGTTACGAGTAACGAGTAGGTCTTCCTTGCGATTTCTGTTTTAAATCATACCATGAATAATCGATACAATTTCAGAATCCCCCCCCCCCCCCCCCACACACACACACACATATTCAGATGATGTATATAAATCCCTTATTACATAATAAATGGGTGTGGTAAGGATTTTCCAGATAGATATTGCTACAATCAACAACTTTGCTTCTATAATGCATTACGAATTCTTAACCGTTTTTTATGTAATTTGTAATAGACTTTACGAGTCTCTTCCCCCCCCCCCCCCGCCCCCGCCCCCCCCCCCAAAAAAAGGGACCAGCCCCTTTTTCTTGATTTCTTTGAAAAGATCTTAAGAATACTAACATTGTTTGTTCTTACACCCATCAAATTTTTTTGATCATTTTGGAGATACGAGTGATTGAATATTTTAGGGGCCAGCCCTTTAGATCCTTAATGGGGACAAAAATTCGTGTTTTGATAAGTGGAATCGATTTAAATCATGAATTCAAACATTTTCTCTTCTATGATGTCTAAAAAAATATGTCTACTTCTCTAGATATATTGTTTCAAATTTTAAGTACTTTGGCCCCTAATAATCCATAATTACGTAATAAATGGGCGTGGCAATGACGTTTTGTAATAGACATTGGTACGATCAACAACTTTGCTTCTATAATGCGTTACAAAATCTGTATCGTTTTAAGTTATTTGTAATAGAATTTAAGAGTGCCTTGGCCCCTAATTTAAGGGGCCAACCCCTTTTTCTTGATTTTGTTGGAAAGAACTTTAGATTCGCTACCACTTTTGTTATACATGTTTTAACAAAATATCAACTGATAAAAAGATATAAATCAAAACGTGTGAAAATTTTGAATGAAAATTCGTACCCAAATTTCGTGCCCAGGCGAGCTCCAGAAATGGCGCAACAGGCTTTAACAACTATATACTGCACAGCTTCAAACTATAGTCTACCTATCCTGAAAATTTCATATTCATATCTCTTATGGTTTCCGAGTTTATAGCTGCACAAAATGAGTCGTCAAAAATTACAAAATGGCCGATAATTCTGTACCCCGGAAGTGACTACGAAAAAATAAAGAAAAGTGTATGAAGTTTAGATCACGTCCAAACATCTGTGAAAAAATGGTTGAGATCGGTCGAATAGATTTCGAGAAATTTTGTGCACAAAATTGGGGGGGATAATAAGAAACAGTACGAAAACAATAAGGTCTTCCGCTGGAAACGGAAGACCTTTATAATAATAAGAAGAAACAGTACGAAAACAATAAGGTCTTCCGTTGGAAACGGAAGACCTTAATTACAAAATCCTCTTCTCTATTCCCATTATTTTTGCTAAAACCTAAATGCATGGTAATAATGTCCATGAACTCCTCTCCTAAATTGCGAAATTCATGACCTCTGGGACAGACGTTCAGGCCCTATGGTAGGGCCAGTATAGCCATTTAATGAAAATGCAATCTTAGATGATCAACGCATGTGGGGGAAAACCGAATGCATAGTTATGATTTTCACAAACTTTTCAACCTAAATCGTGAAATCCATGGCCTCTTGGCCAGGGGTTGAGGCCTTAGGGCGGGCCAATATGGTCATATAGTGTCAATGCATATAATGTTTAAAAAATATTCTTCTCTACTTCCACCATCTGTGAAAAATTAATTCCAAATTTTATAGACTTGGAAGCCCCCACCAAAATTGTAAATTTCCTGTTCCCCGAGGTAATGGTTCTGACTCAAATGAAGGGCCAAAAATAGTCATATAGTGTTAATGCATTTAATGGTATAATAATGTTTTCTTTACTTCTGAAGAGACTGAATAAAAACTGATTATAATAGAAAGAAAAAAAAGGCATCTAGCAAAATTGTAAATTTTTATGTCGCCTAAGGTATGGATTTTGAATAGCGTGTAGGGTATGAGTCTTACTGCATCATCATGGAGTTTCCTTTCCTTGCTTGTTTATATTTAGTCATTAATCAATTAAATATTGTAATTAAAAATTTGTTTGATGAAAAGAATTATACAAGTATCCTAATTTTTCTTTAAAAAAACTCAGCCAAAACAGTTTTTAAAGTTGTTTTTTTATGCCCCCCTTCCAAGAAGGGGGGCATATTGCTTTGCTGCTGTCTGTCGGTCGGTCTGTCGGTCGGTCCACCATCAGTTTCCGTTCATTTTCTTTACAGAGGATGAACATATTGTAATGAAATTTGGTATACAGGTTTATTATGATAGTATCTAGGTCAAGTTCGATATTGGGTATGATCAAGCAATTTTCAACAGAGGTATGGTCCTTGGACGTAGAAAAATTCCAGTTATTTGCAGGTTTCCGCTCATTTTCTTCGCAGAGGATGAACATATTAAAATGAAATTTGGTATACAGGTTTATCATGATAATATCTAGGTCAAGTTCGATATTGGGTACAATCAAGCAATTTTCGACAGAGTTATGGCCCTTGGACGTAGAAAAATTCCAGTTATTTGCAGTTTGCGCTCATTTTCTTCGCAGGGGGTGAAAATATGGAAATGAAATTTGGTATACACGTGTATCATGATAATATCTAGGTCAAGCCTGATGTTGGGTGAGAATGAGCAATTTTCGACAGAGTTATTGCACTTGGACGTAGAAGAATTCCAGTTTGCAGTTTCAGCTCATTTTCTTTTCAGACGGTGCACATATTGATATGAAATTTGGTATTCAGGTTTATCGAAATAATATCTAGGTCAAGTCTGATTTTGATATGATAGAGCAACTTTCCACAGAGTTATACCCCTTGGACTTAAAAAAATCCAAATATTTGCAGTTTCTGCTCATTTTCTTTGTGGATATTTCCAAGGGGGAGGGGGGCATAAGTGTTTCACAAACATCTCTTGTACAATCAATCATGTTTTAGTTTATCTATGGAAACATTTACATAAACCTTTATTTAAAGTTAACAAATTTAATATGGGAAAATTATTTCCTATCAGAGTCTTTGATTTTTTCAATATCAAGTCATGCATTCTATTATGATCTTAAAGATTTTTGCTAACATTATAGGTTTCAGAGTCCTTTTTAAAAGATTTTAGGTAGAGATGGGATAGTATTTAAAATATTTTATTTTTTTACTCAAGAATGAAACTTAATTAAATGCATATATGAGATTCCTTAAGCCACAACAGTTCTGTGTATGGGCTATGGTACTCAGGTGACTGTTAAGGCCTAGGGTACCTGTAAAGTGCGAAACAAAACCGAACAAAACGAAACTAACTAAATCGAAACGAAACAAAACCAAAAATCGAAAAGAAACGAAATCAACGAAACCAAATAAAGCGGAATTAAACAAAATTAAAATCAATTATCATAAAGACTACATAGACGTGAAAACATTCATTGAAAGGAAATTTTAAGCCATTTATAAAACACCCAGACAGACAGAAAGAGAGATATGTGATGAGGATGATGTTGATGATACTTACGGAGACAAATCACACACTTTTTTTCTACTGATATGAAATTTTGTTACGATCGGATACAATGTGACTTGGAGCATACATATCTTAATAAATTGTCAATAGTGAAATTGAAAAAAAAACACATATAAAGAAAAATGAGCAAATATAGCATAATATTAAAAAACATTTTAAACTTACTTGAATATGTACCATCTTTTAACTCATTAGGAGTAGGATAGATGACTTCATTCCAAGTAATCTATTCTCATATTTATCTCATTTTAGTTTATTTCCAGCTATATTAATGTTATCTTTTTGTTATCTGTGTTTACACTTGTTTTAATCACATGATAAAATGATGATTCAATCTATTCTAACCGCTGATTAAACTGAATGACGTGAGTATGAGATAAAAATCTTGAACTGGTTGAAATTCCTTTATACAATGTTCTGTTTATTTGTGATTTATGTGTCAATGCGTCTGAATATTTATTTATTGAGAAGTCAAAGTCTAACTAAGATAAAGATTGTTTGTAGATAACTCGTAACTTTGTGACTACCAATTTAATGGTTGCATTGTTCACTGTCGACGTCAAAGTCACCGCTCAACATATTAATTCATTAGCCCAAATATATGCAAAGTCCACTGATTACAAGAAATTTACCACGCAATTTTGGGGTTTTAAGTGTCAACGCTGAAATGCACAAGTATCTTTAAATTATCATTTAACCCCGTTTTTAACCTTGGTACAGCGACCTTTTAAAACAATCATGCACTTACACCAACTCTGACAAACTGCAGTGTTAAATGATATGTAGATTACATTTGCCACTGTGACGGATAATCATGCCAGTGGCAAGGTGGCATTTTTGTATCCACTTAAGATGCAGCTTCGTTAAAATTCATATTAATTTTACTAAACGATAGATCACAACCTAACTATTTGTGTGTGTGTGTGTGTCGCACCTGTCAGGTGAAATATTAACCCTTAAAAATTAATATCCCATAGGGAAATAATAATTTCTACGAGATAAATACTTTTCCTCTAGGAAATATTAAAAATCCTTTGGAATTCTTTCAAAATCATATAGGGATTTTAGTTCAAATAGAAAAAAAAGTATTATCTACAGAAATTCAAATCAAACAGGTATTTTCTATGTATAGGAAATTACGATTTCCTACCAGATTTTAAAATCATATGGGAGTATTGTTCAAACCCTATCGGGATTTAAATTTCTATAGGAAGTTCCAATTATTCCATTAGTAATTTCCAAATGTCCTGTAAGAAAATTGTTTTACTATTGAAAATATTATTTTCCTATAGATTTACAAGGCAAATATCTCACCTTAGGTCATATACATGTATATATATAGATATATGCATTACAAAATATTGATGGTTTTTTAAATTACTTGTAATAGACTCTACGAGTTTCTTGGTCCCTATTTTAAGGGGCCAGCCCGCCCTTTTTAATTTTTTTATTTCAACCCAAAGGTCTCGAGAATAGTTACGTTCTGTTGTTTCCTACACCTATAAAACTTATTGTTCATTTATGAAATACAAGTAATTGCATAATTTAGGGGCTGGTCCGGTTGATCCCTAATAGGGAGAGACATTAATGTTTTTATTAATAGACTAAATTATAATCCCCATTACACACATTTTCTTGCTTAAGAAAGTAGGTATCATTATCTATCTTTACATGTTTTGCGTCAATGTTTTATGACGTTGACCCCTAAAAATCCATAATAAATATTATGTAATAATTTGGCTAAGCAATGATTTTTTTGCAAATAGATATTGTTACAATCAACAACTTATCTTTCATAATGCATTACATAAATTTTGATCGCTTTAAAGTTTTTTTCTTCTTCTTAATGGACTTTGCGAGTCTCATAGCCTCTAAATTAAAATTTTTAAATTTCTTAAAATTTTAACACAAAAAACTCCGTATCTTAAGAACATTAGATCCTGCGATCAAAAGTCTATTATTTTTTTGTTCTAAAGTATTAATTTTTTAAATATACACACACAGATTAACCGAAATTCAAAATAAAATTCTGTATTTATATGCTTCTTTCGGTGCTACGGTGTATTGAATTGTGGGTGGGATATACAAGAGATAAGGACGAACTGTAGACCTCTTTAGTTCCTTCATTTGAGGGATCTGCCCCTTTTCTGATATGAAATGAAAAGTCTTTTGATTTTCAAAAAGTTTTGTGTAAAAAGTGTTCAGAAATTCGTTCTTAATTTAGGAATATCGTAGTAAAATCGTTTTTAATTAATAACCAACCCTATAAGCCCTTAGTGGAAACGAATAGTTGAGCATATTTTTAGCATCCTATGTTCAATATTGTTTTTCAAGATTTTTCTTTATTTTGGGACATTGATAATGAAAACTTCGGGCTTCTACCTCATTTAATTTCTTTGATGTCAAAAGAAAGTTTTTGTCATTTCAAACACATTTTTTTGTTTAAAAATGATATACCGTTCTGCAATATATTTTTAAAAGATTGTTTAAGGGGCCGACATTATAACTCTTTTTAGACAGGCACGTAGCATCGTTTTTGAAAGTGGGGGGGCCAGACTCATCCAAAAAATCTTGACCAAAAAAAAAAAAAAATTACCCAAAATCTTCAAAATCCTAATCCGTGGGGGGGGGGGGGGGGGGGGGGGGGGGGTTCGATAAACTTTACTTCCAAAAAATAACTCTTACCTACCAAAATTGTTTTCCACCCAAATCATGAAATCCCTAATCCGTGAAGGGGGGGGGGGGGGGGGTAACTTCCATTCGACTCCTCATTTCGTTATTTTCATATCTATTTTTAACATACTTCAAAAAAGTGGGGGGGCCAACTCCATGTTAATTCACTTTTTTATATGTAAATTTTAAACAATTTGTTGCTGCGAGAAAAAGTGGAAGGGGGCCCCCCCCCCCTGGCCCCCCCTGATGCTAATTGCCTGTTAGAGACCGGTTAACAAAACGTTTTGGTTTTATATTGTTAAGCACATTATTTTGAGCAACATTGCTCTTCATAATTTCTCCTTTTTGCGATATTTATGATCAAAATTTTATACTACTGGCCTTTAAATCCCAAATTACGTACATGTTTATCACATAGGAGTAATTAATTTTATGTATGAATACTAAACCTTTCGGTGGGCATAATTGTTATTATTATGTAAAGCAAAAGTTAAAGGTTATTACTGATGGACTTTATATCCCTCTCGGGCCTCCTTTGATGGGCCAGCCCTTTTCTCTTGATGTCAAACGACTTAAAATCATGACGCTAGGGGGGTCCGGGGGCATGCCCCCCCCCCCCCCTGATAAATTTTAAAGTAAGGGAGCAAAATCCTGCATTCTGAGAGCCTCTGAAGTTCATTTCTTCACCATTATTAAGACAAAATAACTGCACTTTTTTAGACAAATTGAAAATGTGAAATAACAAAGATAAAATCAAATGAGGTGAGTACTTTAACTAATCTTCATTACAAATCAATTTTTCTGTTTTTCTTGTTTTTAAACATTTCTACAAGTTCTTCAAGATCATCATTTGATAATTCTTTGTCTCCTTCTTTACAAATTCTCATTAAAGTCCAGAGAGATTTGACTTAGTATGTTTCTAAGGTTTGTGCACAAAGAATCAATCAAACTAAAGCCTCTCACCACATATGGAGTGGAACATGGAATTATCAGTGCCAAGTTTATCAGTTTTACTACATTTGGATAAAACTGACCCAGTCCATCTCTCTTGCACACTGCGTAAAGGGATGCTGTGTCCATGGTCCCAAGTCTTCTCATGTGTTGACTAAAGAAATGTTATTGTAAATAAGAATGGAATTGTGAAATTTCAAAAATAAAAATGTTTGCTCTTACACAAGGCATTTTTCTTTACAAAGCATTTACATTATAAACAGTTCTTGTTTGCACTTATACTTTAAGTTTTAGATGGATCAAGGAAAGACTGTTGAAAGTGATACTATTAATTTTAGATTTATAATATGGATTAAAAATGCATCAAAACAAAACAAAAATTATAAAGATTGAACAAACCAATAATAGTACAAAATAGTTTTCATACAAGAGAAAATAATTAATATGTGCATCATGTTCTCCTGATCATGTTACATCAGTTACATCAGATTCAGACTCAATATCCATTAGATTAAATGTCTAGTTTGGAAGGTTCTTCTCAGATACTTTGGCATGAAATGGAAAACTATAACTGGAAACCATAAAATTTCTTAGGAGTAAATACATTAGTTAGAAACGATAAATTGAATTCATTCAGTTTGTATAATGTTTTTTAAGTGTAAACTGCAATGTTAATATTGGCTCACAAACAGGAAGTAGTAATAAAAATTAAGAAAGAAAGAAATAAGAATCAATGAAATAATAAAATTAATAATTTGAAACTTTGATTTTGTTCTCTGTTAATATGTTTTTTACATACCTTTCTACAAACGTGTGTTTTGAATGCTCGAAATTCTCCAACTGCTGCTTGAGGAGACTGAAGATCACTAAGTACTCCAACCATATGACCCTGAAACTGGTCTTCTTTGGGAAAACCATAAAACTCTGCCAATTTCCTTTATCAAAATTAACACATGACGTAGTACATATATTCAGAGATATATAAACATATGCATGTCATATATGCATGCCCTGGATGGTATTAAAAAATCAGCCATCCATTGGTACAAAAACTTAATATTTACCTCTCCTTAGTTTGCCAACTCTGTGATCTGATCTGGTAAATTTCTTGGATCCAGAGTCCCAAAAGCTCTCAGCACCGGTGATACATGAAATGCATCTTCAATCTCACATAGTAATCTATGAATAAATGGTATGCCAGTCTCCATCAAAAATCTCTCTGGGCTGTAATCTATATGTAACTAATTTCCCCGAAGTCTTCTTTGTAAACTTTTCCTGTCAATTACTTTAAGACTTCAAGAAAAGCATCATCAATTTTTGAAAAGGTGAGATGATCATTGTTTCCTCTATCACCTAACTGATCTATCGATATATGCAGTTTGTTGAATGCAGAATCAACTTTGTGAGGTACATCAGTGACATTTAGGTTTTCAGGCAGAAGAAAAGTACTCAGTCCACTCACAATGTGAACAACATTACACAATAGATAAGTCATTGCAACAACATCCTTTCTCAACAAAGCACATCTAAGCCCCAACACCTCTGGTTCCTTTCGATCATCATAAATACCATCAAGTGCATCAAGTGTCTGTGAAAACCTGGACACAAATCTACAGCATGCTGCTCAATGAGATAACCATCTACAAATCAAGTACAAGCAATTTGAAATACATTATTTGCTAGATCGAAATTACAATAGGTCTGAAGACAAAATAATAAAATTATCATCTGCACACTTGTTCCACAAAACTTCTTTAAGATGAAATTTACTTGCAATATGAAGTACATTAACAATGACCTTGTGATTGCAGCCCGAATAAGCTTGTACTTCCTTAAAAAACACTGAACTTGTTTGGACTGTTCTCAAGGACTTTCCACAATCCAAGAAGAACTGAATCGACCTCTTGAAGGACAGCAAACTCTGGCATCTTCATAATATGTTTAAGGCAGAGAGCTAGCTTGTGGCACCTGCAGTTATTGCATAGGGCATGTGGTGACTCATGGCCGGCGTAGACATCTTTGCACACCTACAATAGTGACTTAATATCTTAGGATATAGTCTAAACATGTTGTACTGAATTATTCATGTTGAAGAGATTATTCAATTTTGCTCATTTCCGTATTGATACTTAAAAAAATAAGAAAAATATCTAGAAACTTAAAAATAAATAAAACACAATTTCTTTCTTTCGGATTATTTTTCTGCATTACTTTAAAAGAAAATATCAACACCAACCTGTCCTCTCTCCACTCATAACATTAGCTCCATCAAATGCTATGAATCGCATTCTTTTCACCTGAGTGTCTTTAGACATCATGAAATGTTTAATCTGGTTAACCAATGACTCGCTGTCTGTTTTTCGAACGTTAATAATGCCTAAAAATCGTTCTTTGATCTCTCCTACTTCATCTTCCCACTTTCCTTTTATTAAGAAAAACAAGTACGGTTGTGGGTTATTCTCACTTTATTGCCTAATCCCAGTACTATAGTATATATGGGATCAGCCCTACAATAATCATCATAAATATTAATATACAATATGACAAATAATAATTTCATTTGCACGCTAACATGTATTTGTTATATAAGTAAAACACACATTCCCACAGCCTCTAACATTGGTAATAAAATAATCACGTTTATGTTATTAAACTTGATAATTTAAAATGATATCAGCAACTATATACTCAGTTACTCGCTATAATTGACTATAAAATAGTACTTTAGAATTACATATCATATAAATGTAATAATGTGCATATCTAAGGATATCGTTCCGATTTATGGAATCGAGCTGAGTCTAATGTTAACTATATCTGGGCAATGTAGCTGTCACATATACCTAAAACAGTGCCGTATTTAAATTAAAAAGTACATGAAATATTAGAGGATAGAATACAGCATTACAAGTTAACTTCAACATTATGTTTTCATTATTTATAAAGTAAAATTATCAGAATACTAAATTAATATATACGTCTGGCAGACTATAAAAATATTCATTCATTCACTCATTCAAAAGAGGAAATATTAGGAGATAAAAACTACTTACTGTGCGTTCTGTATGGAACTATTTAGTAATACGTAAGTGGCTAGAATATGCTCTGCCTACATCCTGAGTCGTAACTGGTCTGATCACTCTCAGAACCTGTTAACTGGGGTTTTTTTTTATAAAATGCCGAACCCGCCAAAGTGGCTAGGCCGATCAAATACGTTGATATTTTTACATACAACTGTCTCGTCGGTCAGGTCATTTGGTTATTAATAGTAACATGCAATAGAAGAAGATGAATATAGAATGAAATGATCATTTGATGAAAACAACATGGACATGAACACATATTTTATTGTAATTAAACACACATATTGATCTTTTTATCTAATAAACAAACACACGCAAAATCAACACTACCACAGTTACAAGGTAAACTGTTCCCGTCCAGCCTTATCGGTAGTGCCGAGTATAGGACAACCTTTAAGTTTTCCTCTCTAATTTTTTTTTTGCCTTTTTCAAGGATAATTGAATAAATACTTCCACTTTTTCTGCATATTTATAGGAAGCACTAACAGCGTGAGTTTCTAATACTCTTGTTGGATGGTCACCTAAATAACAGCCTTTGGTAAATATTCCTGACTTCGTTGAAAACATCTCATAAACTTTACACATGTATCCCCTATTGGGATAGCTGTAGTACAGCCACTTGTACCTATTTTCGTACTTCTCTGACGGAAAAAGTCTATGATCTATCTTCTCACTGACGGGGCTACTAATTTTTCCACATTCCGATTCGACCTCTGACTCCCCACCTTCACTACTGACATCGTTTTTCTTTCCCTCTTCCGACCCATGTTCCATCTGACTCTCATCTCCACAGTCTTTTATCTTTGCAGATTTGTCACTATCGTCATTTTTCTTGGATGCAAATTTAAAAAGTTTCGCAATTGTCGGCATTCCGGCCGCATCTTTCTTTCTTATTCGCTTTACATAACACTTCGCGTTGTGCGACATTACAGATTGTTTTACCGTTCAATATCAATTAGAGGCTTGAATACGTCATACTTTTTTATCTCATTTCTAAAGCGTTTGAATGACGAGGACGATATATGCGGATATGCACGTTAAACTTCAATCGAACAAAATCGAAAACACAAACGATGTTTGAAATATTCTGTTATAGCAAGGAACTTCTCTTTGAAGAAGGGGAATTTTTGCACCTTTTTTAAGGGGGGACAGGTACCGTTTTCCGGTAGTTAAAACAGCCTTCAAGTTGATAAATCCCTGTTTTATCACAGAACAATGAAAACTTTTCTATGACATTTACAATTTATGGTCTACAATCCAAACAAGTGAAAAGCTGTCAATGTGACAGCAAAACCAGGTTTTCTTTTACTGTATGTGAACTGTATCCATAATCTACGTCAACCCGTATCCAGTGAAATGGAGTACCCTATATGCAATATTTTGCCAAAACATGACTAAGTTCAAAAGCAGAAATCAAATTCCTACCAATATGCACACTTCTGATATATGATTGTACCATTAATCTGCAAAAGAACAACTTCCTATCTTGAAAATTGTAGGAGGATTTATCCGTACAATTAGAGTACCCTATATGCAATATTTTGCTAAATAGACTATGTTCAAAAGCTAGTTTTTAAAAAAATTATCGGAAATCAAAACATTTTGTATAAAAAGTGTTGATAATTTCGTAACCGATTTTGAAATATCAGGAACAAACCGTTTTAAGGATATATTTTTTTCAAAGTGCGTTGACTTGGTCCCAAAATTAAAGCACTTGGAAAAAAAAATTTAAAGTGCGTAATTTTTCAAAGTGCGCAATCAAGTGTGAAAATGAAGAGTTAAAAAAAAGATTTTTAATTGTTTTTGATGTAAAGGAAGATATTAAAAATGATTGAAGATAAATTTAGTAAAGATATACATTTACCCTATAGGATGTACATAACAATAAGCGTAGCATCCTGTCCCTACATTTATGTAACAATTCATTAGGACTCAGCACCTTCATTAATGCTTAGGTCAAAAATGAAAATGTCTTAGATGTCTTAGACCCTAAATGGTCAGAGAGTATATCACTCACTATCAGAGTTATTCCGTTTGCCCGTTTCTTGTCCCGAGCCAAAAAACTTTATTTCGACAAGATCTCAAAAACTGTAACGACTTGAACAACTAAACTTTGTGGGATGATAGACCTATGTATGTACATATGTTAACACTATTGTGTTTAATCCGGCGTAACTTCCGGTCGTCATAGGAAGTACATCTAATTTTAATATTTTGAAAATATTTTGGTTATTTAGCATGGAAGTAACATTTTAGCTATAAAAAAAAGGTCATCTACACATAGTAAAAAAACCAAAACAAGTTCTACTTCTGGTGAGACATCTCAAATATCTCAGGTAGCCTTCTTTTTTAAAAACAAGCTGCCCACAAGATCTTAGAAACTGTGAGACCGTTCCTGTCGTCACAGAAAGTACTAAAAAATTTACATTTTGTCTTTTTGTTTTGTTTATTTCTTGGAACATCCTTTACAGTATAAATTATATCCATTTTTTGTTTACAAGATAAATGGATCTTTTGTGCAGATTAATTAAGGAACGGAAGACCTTTTTGTTGCTATAGCAACAAGAGTCTAGTTTATTTTTATATTTGTATTTGATAAGCATTGATTGAATTCTAGCTGCAACGAGTTACAGCTAAGTATGTAGTGAAATTCATCTTCTATTTCGCACTTATTGCAATGAACACAAAATCTTTCATGTCTAGGAATATTTGCCCAACGTCAACTTTCAATAGGTAGATGGTGATTACATGTTCGAAATCTACAAAAAGTAATTGCGTCTTTTTTGATAATGTATCAAAATAATGTTCAAATTTTACCTCTTCATTATAAATTCTATAATTTAGAGCTTTTGGGGATGATTGCAGAAATCAGCAGAATAGATTGCCAATTTTGTTTGAATTGGTCTATCAACGTGAGTTTAATTTTTATTTTCGCCTTTAGCCATTGTGAGTTATGTATAGTTTGATTAATCCATATATTAAATAAACAGCAGTTATTTAGAATATGTTTGATGTTTTCATACCAAGAAATCCCCCCCCCCCCCCAAAATTCGTGGTTCATGCAAATTCCTAGATCATATATTAACTTTGCAATTTTTGTATCTTTTCCGGTAAGTATTCTTGGCCAATAAGAAATAATGTGTGTTTTAATTTGAATTTCAAGTGGGTATCGAGGAGTCAAGGTTTGTTTTCTCTGGACAGGAAACAGACAAACGGATGTGTTCAATGAAATTGAAAATTGGTATTTCCTAAACATTAGATAAAAGGACTTTCTTGACTATAAATTAAATTGTATCTAACATTGTCAAATAAAAACAGTTAAACTCATAAACTAACTTACGGTTGACAAAATGAAAACAATCAAACAGATCTTCTATCAAATGTCTATCATCTTTTACGTTTTGTGTCTTGGTTACGTGGTGTGTTTGTTTAAAAAAGACTACCTGAGATATTTGAGATATCTCATCGGAAGTAAAATGTTTTTCTCTATTTATCATCGAATAGATGACATATGAATATTTCAATTCTGTGTGAAATACATTAAATACGTAAAAAAACAATTTGAAATACACCCGATGACGACTGGAAGTTTCATGTACGACGAACAAAACAAAATAGTTTTAACACATGTACAACTATAGGTCTATCAGATTCCACAATGTCTGGATGCTCACGTCGAACGTCCTTATCGTTTTTGAGATCTCGATGTCATTAGCTTTTTGTCGCGGGACAGGGAACGAACGATAGAAAATGAATTTTGAAAGATATGCCACTAGATATTATCATTCTCTATCAGTCATGAAAATTTGAAGAAAATCTATCCAACCATCTTTGAGAAATGTTGTGGCCAACAAAAAAAAGGGGGGGGGGGGTAATAAAAAAAACCCATTACAATCACTAGAAGGTCTTCCGTTGGAACATTGATCAGTTGATCTCACTAGGACGAAAATGTTATATGGGTTCAAAGTTTTACTTTTATCTATTTTATCTGAATGACACTTTCTATATATATCTGTAGACGTTTGTTTACATTAAAGGTTATTTATCAAACCTATCTTCGCCTGAATCTGTTCTGCGATTTACCACTACAAATCGAAAGCATGTCTGTAACGTTTTATGTAAAAATGTCATCCAGAGAATCGTCCAAACCTTTCACCATGGAAAAGGTAAGATAGACATACTATTTAACAATCGACGAAATTATTAAATGGTTTTGACTGAAACATTGATTGATATTAGTTATGTTTGCAGGCGGACAAAATAAGTAAGCTTTTCAATCTATTGGTTGATACAGAGGGCATTGAAATAGAATACATAAGACTTACATTTTGTGGAAAAGAATACAGACATGGCAGTTCAAGTGATGCACAGTCATTGGATGAGATTGGAATTCAAGACGATTCTATTATCTTCATGGTGTCGCGCTTACCAGGGGGACATTGACTTTCTGTGGATTAAAAATTCGAAGGAAAGTAGTTAATGAAAGTGATAACGATATCCATTATGTAACCGATAAATAAAATTCAATTGAATCGAGGGACATTTGTATGCGGTTTGTTTGTTTGTTGTTGGTTTTTTTTTGTTCAATCCATTTTTATTTTTAACGATTGTTCAACCTGTGAACATTTTCGTACATTTGATTTTCATTGATAACATGTGAAGTAATTTCTGATTGATCAAAAGAACGAAAAGTTGTTTTTTTTTAAAAACAATAGATTACTTTAATGGGTTCACTTCTAGTGCTAGATTACTTGATACATGTACTGTAGCGATCAGACCCAACCTAAGAGAAAGTAAACCCCGATAAACCTTGTGTTTACGTTCGGGGTCTGCCCGGGATTTACTCCGGGTTTACCCCGATCAAAAGTAGACCCTTAAGAGCAGACGTTACATGTGTACATATACAAGGGCCAGGAATTACAAGTGATAAGATTGTAAGATAAAAGACGGGTCTGCTTAAAAAATACCCCAAAAGCAAATCCAGAGAAAACCAAAAGTAAATTTCGAGTGGGCCCAAAGTAAACTCCAAGGGGACGCAAAATTAAAAGAACAATGGACCCAAAGCAAACCCAAGGTAAAAACTAAAAGTTAGTTTGGGTCTGTTCTGGTGTCGATTTTGGGTTTGGTCGATACCGTATATAACACATACTTGAAATGTATTCTTTTCTATCCCATGAACGCGACAAGTGATCAACAGATAATATTTTCACTGATAAGGTATTCTACTGATGGGTTATAGAATTATAAGTAAATAAATTTTATTTTCTCCTTTTCGATTCAACGTTAATGAAAAATGTCAATGAAATGTTGATTTCTTGTTAAAATGTGTATGTAAAATAATTTGGATGCACGTTTGAATTATTCAATGTTTCTTCGTATTTTGTTGTAAACTGAAATACATGTAACTACATATGTATCTTTTGTTCAGTACTACATATAGCTTTGTATAATTAATTTTGATGACAATGTATCGTGATTCATAAAAAATGGTTTGCAGTCTTTTCCGCTAGTGCCAATTTAAAATGTATTTTGAGAAAATATGTACAGTACTCGCAACGATATTTTTACAAGATAAATGATAAAATAGGATTAACGCACGATAGGATAGGATTAACGCACGATAGAACAGTATGCACGCACGACAGGATAGGATTAACGCACGATAGAACAGTATAGACGAACGATAGGATAGAATTACTACACAATAGGGAAGGATAAACGATGTGCGTGATAAATGTATTATCGCTTTAAACGATACACTGATAATGACAAATAAGATAAAGGCTTGAAATTTAAGTCCAATGGTACTACAGTACCCGCAACGTTTTTTGTTTTTTTTTTACAATCTTATCCTACCATATCGTGCATCAATCTTATCGTATAGTGGATTAAAAATTCGAAGGAAAGTAGTTAATGAAAGTGATAACGATATCCATTATGTAACCGATAAATAAAATTCAATTGAATCGAGGGACATTTGTATGCGGTTTGTTTGTTTGTTGTTGGTTTTTTTTTGTTCAATCCATTTTTATTTTTAACGATTGTTCAACCTGTGAACATTTTCGTACATTTGATTTTCATTGATAACATGTGAAGTAATTTCTGATTGATCAAAAGAACGAAAAGTTGTTTTTTTTTAAAAACAATAGATTACTTTAATGGGTTCACTTCTAGTGCTAGATTACTTGATACATGTACTGTAGCGATCAGACCCAACCTAAGAGAAAGTAAACCCCGATAAACCTTGTGTTTACGTTCGGGGTCTGCCCGGGATTTACTCCGGGTTTACCCCGATCAAAAGTAGACCCTTAAGAGCAGACGTTACATGTGTACATATACAAGGGCCAGGAATTACAAGTGATAAGATTGTAAGATAAAAGACGGGTCTGCTTAAAAAATACCCCAAAAGCAAATCCAGAGAAAACCAAAAGTAAATTTCGAGTGGGCCCAAAGTAAACTCCAAGGGGACGCAAAATTAAAAGAACAATGGACCCAAAGCAAACCCAAGGTAAAAACTAAAAGTTAGTTTGGGTCTGTTCTGGTGTCGATTTTGGGTTTGGTCGATACCGTATATAACACATACTTGAAATGTATTCTTTTCTATCCCATGAACGCGACAAGTGATCAACAGATAATATTTTCACTGATAAGGTATTCTACTGATGGGTTATAGAATTATAAGTAAATAAATTTTATTTTCTCCTTTTCGATTCAACGTTAATGAAAAATGTCAATGAAATGTTGATTTCTTGTTAAAATGTGTATGTAAAATAATTTGGATGCACGTTTGAATTATTCAATGTTTCTTCGTATTTTGTTGTAAACTGAAATACATGTAACTACATATGTATCTTTTGTTCAGTACTACATATAGCTTTGTATAATTAATTTTGATGACAATGTATCGTGATTCATAAAAAATGGTTTGCAGTCTTTTCCGCTAGTGCCAATTTAAAATGTATTTTGAGAAAATATGTACAGTACTCGCAACGATATTTTTACAAGATAAATGATAAAATAGGATTAACGCACGATAGGATAGGATTAACGCACGATAGAACAGTATGCACGCACGACAGGATAGGATTAACGCACGATAGAACAGTATAGACGAACGATAGGATAGAATTACTACACAATAGGGAAGGATAAACGATGTGCGTGATAAATGTATTATCGCTTTAAACGATACACTGATAATGACAAATAAGATAAAGGCTTGAAATTTAAGTCCAATGGTACTACAGTACCCGCAACGTTTTTTGTTTTTTTTTTACAATCTTATCCTACCATATCGTGCATCAATCTTATCGTATAGTGCGTGTATACTGTTCTATCGTGCGTTAACTCTACCCTATCGGGCGTACATACTATTCAATCGTACGTTAAAACAAGCGAGTGCGTTGTCAACTACGCTTCTTGGACACCTCAATGCTTACAGATATGAATTACATGTAATATTGGTTAATTTTGATATAAAAGAATTTGAAATTAGTATCATTATAGAATGCTGGATAGGATTTTACAATTCTTGTTCAATAATATTTGAACGACATGCAGCTTAGAAATAAATTTACGTGCTTATGAAAAGACACGAAATGATTAACACGATAGGATAAACGGAAAACTGTTAACATTGAACGATAAACCTTATAGGATTAACACACGATAGGATAGTTTTAACGTACGATTGAATAGTATGAACGCCCGATAGGGTAGAGTTAACGCACGATAGAACAGTATACACGCACTATACGATAAGATTGATGCACGATATGATAGGATAGGATTGTAAAAAAAAAAAACGTTGCGGGTACTGTAGTACCATTGGTCTTAAATTTCAAGCCTTTATCTTGAGTTTTTGAGAATCGCAGCGGACAAAAAAGCTTTTTAATAATCTTGAAAATGACATAACGTAAAAACAGCAGTAAAGTTTTAAAGGAAACTTAAACATCTTTGAGATATAGTATGTCAAATGATCTCCTAAAAATTCATCAAATATATACTTAAACTGAACTTTATTTATTTTACAACGATTGATAAGCAAGTTCTACAACTTATATTAATATCTCTCGTTGGCAGGGATGTTAGCGCGAGGGGGTCATTGGTGTGGGGAGAAGCCGGAGTACCCAGAGAGAACCCACGTGTCCAAGCGGGCGACCGCCATACCCTATCACATACAACCACTGTCGAACACGGGTATTAAAATATATCGAATAGGCTTTGAGAAATAATGCCCCAAAAGAGTCAGAAAAATGAAAAAAATAATGATAAAGAACAAATGCAAAGCTTGTTGCAAAGCAATAGGTCCTCCAATGGTGAAAGTAAAACTTCAAGTTCAAGAAGCAGAGTTTTAAACCAATAACAAGAGTAACTAAAAAAAGCTAATCGCACAAGATTAAATGTTCGAATTTGTGTCAAATGGTTCTTCATTGCTAGGGGGGCAAAGGTCAAGGTCAACTTTCGGGTGATATGCCTGCGCCTAAAGACCACACACTTTTGCAATATGATACTTTACCGATCCTACTTGACCTTGACCTTTGCTGCAGCCAAAATGGTCTTCGAAGCCATCGCAAGTGATTTCATGGCTCTACCTTTAGTTGTTCCAATTTTTATTATTTTTCCTAAAAATTTACAATATAAGAGACAGTCGTTCTAAGAGGAGACTGCAAAATCTTTTGTTTTTCAGAGATCTGTGACTACTTGTCAGACCGACAATATACGCAAAGGTTACGAACATGCAAGTGTCGCGGCTTCCGAGGATTAGCGATAACAAACTTTTAGGAGCGCGTCTTTACAGTTCTGAAACGGGACGTGTTTTTAAAACGCAATGTCAAATGCTTGACCTTGACCTTTGACCTTTTTGTCATTTTGATCTGACAAGGTAGACGCTTCAATATCAAGTGGTCCGATGTATTTATGATTATTAATTCAAAAGTAATTTGTGTTATCATTAAATGTTCAAAACTTTCAGGGGCAATAGCTGCTAGAAAGGGACTTTGGACCCTTTCGGTATAAAAAGATTGAAGGAGCGTCTAAGTGTACTGAATACATTAGTAAAAGTTTCAAGTCTCTATCTCTAACAGTTAATGAGGAGTAGCGATAACAAGCATTTTGTACAATAGGGGCAATAACTCTATAATTGTTTCATGGTAAGGGTCAAAGGGTTATATTTTGAAATATCTGAAGATGTCCTACTACATCCATGAAAAAGTTTTTTCTACCACCCTAAACAAAAGAGATCTTAAAACTCATTAATTAACGGATTTCCAAATGACCTTTATGTCATTTTGTTTGGCCAAGGTAGACGCTTTAATCCCAAGTAGTCCAAAGTCTCTATAATAAGTAATAAAAAGTTGGAAGTGATTTTATAGAGATTTCAATACTTTCAGGGGCGGTAACTGCTAGAAGAGGCCTCGGGTCCTTTCGGTATGAATAGATTGAAGAAGCCCCTAAATGTACTGAATACATTACTAAAAGTTTGATGTCTCTATCTTTTACGATTTATTAGAAGTAGCGATAACAAGCATTGTGTACAATAGGGGCAACAACTCTGTGTTTATGTAAAGGAAGGAGTCAAGGGGCTATATTTTAAAATGTCTTAAGATGTCCTACTACAACTATAAAAAAAAATTGCTACCGCCCTAAACAAAAGATATCTAAAAACTCATTAATTAACAGATTTCCAAATGACATTGACATTTGACCTTAATGTCATTTTGATCGGCCAATGTAAGGTAGACGCTTCCATTCCAAGTCTCTATGACAAATAGTAAAAATGTTGGAAGTGATTTTGTATTAATTCCAATACTAGTACTTTCAGGGGCAAAACATGTAACTACTAGAAGAGGGCCTCAGACCTTTTCGGTATGATATATTGAAATACTCTTTAACTGAACTGAAGACATTGGTAAAGCAAAGAGTCAATTGGTATCATAACTTTCATTGGTCAATAACATTAAGAAAGAAATTATTTCAATATCTCTTGAATAAAAAAGCTCTCCCTGGAAAAAAAAGAAGAACAAATAATAAGTGGTAGACTAATTACAATCAGAGGCCTTTCCACCTTTCATAATGATTAAAACAAATTCCCAAAACGTTGATTATTGAGTAATTAGAGAAAAATCATTATTCAAAACAAACAAAAAATAATTATTTCCGCAACGTGGTATCGATCTCAGAACCTAGGATTTGTAGGTGAGAGTGTTGCCACTGTGTCGTTTGTTACTAGATAGAAGGTAAATTTTGTTGAGTTGTGTAGTCAATTTGGATGATGATAAACAGAAGAGATAGAGCGTTCTTTCGTCCATCTGAAGTTGATAGCAAATGATGTGAAACCTTTAGAATAGATAGGCGCTTAGCGATTGGTTGAGAGGACAGTATTTGTTCATCAGTTTTATTAATAACAATCAGTGCTACTTGTAAACAATGTGGCCTGATAGCGCTGACTTAAAAATAAACAGGCCAGGTCAAAATGTAACGTATTCACTTTGAGGTTGAATAATAAATACCGTTTTTAAAATTTCCAAAATGTATTAAGTCCGAAAATCAGTATTTCATATTACAAACAAAAGTACAACTCAATTTGACAAAGGTCGGAAAAAGAAGAGCACACAATTGTCACTCACACACTTTTCATCTTTGACAACTCCGCCTACTCTCACCTAAACTGACCAATAGAATTAATTAAAAAGTTTCAAATAAATTTGCATCAGCAAGCAGAATTTTACAACGCTCACATATGGGAGACAGGAAACCGTAATTCTAACCATGAATAAATCAAAGAAACGTATTTCTCAGATCTGATAGCTAATTTGACAATAATTAAAGAATAATGACATTGATGCCAAGAGTGAATGATTCAGGGAAGGGAGATGTCAAGATGAAATTACAAACATATGTGAATGCAACTTTCCGTAGTTCAGAGTAAACTAATTATTTTCCAATTACAAATTTAGATTTCCAAAATGAAAAGACTGAATAATAATATAGTACAGATGTTACAAATTACAATAAATAATTTTTGTCATTTATAAACCCTAACTTTATCTAGTTATTGTTTTAATATACTTTTAGACATTTTATTAACCAAATTTTGAAGAAAAAAAATATACTTTAAAGTAGATACATCATGATCATTAAAATGATATTTAAATATAGGCTTACATGAACATCAACATACAAATGATAATGAATGTATTCATATTTAAATTCTTTAAATCAAAATCTTGAGGAGTAGGATTGGGCCACATTTGGATTCCAATTTTACAAATGAAAATATCTAATTATTCATAAAAAATGAAATGTTATGATATATGGTTTTTGAATTACTTATATGCAACATACTGTAAACTAACTTTTATTCGCGTGTTAGAAATTTTCGCGAGGTTTGCGAGAGCCTCGTCGTCTTGAATAATTCTCGCTCGCTCTTTATCGTATCGTTGTTATAACAAAATACGGGTTTGGATAAGGCTTGGTCGCGAACAGAAGTCTTTGCGAACCAATTAATTGGAAGTAAATCGCGAAATGTAGTCGCTGCGAATAAATGTTGGTTTACAGTATTGCCGATTCCTTCAAATTATTTAGACTTTGGCCCCTGGACGATTCTTGGGCCTCACAGGGGTTTCACAGTTTGATGTAGGTTTATATCCTTTATATAAATAATTGTTAAGGATCTCTTTGAGAACTGCAATATCAACAGGTGATACATGTATGACTATAAAATCATCCTTTTAGAAAAGGGACTTGATTATAAACATAAGAATATCCTGGGGGAAAATGGACTCGTACTTATACACGATCTACATCTAATATTTTACATTGCCAAGGTAGTTTGAATTATGACTCTGTTAAGCTGATTGTTACTCAGGTGAGCGATGTGGCCCATGGGCCTCTTGTTTACTATCTACCAATATATCGGACTACCTATTAATAGCTTTAATCCGTCTACATGTAAATTATGGAATAATCTTCATGCAGAAAAGAAAATTCCATCAACTTTATCTATCTTTAAGTCAAAACTTAAAATAACAAAATATACCCAGAGCTTACAAAACTTAAGTTAAGGAAATAGGAAATATTTTTTTACGTCAACTACGGAATAAAGCTAGCAAAGCTTACTTACATAGGGGTTTTTTAATTGATGAAAATCGATGTTTATACTGTGGGTCTGAATCTGAATGAAAGTGTGATTTTTCCCCCTGGATGTCCAAGATACACTCAACAAAGAGACGAACCTTTTATACAACTTATTGGCATTAATGTACCTTTTCATATGATCTATATACGTTATGGTTATCGTAGTTCTGATTTTTGAAATAAATAAAACAGTAAAATTGTTTCCCATGTTGTTATATTGGAGCTCCAAAGCGTTTTTGATTCTCTAAAGTTACACTATTTAAACCTATTTAAGTATTATACATGTATATTTACTTGTTATATAGTTCCCTTTTATTTACTGTTCTTTTTAAATGGGCTGGATCATGAAAATATCATTCTTAGGTTTGTATATTTGTATTATTATTTTTGCATATATTTGTGATTTTGTATTTTCACCCACCCAGAAAATATACAATGAACAATATCAAAGTTTCGATTTATTAGGTGAATGTAAAACAAAAATTAAACAATATGAGGTATTGTATTTTTTTAAATTATTTATATGTGTACACTTCTACAGTAAATTTAAAAAAGGAGTTTTTTTTCTGAATTGAATTGTTTAACGTGTAACCATGTATACAAATATTATCTAAAAACATATTTATAAATATATATATATATATATATATATATATATAGATATCACACAAGACAGCAATTATACGCGAAAAGTTTATTATGAATAAAATTGTTATTAAATATTTAAAGAGATTAATTGTTAATTCAAAAAATAATCATTTAAGTCTCATTTTAACACCCACCCCCCCCCCCCCCCCAAGTTGAATGATGTAAACATGTATATCTACAGAATAAATATGTAAAAATGTGAAAACTGATAATTTTTAATTAAATACCTCAAGTTATAAACATTGATTCGTTAATTTATGCTTCTTTGCTGTTGAATTTTGAACCGGTTTCATGATTAAAATTCCACGTTGCGGGTCAATTTTCAACGGATTAGGGTCTTTATTCAACAACTTTGGTCTCAATATTCAACACTGAAAAATGAACCCCGGGTCAATTTTCAACCCGGGTCAAAATTCTTCGTTACACCGGTGTGTTTTATCAACATAGCAAGAAGTGGAACGTAAATCGATATGCTTTTTTGTAAAGACAGAAACCTATACCAGCCCAATAGGTAATTTCTTTTTTTTTTTTTTTACATACAAATGATTTATTGTGGAATAAGAAGAAGACGAAACAGTACTTTAAAATAAGGTCTTCCGCTGGAATAGGAAAACCTTGAACAACGCAAAAACAATAGATATTTAACTACGTAAGGGTAAAGTGATTTAAACCAATCAATGAGTTTATAACTAATCAAAGTATTTTAATATCTCGTCATCAAAGTTTACATTACTTGCAAAATGTTTCAAATTTGTATATCATAATGTCTAATGTTATGTCTAATAAACACGGATTTAAGATTTCTTTCATGTGTGAGTTACCTAAATCTCATTGCAATATATAATAATCCTTAGGTAATCAATGTTTTATTGTTTGTTCCTTTTAATCAGTATCTTCTGTATTTATATTGATGCCTAGCAATTAATTGTTGTTGACATCTTATAATCTATCTGAAGTTGCTTTTATCTAAGTTACAGCTTTTCTAGGCAAATTGTTTTTTACAAGATTTAAAGATTTTTCTTTATATATTTCTACGGAAAAAATTGTTCCCAATCCACCCCCGTGGTGACCGCATCCTACCTGACGATGCTTCCACACAAGTAACAGCTTTTATAGTTGATTTGTTTTTGAGAAGAAGATTTAAACAGACTGTTCTCTATCTACTCCTATGTAAAAATTTGACCCCATATTGTGGCCCCATCCTAACCCCGGGAGTCATCATTTTCACAACTTTAAATTTACACTACCTGAGAATACTTCCACATAAGTTTCAGCTTTCCTGGCCAAATGGTTCATGAGAGGAAGATTTTTAAAGATTTACTTTATATATTCCTTTGTAAAATTCGACCATTCCCCATTGTGGGCCCGCCCTACCCTTGGAAGTCATGATTTCCACAACTTTGAATCTACACTACCTGAGGATGCTTCCACATAAGTTTCAGCTTTCCTGGTGATTGGTTTCTGAGAAGAAGATTTTTAAAGTTTTACTCTGTATATTCCATGTAAAAATTCCACTCCCCCCCCCCATCCTGGGCCCTCTCTACCCCTACGAGTCATGATTTTCACAACTTTGAATCTTCACTACTTAAGGATGTCTCCACATAAGTTTCAGCTTTTCTAACTGATTGGTTTCTGAGAAGAAGATTTTTAAGGATTTACTCTATATATTCCTATGTAAAAATTCGACCCCACTCATTGTGGCCCCACCATACTCCTGGGAGTCATGATTTTCACAACTTTGAATCAACACTACCTGAGGATGCTTCCATACAAGTTTAAGCTTTCCTGATCAGATTGATTCTTGAGAAGAAGATTTTTAAAGATTTACTACATGTATTTATATTCCTATGTTAAATTCGACCCCCAATTGTGGCCCCACCCTACCCCTGGGGGTCATAACTGTCACACCTTTATATCTGCACTACCTGAGGATGCTTCCAAAGAGGTTTAAGCTTTCCTGGCCAAATGGTTCTTGAAAAGAAGATTTTTAAAGATTTCTCAAAATTTGAAAACAATTCCTACTTATCTCCTCTTTTAAAAGGGTGTGATCCTTAATTTTCACAAATTTGAATCCCCTTTGCCTAAGGGTACATTGTGCCAAGTTTGGTTGAAATTGGTCAAGCGGTTCTTGAGAAGATGTTGAAAATGTGAAACGTTTACGGACAGACGGACGGACGGACGGAGAGACGACGGACAACAGACAAAATGTGATCAGAATACTGTAGATCACCTGAGCTTTCAGCTCATCTGAGTTAATAAGTATTCCAAAATGTTCATGTATATGTGACGATGAGAGGACGATAGCAAATTTTATTAACGCACGAGGTAGCAAAAACTTCCCAAGAAACATCTTAAAACATTCATTGCAATGGCGACAATACACTTATCCCTATAAAGACACAAACAATAAAATATATAACGGGAGTGATAAGACAGCTCAAAAAAACATTAATATTTTAATTTTAATATGTACATTTCTTTTAAAAGATGAGAAAAATAAGTTTTCTAGTATTTAAACATCAACATTTTGATATTTAACATACATTATATTATACTTAATGCTAACATTAAACTAGTGCGCGTTTATCAGGCAGATTGTAAAATTTATGTTACGAATTGCCATAAGAAAATTTATTTGAAGAGCAAGATATACGTTGGTATATGTAAAATATACATACATAAATCACATAATTTTTTATAAGTCGACAAAATTACATGCAAATAAGTTGTATATAAATAAAATAAAAATTATATTTTGCTAGCTGTTTGGCACATTAACGACCGTTTTAACAGGTTTTTGTGCATTAATTGAAAAGGTATAATTCGATGTTGCTATACTAGGGAATATATGTACAATGTATAATCTAATTTTCTTTTAACTAAATAAAGTCGAGCTCGTTGCAAATTTTTTACATTTCTGACAGTTGGTAATCGGTAAATTAAACCATTACAGGCAATTCTACAGCCCTTGCAAAATGTCTGGATTTTAACGAATACTTCCTTTTTGACTGATTAAAGTCATTTTAAGCAGAAATGCTAAATTTCCTTATATATGTTCACATAAAAATTAACAGACATGGCCCGAGGATTATTAGATTAATAATCGGAAAGCAAGGAGGACAACGATGTTCATCCTGGTCCTTGTATCGCTCTTTTTTCCTATTGAAATGATTGAAGGAAAGAAATGCAGCGAATTGAGGTGAGAAGTGATATGTTTTTCCAAGAGAAAGGTGTTAGCTATGTTGCAAAAAATGTACATTACATCCTTCAAAATATGTTTAAATTTCTAGAGACATGCTGATTTCAGAATAAAATTTTTAAAAATGTTAAAGAAAAGAGAGTAAGCTAGATGGAACCGTGACAACAATAATACAATGTTTCAATAATTAATATAACAAATGAATTACGAAAAAATGCCATGTAAATCACTTGAAATTAAATCTATTGAATTCACAATTATAATTTAGTCCCTTACTTAACCTTGAATTATCATGCAATGCCAATAATCTCAGTTTAATAAAATATTTGAAATTGTTTGGTATAACCAAATGATATCTAAAATTCATTGATAATCAAAGGAAATGTGATATCAAAGTCAACTTTAAAAAAAACAAAACACAGGTGTTTGATGTTTATATATAAAAAGGTGACATAGAATTAAATTTTGATGTTTGCATTGAATATGCATAAATCGAAACAATCACAACTCCATGACACTGCATCCATAAAGTTAGAGTTCGATGTAAGATGAAATAAAGAGTCTATAAACAACTAAATCTTAGATTATTCCAGTGTTGTATCTCATCAACGTTGCCTCTCAAACCCACTTTTGCAATATGGCGTCTTTAATCATCGTAACGTAAGACGTCTGATATTTTTACACTTTGTAGTTGCTGCGCTGGTTACTGGTTCGATTTGTCCGGAAACTGTGTTGGTAAGTTGCCCTTTTCTCTTTATACTAGTATACAGAGCTTGATTGTCTTTTTATATTTCTCTCATATGAGAGAGAGAGAAAGAGCGAGAGAGAGAGAGAGAGAGAGAGAAGCAAATACATGTTTGTGCATGGATCATATGTTTACCCTAGGAATTCACAATAACTGCCATGTAATCAATCTCTCTTTCAGTCTGCCCGAGTGGACTACATGGAGTCCAGTGTTCGACTCCCTGTGTTAAAGGTTTCTATGGAGAACTCTGCACAGGCCGCTGCGAGTGCCCGGATGAGCTTTGCAATGCCACAGTTGGGTGCCTTCAAAGACAAGGTTTGGTTTCTTGTTTGCTCAATTCAACTTTTTTCCGTATATCAAAACTGTTGAGGGTATAAAACTCATTCTAGGTTGTTATAAAAAAATCATAATTGTTTGTTATTGTAATTTTTGACAAATAATTTGAGAAAGAAATAGTGATAAAAAAATCAAAATTTGACGGATATCTTCCTCAGGTAAAAAAAAAATTATAATTTTGGAATGATCACGTTTAGTTTCCCGAAATGTTATTTATAGCTGCAAACACTTTAATCAAGTGAATAAAATTTTAACACTTAAAATCAGCTGGCATTAAAAACGGAGGAAATGAGTCGCTATATCTAGAGAAACAAATTTCAGTCAAAAGTCTTCGTTAAATTGTCATCTTTCTTTTTCTGGTTGTTTAGAAATAAAGTCCAGACAATCACCATTTTCTTACAATTTGTCATCTTCGCTAGCCAAGGGTTTACGATCCACTCTGCTCCGTTGTAGAGGAGCAGAGTGGATCGTTAACCCTTGGCTAGCGAGGTGACAATTTGTCAGAGTTTTTGAATAAAAAAATAACCTTAAAACGAAAAATAACTGATGGTCCCTGAAATAATATGACCGACGTTTTATTAACATTCAAACATATCACCATGAAAGCCTTTAACACCCAGACACATTTTTTTTGTTTAAGTTCAATGGGACGCAACTATTGTTACAAATAAATGATTTACCACGAAAAGTTAGCAATACGCTTGTATTCGACCTTTATCTGAAACATTTGCCTGGTGCATTGTACGCAGGTGGATATACACCTATTTACAGACTGCACGTGGTTAATACTTTTTAATTCAAATAGCTTATTTTTGCTGGACTTTGACAGATAAACTTTGTATGCATTAAAAAGTTTTAAGACCCAAGTCAATGATATGTAGTATTTCCTTACAAACGGGAAACGTTTCCGATTGTACAAATGTAGCATACATGTATAGATTAGTGCTATACGGATACTTTTAAGCACCTAGTTTAATATTGATGGAACACGGTGATTCTTCATTTCAGTTAATAGAATTCATCATAAAATCTGATCTTTGATCAAGATCATCTTGCGTAGGTTTAGAAATATTTCAATATCTTTTTACCGTTTACCGTTTTAATAAGCGAGTGTTGGGATGTATGACATTTACTAAAAGTATAGCTTTCATGCATTTAGTATAGAAGCCTTTTCTCGAGAACCACTTAGCTCAAGTTGTTAACAAAATGTTAAAGGGACTTGGACACGATTTGACTTAAAATTTTCAAATTTTATTTTCCCATTTTCAAAGTTTATACTGATAAATATAGAAGTTTACAATGCTATGTCAAAATTTGAAAGTCAAATATCAAGTTATAAGCAAGATACAGAGTTTATAATTCTTTGTTTTGTAAACAAAGCTCGAAAATGTCATTTTTTACAAATGTGTTGTATTGGTGTAAGTTTCAATCAAATGTATCTTTCTTTTGTTGAAAATAGTATTTATGAAGATATTGAATAAGTTTAAAATGTTTTTTGCATGTCATTTTGTCTACGAAATGGTATAATCTACAATACATGTTTGTAGACAACTATAAGACTCGAGCTTTGTTTATATATCAACCAACTCTTACCTCTGTATCTCGCTTGTAACTTGACTTTAACATTCAATATTTTGGTCAATCATTTAAAATGCACCAGTTAACCATTTTATACATAAAAAATAAAATTTTAGATCTCAAATCGTGTCCAAGTCCCTTTAATCTAGTATATCTTTGCTCACGTTTTTGGTGTCTTATGAACAACTTTTCATTTTACTCATCGAATAGGTCAATTTAAACATCAGATTGTTCACCAAATTACTCTCGAGTCAATCGTTGTCTCTAATCTAAACTCATTATGCAAGCAATAAGTGTATTATTAATGCAAATATACGAATGTATTTTGTTGTACCACGATTGTGTGCATCAGTAAAAATGAATCTCTATCAACGACCTTTTTGTTTTAGATACGAGTCTCCCAAATACTAGCAGTCTTTCCATAGCCATTCCTATCACAATTGGCGTCCTAGGTTTATTCGGTGTAATCATCACGTTCTTGTACGTAAAATATCTATCTTTCTATCTATCTATCTATCTATCTATCTATCTATCTATCTATCTATCTATTCCTTTTTTTTGTTTTAAAAAAACCCATAAATAGAACGTCTAAACGTCGGTTTCCTTAGGACCTCACTTTATAAATAATCTTAATAAACACCCTGACTTGAAATTATATGTGTTGATATGTCGAAAAATAAGTCTTTTTACAAAAATTACTGATTTTGTTAATTCTTTACTAAAAGATTAAGACCCAACCGTACTTCTTAATCTGTTGTACATGTATGAAAAGGTTGTTTTCAAAATATCTTCACAAGAAATTATACGCATCTGCAGAAAAACTATTGGCTCAACAAAAATCTTTCCAACATTCCTAAAAAGTATATAGTTTACATACTTGGGAGAAAAAACTAACATATCTATAAAGGGACTCAACATCGTATCTTTATCATTTTTTAATTAATTAATGTCAAGTAATGATTTTTAGATTTGATATATTGTTTATACAAGTACATACAAAGCAATAAGATTTCTGGGACCCAGAATAGCCAATATATTCATGTTTTGTTAAACCTATCATAACAGGGTTATAGTCACGTGATTCTAGAAGCTAATCAAATAAGAGATGATTTTCATTTCAAATAGGCTCTTTATAATGAAACAACTTTCCAAGAGTCATGTTTCGCAGAGGACGTCAAAAGACAATGTTTATGATGATGTGTGCAACACCTCAAAAGGCAACAGACATACATGTACCAGTGGCACGGACTTAAAACCCATGGACAACTCGCCGCCACCTCTGTATCCAAGAGACTTTTAAGATTGTGCCATTGAATTCAATCATTCTATCAAAATGACATTTCTACTTTTAGGTATACGTGAACCAATGTCGCAAAATGCATGAGCTTGTTGTATTTGTGTCATAAGTTCCACAGAGATGTATGAAAAACAATTTCTATTTCACAATTTTTTACTAGTTGTAACTAAAAAGTTTTAACAAAGGTGTACACAAGATAAGATGATGGTTTTTTTTTTAAATAGTTGATAATGATACATGTTCTGTTAGTAATAATGAAGTTCAAACTATTGAACATGTTTTCACATTCTGTTCCTTTGCTTTAAATTTATGGAGTAGTTTAGGGATACATATATTATGCTGTTTCAAAATGAATTGGCTTTAATGAATATAACATATTATTTGGAGAGACTCCTCTTTCTGATTCTAACTGAGTCTTCCACTTTATGATCCTACATACAAAACAAATATTTTTCAATATCTGTACAACAAATTTATTAATATTTGCAAGTCGACTATGTCATTTAAATCTTAAATATGAAATTCAAAAATGTGCAGCTATCAGAAACTCTTCTTATAATAAAGCATAATGATAGATGGTTTGAATGGAAAATCTTTTTCTTAATATTTAACTTCAAGAGCTTTATTCATTTCAATTTATGCAAAATTGTATCAACTTGAATAGTTTTCTATATCTATAAGATCATGAATTGTATGTTTGTGGGTGCAAATGTGTTATAAAATGAAAAACTGTAAATAAAAAAAAATAATGTTTTCTACAAGATGAAAGTCTTTTAGTGGCAAAAATAACAAGTGTTAAGTGTATTTTTTGTTTTTATCATTTAAAGATAAAAAAAATCCATACAAAAACCGATGATCATGTCCATTTTTAGACTGTATTAATCTCCTTTAGAGATAGATCTCTAAAGATCTCTCTTTGCCTGTGATAACACTACGTATTGATTTTGTACTATGTAACCCATTATACATATGACGCCAAATTGAGGTGCCAGCGGGGTTTGCTTATCTATATCTAAATATTTAATCGTACGATGGCTTAAAATTATATAAGTAATAAGGAATCATTCTTTGGATATTATAAGGTGATAATTTCGGTCGAGGCGTGATCAAATCCAATAAAGCCCGAAGGGCTTTATGATAGATTTGATCACGCCCCGACCGAAATTATCACCTTATAATACTCAAAGAATGATTCCTTATTCCTCATTTAAGAATAGGATAAAATAAATGTAATATTTATGGATTTTTCATAGGTAAATAAGCGATGGTTATTTGATGACCATCGAACCTCCTTAAGTGCCTAACCTTAATACATGTACTTTCCGAACTTACAGCCCCGCAGTTGACGTGGTTTCAGCTAACTACTGTATAGTCTGCCCAAAGTCACTGTTTCCTTCTCTTTTTGAAAAAAAATAATGGAAATACACAAACCTATCAGGAAGAATTAAAATCAATGTAAGGTTAAAGAATAATCCGTGATACTTACACTCCTCTGTGTTTTTACATTAAATCATGGGATCTTCAAATGCCTCTGAATGCAACAACCTAATTACTGCGTATGAATTTACAGGTAATTTACAGAAGTATTTCCAAAACATTGATTTCTATGATATTTTTAAAACGTTTATTTGATACATGTGTAAACACTATGTTCTATGATTATTTAACAATGAAAAAGATTTTATTGTTAAAAGCAAAATTTCAGAAGTTAATTTTCATGAATTTTATTTTCATACTCATATCAACGGTCTGTGTGATAACCAGTTAAAACCGATTTTAGAAAACAGGTACTCTCGCTGTTACTAGTATACTCTCTCCGTGATCTACAATTTGTACCGATTTATTTCAATAAAATAACTGATTTCATCAATAAGGGACTGTAAATATAAACATTATGCACTTCAAGCAAAATCCCTGCAGAAACCTGAAGCGGTAGAGGGGGCGTTTCAAAACAGAATGTCTTGACTATTTTGTTCTAGAGAATAAACGTAGTTTAGGCGCAAATTTATTTATAATTATCTTAATATTCAGCAAAATGCTGTGTATTCAGAAACTTGGGTCAAAGTGAAGTACATAGGTAAAAATATAACGTTAAATACCTTCTAATCCCTGCATACTTAAAAGGTTTTGTTTACAGTATTATTACAAGAAAGTCATTCTTCCTTGGATGTAAAACAAAGTATTTTGCAGAATGTTTGAGTATCAGTGTATTTTTGCAATAAGAGTTATTTATCCTTTGATGCAAATTAATTGCTTTGATAAAATGTTTGAGGAGAAATCCCACCTACAGCCAAATATAAAGTATTAATAATGCAATTATTAATATATAAAACAAATAAAACAAACTTATACAATATGAAGCAAACAAAATTCACAATAGAAGATTCTGATTGTTGAAGATACCGATAATTGAGATTGAAAATGAACAAGTGAAAACACTTCATTAAATTAAACAATTCTGATACTTTTAAACATTCCCTCAAAAACAATATTTGTATGGTTTTTTTCTGTACATACTTAAGTCCCTCTCAAACACATAGTGATCATGTATTTCGCTTTGAAGAAATACTTATGATTGCATATATGTATAATGTTTATACAACTTGTAGGATATGAAAAGAATGCTCACAGTATACTTTTATTCGTTCTGACACTAACACCACCGACTGAACGAATATATACCGATCGGTCCAACACCTGTCAGACAACGAACAAATAATTGTTTTAACGGAAGAATAATCTTAACTTGTGAAACATTTTACAACCACAAAATTGCTCGATTTTCAAAACGTAGAGTGTCTTTTCGTTATTGCTATGATGATTTTCTGTTACGCTATTATTTTTAGAAGGCAAAGGTTTCAAATATTTATTCTTATCGTTCTATTATCTTTGGCAAAACTTAACGAGAGAGAGAGAGAGAGAGATTTGCTGTGGAAGAGCGATTTCAATTTTAATTATTTCCGTGTATTGGTGAATACTCTCTAGCTTTAATGACACAATTTCGAGCATTGAATAGGAAATCTGAAGAAGTAGACATGCAACATTTATGGTTTTTCTTCTGTTTCCTTCCTTTTGGCCATACGACTGACCTTGATAAGAAATGCGGTGAACACAGGTTAGTAAATATACTAAAAGTTGATCAAATTTGATAATTGATTTCCCGCAGTTCTACATCCTTGCTGTAAATGCATTGTATATATACTTTTAGGTTTGTTTTATAATGTCTTCATTTCTTATTGATTTAAAAAAATTTAGAATGATAAATACTTAGTCTATTTTCTTCATGTTTAATGTCTGATATTTTCAAATACTGATTTATAAAGTAAAAAGTGTTTAATTACTCTTTAGTTGTTGTTCAGGGTTCTATTTTGATTCGTCTGGGGAATGTGTAGGTGAGTTTTGTTTTTAGATCAACTTATTTTTTACCTTCGGTCTTTGGTTAATATTGCCTTTTTAAATATCAAACTACGTTAATCATTTCAGTTGCTTTTTAGCTATCAACATTGAAAGTAGTCTGAAATAAATACCAAATGTCACTAAAAGCCGACATTTAAGGTCAGATGACACGTTCCTCGAGCATCTTTTTGTATCTTTGAAGAGTTCAAATAAAAATTATTATTTTAATAATTATTTCAAAATGATGAAAATTTACGTGTATATTGTAATATGCCTACAGATGGCCGAGTGGTTATAGTCATGGCCGCTCACTGGCTAGAGCGTAGGTTGTTTAGGTCGTGAGTTCAAAGCCCGGCCCGGCCAAGACAGCGTTCTACTATCATGGTGTTTTGCTGTGCTGTATATTTATTTACTTTTATATCAGCAATTCAAGTGTATTTTCAAGAAGATTATATAGAAAATTACATACTCTAGTATTTTGCAGAAATGCCTTGTAAGGTATCTAAGAAAGCTTGTCAAAATAGTAGCAAACCATTAACAAATTCCTGGAAAAAGTTAAATAAAATTGAGGAACGTGTCGTCTGACCTTAATTTGAAAATAACTTTGATCATCAGAACGTCCATTTAAAGGTTATTTATTTTATTTCCATGTATGTGTATTTCCATATCAAATGTTTCCTGAATATAAAACTCCAACAATCGTACCAGAAATTTCTTCATCATAAACAGTAAAAAAAGTTAATAAATATTTCTTTAGGTTAACTTTTTCATTATGAAAATTTATTGTTTTAGCTTGCCTACTGGGCTATTATGGAGTAAATTGTTCTTTTCCCTGTCCGAACGGTTACTATGGAGACGGATGTCGAAAAATTTGTGAATGTCCTCAAGAAATGTGCAATGCAACATTTGGCTGCAAAAAGTCGTTTGGTATGTTGTATTTTCCGATTTGTTTTATCTTAGAAGAATTCTGTTCATATAAAAAGTAGGACTATTATCACATTCAATTCATTTGCATTGAAAAAATATCCAATTGGAAGTATGACATTTTATCTAATGTTATAATAAGCAGATTTAAGAGTTGTGCAATATAATATATAAACATACTTAATATAAAAGAAAAAGCCAACAACATAAATAATAACATTATATATCACTATTTATACAAACGTATGTATCGTTGAAGGCTGCAATTTTTTTATTATCTTCCGTTGAACATGGTTGAAGTAAACATAAAATGCTTCCTTTCTGCTTTATATGGGTATGAAGGAACCAGTTTGTTCGGTGGACTTTGTCACCAATGATCGATACCTTCATAACCCGTATGCACCACAAAAGAAAGCATTTTTTCTGTTCATGTATACATATCTCTCTTCAATTCTCCATATTAGGCGATTAAAGAGTCATAAATGATCATTATTGCCAATCAGTTGGTTACATAGAAAGAACAATAAAAATCAGTAAAAAAGATACATTGTACTAGAGCATTTTCATTATATATCCCATATCAGTCTGTGCTCTTTTTCTAATTACCCGGTATATTAATCTCCTTCAGATGGCAAAGCTATCTGTATGGAGTTAAAGGAACTTATTTCCTATGTCGCTTATAACGCGAGATCTGATTGGTTAACAAGCCGAGTGTAAATGTTCGAACCATCTATAGATCTTTCCACCAAAACATGTAACCCCCGTACACCCTTGATTGGGCCTGGATTACTAATAATATTCAAATTTTGAATATAAAATATTTGTAGTTTTTCCTAACTAGTGAAAAGGCCTAGGTTATGGCCAAAAATATCAATTTAATGCATATATGATGGACAATTGATGAACCATTATGCTTTCGGAAGTTTGGATTGATCTCAAAATCATCCATGCAATGTCTACCTCAAAAGGTTTATTAACTGGTCGGATATCAAATCATAATTCTATACAGCGTTTGCGCAATAAACCAGATGTTTCTCCTAAATTATTTTATCCTAACATCTTATTGTTTTGTGCATTAAAGTTGAATAGAATATTTCTTTCAGATGTGAATTACCTAGACCCAGTTACACTTTCAACGATAATCGTTACCGTCCTTGGGGTTCTCGTTTTGTTCATCCTTTTCTGCACTCTCATGTACGTATTACCCATTTTATCACTTTTTCCCTTTTTAACAAGAAAGACAAAGTTCTAGATATAGCTGATGAAAAATATACTAGTAGACTCAACTCGAACATAATGACCTTCTTATAACGGATGTAGATTTTACTATGATTATAATGCATCACTTTATCGTCTAAACTTATTATAGAATGATGTATAATCTACATTAGTTAAAAAAACAAAAGAATCGAGTCAGAGGATGATAATGTACCTTTTGATATCAACAAGCTACCTCATTATTGATGTCATATCATGTTTTCCAGATAAACAAATATTATTCTATATTTTCTTTTGACTTTTTGTTTAACATAATTGGCAAAGAGCTTCTAAATTGCATACCTTTACCATGTTATATCCCCGAACTTTATTCTTAACTTATTTATCTAATTTAAATATGTGTTTCTTTTTTAACAGAGTGTTAAAAATGAGACAAAATACACAACTGGAAAACTCGCAAGTAAAGTTAAAAACCAGTGACGTCACATCGCCTTACGAGAACGACTTACCAGTGGCAGACCTGTGTGGTCCAGTCGATTTTCCTCCATTTCAAGAAAATAAAAACGTCACCGACTCACAAGAAAAAATTCCTATGTATGACACATGTTTTTGATACATGGATAAGATGTACAAAATGGGATATTTAAATAAATGATTTGTAGGAAGTAGAATTATTCATACATTTTAACTAGTTTTGTATTTTTTACGTCAAGCGGTGTTACATGTATTTAACATCATGAAACATATCACGTGCTTATTTTGATTTAACTGTAAATTTTAGTTCAATCTAAAATAAATGTCGATGATGACTTATGTACATGAAGCTGATGACTATCGCAAAGGTCCTGTTCGACGTCCCTTAAGGTAAATGAAGACTTGTCTGTGTCAAACGATTTCTGAATCTTTTGCGTACGAAGCAGACCATTAACATGTTACTGTTACAATTCTATTTCATTCAAGAGACAACACTGACCATGTTCAATATATATGTATATGTACCAAAATATTGAATCGTAAAGAGAGATTAGAAGCACAAGCTTTCAATTAGATTATACTGTTCTATATATATATATATATATATATATATATATATATATATATATATTATATATATATATATATATATATATATATATATATATATATATATATATATATATATATATATATATGTATGTGTGTGTGTGTGTGTGTGTGTGTGTGTGTGTGTGTGTGTGTGTGTGTGTGTGTGTGTGTGTGTGTGTGTGTGTGTGTGTGTGTGTGTGTTCATGGCAATTTATGATGCATTTGATTTGGCGGAAGCTGCTTTCTACCAAAACGCTAAAAAACATTACCCAGCCAAATATGATCATTTACACTAGGATCCATACTGTGACGTGTTGAAGATTCTACTCGGTTGAATAGATTATACACACGGAAACTGCATGAAAATTAGCAATATCAAACCACGTTCATGTACATACAACGCTTACAGGACACAAATCAGTTAATTACAAATCTAAAAAGGAATTTCCTTCAGTGTTTGGAACAATGACGATTGTCGATTGTAAACACAGGGACTTTTTTAAAAATAATTAGCTTTATTATTTGCCAAATAAGGCGTAAAGCTGAACGTTTTAGCAGTTTATTACTCCAGAGCGAGCGATTGGCCAAACGGCTAAAACTTTACCAAATATATTGACATACAAACTGTATATGATGTAGCTGTTTTTTCATAGTTTCTTTCAATTGCAAGTTTTAGTTGTAGTGCTATTTTTTTGTTTTGGATGTTTCTATTTTTATGTAATTTCTTTGTCTAACTCAGGGACTTGCTGTCCTGAAAATTTGACAATTTTTGATTTACTGTAACGTATAATGTAAAAATGACAAACAAAAATTGCAAAGAGATAACTAAAAATCATAATTCTTCTGAATAATGATGGAACAATAATATCATTAAAAATCAGTTAAACGTGCCTATATATTTGTTGGTTTTTTTTAATTGTCAATGAGCCCAAGACTAATTAATTGGACTTATTAACAATTAAAAATTACTAGTTAGTAAAAGACATATCTTTTAGCTAAATTAGTCTTGTTTCGGTGTTTTATATTTCATAGTTTATTCATCAGACTGAGTGATATACATGTACTTTCAATTAAGAAAATTTCAACCATAATGTAAAATTTTGGAGGACATTTTTCGAATTGTCCACATTTTTAAAAAGCAAGCCAGTAACCTAGTTTTTTTAAAAGTAAAATAAAAAAAAATCCACTACAATCCAGGCTCTGTAGGATACAAAATATGGTGTTTCATTATTATAAGTTGATTTTTTATTCATTCTAAGTAAAAAAAAAATACATAATAAACAAATAAAAATATGTTCATGTTCAAACTCGAATTAATGGTAGACTCCATCAAAGTAACTTCACCACATATGATCCACACATGTTAATTATTTGAGTGTTTATATGATTCTCATATGATCTGCCGCAGAAGATACACAGGATTTGATATAAATACATCTGATACACTTATGATTTGATATACATATGATACACATATGATTTGATATACATATGAAACACACATTCTCATGTGATTCTCATATGAAAGGCTATGCATATGTGGATCATATGTGGCGAAATTGCTATGTAACATCTTATTAAAATCGAAATATGTGATTGCAAGTTATTACGCATGTACATGTACGTCTATTTTTCTCCCATGCAGCAATGCCGGGTATTTAACCATAACTTCCCGATGAGTGTTGTTAGTTATCGTTGATATAATTATAATTTTACAGACAAGACTTTAGGCTGATAAAATAACGCAAACCATAATAATACAGAAGAAAGATGTGTAGTTTCTATTTTATGTTGGCGGTATTTGTTCTTTATTTTGAAGGGACTACTGAAAAAAGATGTAGCGAAACGAGGTAAGAAACGATTACAATCTGATAATTTGTATATATGGTAACCGAAAAGGAAGTTTTGGGAAAAGGATACAATTTTAAAATTAATGCACAGAACAAGAATTGATCGAAAAACAATCACAATGCACAAGTTTGTGAACATTGTAACTACGCAAAAAAAAAAAACAACTTTCAAAGATAACATTGCATGCTCATCCTAATTTTTGATGAAAAATATACATCTAAAACCCAATAAAATTGATTGTAAGAGATAATAAACTGACACTGTAATTCTGTAACTTTGCAATTACGATCAAAACTGTTAATCATGCATTTTGTTTTATTCGCGTGATTTTTATCAATATGTAGCTATAGGCTGTTGTATCCGTTACTCTTCACTGTCTCCCTAATGTATTAATTTGGTATGCATTGCATTCAAAAAGGCAATTGTTCAGAGATAATCTTTGTATATTTCAGTTGTTGTGCTGGCTTCATGTTTGATTCGTCCAAAAATTGCGTTGGTATGTTAATATTTGTTTCTTGTGTGTGTAGGTTGTCAACTTGATCAAAGCTTTCGTTTAATTTCCAAACGTATCTGAATTGTTTTGATGCACAGTTTTGAGAGAGAGAGAGAGAGAGAGAGAGAGAGAGAGAGAGAGAGAGAGAGAGAGAGAGAGAGAGAATTTGTTTATTTAAAACGTTAAAACGTAAATTTTCAAACAAACATTCACACGAACAGATTAAATACGCACACATAAAAGCCAAGGTGTACAAAAAAAACCCAGAAGCGCTTACAATATCGAGTGACATTCATTTAGCGGTTCTGTTTGTATTTCAGTTTGTCCAAATGGACTCTATGGATTTCACTGTTCCGCCCCTTGTCCTCGAGGTTACTATGGAAAACTATGCGCACATCAGTGTGATTGCCCGGTCGAGTTTTGTAATGCAACAGTTGGCTGTGTACTTAAAAAGGGTGCGCATGTGTTTTCTTCTTTTAATAACCAGAAATAGTTCTTTGCTAGTCAATAAATGAGTTAGTTTTGTATTTAGTTTGATTTAACTTCACGAGTATCTAATGAAATATATTTTTTACATTAAAATATCATAAATAGTCAATCATGGAATCTATTTTCCGTAATATTGCTGTGGATAAAAAACTTTCGGGAAATTTCGCAAATTGACAATTTATACCAATTTTTCTTTTTATCTTCTAAAATGAAATTCACGGGCCCTTGATTGCATGGGTTTGGTTTCATGCATAACGTTTTATTTCTTTTGTTAGGTTGTTTCAAGGGCATCTACAAATGCCTTTGTGGTTTTTTTTAGAATGTCTGCCTGGTTACTCTGGTGAAAACTGTTCTACAAATTGTCCTCGGGGTTACTATGGAAATGATTGCATAAACAGATGCAAATGTCCTGATGAACTTTGTAATGCAACGACTGGATGTGTCAGTGAAAAAGGTTTCATTTTAATTTAGAGTTTCATGAAAATTTGAATCGTGATTTTCCTTGTAAACGGGAAATGTGTTTCTTTATTCGAATAATGCCAAACCAATGATTAGAGGAAATTGGTTTGATTCCTTATTTCATTTGTACACAATTGAAATAATTTTGGTAAACATAAAAATTCTAAGAAAATCTAATCATAGTATACTTTTTCTCCAGTTACAATTGCTCATATAAAGTAAAACAAATGTTAAAGATATCATATTTGATTATATAATGTTTTATTTTAATCTTCATTCGGTCGTATACCTTAGATTATTCAAGATACAATTTACTCAATAGTGCTCTGTTTCACATAGAAAAACGTATTTTTTATGCTTTGATCTCCTTTTAAAAAATACAGTAACATTAAAAAATTATTTCCTGTAAATATTGCTTATACCTACTCTGTAGGAAATATAGTTTAATGCTTTTGTCTTTGCATACTCGGTGTTCACACAAGAAATGTTTTCCTACATTAATGTATGAACTTTCACAACGAATATTTTCTAATAAATTTTTGTGTTCTTGTCAACATGTAAAAAAATGGATGAAACGGGTATTTCTTTAAAAATGTTGAAAAAGTTTCCTCGTCAAAGTACTAATGATTAAGCTTATTCATATTCATATTATATTTTAACATATTATATTACTGTAAAAAGTTAATTTTGACACAAAGACCAAATGATTACTCCTCTTTGCTTCAGTTTGCCCTCCAGGCTATATGAGAGTCAACTGTTCTACCGCTTGTCCACGCGGATTTTATGGAAACGAATGTGGAGAACATTGCAATTGCTCTGAAGAATTCTGCAATGCAACATTTGGCTGCATTGAGGGTGATGGTCTGTATTGTTATTTGATTAGAACATACCGTAGAAACTTTGAAATTTTGAAAATTACTGTATTTATGTAATGCAGGGTTAAGCATAATTTTTTTTATTTGTATTCTGTTGATACGCTGATTTGAAAAAAATAATGAGACGGAAAAATACAATGCTTTATTCATACGAGAAATCATATTACTTAACAAACAAGTATTTTCAGTTGTATAACAAAAATTATTATAAAACTTAGTATAACATAATATTTCTTTTAAGGTCATATCTATTTAGATCCTATTACACTTCCCATCCTCATTCTTACCACTGTAGGCCTCGTCATCTTATTTGTTCCATTCGGCACAATCATGTACGTATTTTTTTTTTACCACTGACATAGTTCCTTACTAGAAAGACTAATCTAAGTTGGCATATTTGTTAAATGAAATACATTTTCTCTTAAACTCATTTGTCATTAATATTCTCAGGTCCCGCAGTCATCATTTTTTAAAAGTCAATACTCAGCCTCTAGTCTAAGTATCGACATCGACTTAATGCACGTTTTTTTTAATGATTTAAGTTGGGAACCGATACGAGAAATTTGAAAATTTTTGTGACGGCAGGGCCTGACTTATATTACAAAAATACCGGGAAACAAACTAGAAGTTCGGTGATAATTTTCAGTAAAATTCTGTAAATAAATGTTATTACAAAATTTATTTTAAATCGTCTGTACATAATCTATAATAAACAATATCTTAAAATTTATGATTTGAATGGTTACTACATGTTCTAAATCTAAGGCAGTCAGAATAAGTTTGATTATTAAAGGTCTTAAGGTGCAGTCACACTGCGACTTTTCATCTGATTTTTTTTTCTCATTCCATTTGCTTCCGACTAAAATCTCAATGAATGACACCCTAGGTACATGTAGAAAGTCGAAAGCAAGGTATGGAAGTCAATTAAGAATCTGAAAGTGGATTGAAAATATTGATGATAGTGTACGATTTTCAAACGACTTTTTGATGAGAATCGGGACATCACAATGACTTTTTCCTGTACATTATCATCAATTTGAATTGATTTTCTTGACTGAAAATTGGTTATTAGTTCTGATAGTGTGAGTACCTCCAAAATCGACTCCAATCGATTTACCTGAGCTAGTTGATTGAAAATCAGGTTAAGATAAATAGCATTGTATGACCGCAACTTAATTGAAAGTAAGATTTTAAACTCTCCTTTTTAGTGCATATAAGATGAAAAAGAATACCGAACGTAAAATCACGCAAACAAAGTTTATCCCATCATCATCTGAGGATGAAAGAACTTACTTTGAACTGCGCACACCGGCCATTTCTTAACCACCTCTCTGAAGTAATGCTTTAATGACCATATCATATCGTCGCCCATCTAGTGACGAAGTCATAGAGAAGAGATCAGAGATCAATGGAGAAAAAAGCACGTCATACTACTAATATTGACCAAACCAAGTTAAGGATAGTCGTCGGAGATAACTGATTTTTTAAGTTTTGGAAATGATTATAAATAAGGAATGTTGCTTATTGGGAACGCTGTCACGCATGACGTCACACACATTTCAACACCATGTAAATATTAAGGTCAACGAACATTTTTGTGAAGATCAAGCCGCTGTTGGTTGAAGAAAACTTCAAACAGGCTGTATGCCCTTACTGAAAACAACATTGTTTATTGTAAAAAAAAAAATGTATAAAACAAGTGAATGATATATCAAGTGAATGATATATCAAAATGTTGTAAATACGTGGTTTTTAGCTCACCTGAGCTGAAAGCTCAAGTGAGCTATTCTGATCACATTTTGTCCGTCGTCCGTTTGTCCGTCTGTCCGTCCGTCTGTCTGTCTGTCCGTCTGTCTGTCCGTCTGTAAACTTTTTACATTTTGAACTTTTTCTCTAAAACCGCTTATCCAATTTCAACCAAATTTGGCACAAAGCATCCTTATGTGAGGGCGAATATAAATGCAAAAATAAAAGTCCGATCTGCATTCAAAGCGGAGAAAACCTTGAAACTGTAGAAAAAGGGGGGGGGGGTGCATTTTTAAAAATCTTCTTCTCAAGAACTACCGAGGCAAATTCAACGTAGTTTAGCATAAATTATCCTTATGGGAAGGAAAATATAAATTGCAAAAATTATTGTTAATTCTGTTTCAAATCTGAGTTATTACGAAAATAATAATAAAGGAAATGCGTGTTTCAATCAGTTTAATAGCTTCGGGTTCGGCATCCGGTAATCCGGCATCCGGTAAAATGGGTAGGCAAGACTTGGTCTCGGCAAAACAAAGATTGGCAGTTATTAATCTGCCAATCTCATTAAAATTTCAGGATATTTGATAGAGTAGTATATTTGTATTCGCTGTAAATATTGCTGCAAAATAATGCGTATTTGGAATTGACGATTGTCGATCTGCCTTGGCTTTTATTTTGCCACGGCCCGGGTTTGCATACCCATTTTACCTAGACTCGTATTCCATACTTCTAAAACGAGGTTCTTTGTTTAAAGCAGCCATGACATTATACGGAAAAGGGTCGATCTGACTATGATGAATTTGCTTGTTGTGCAACAGTTCGCGTATGAAGGGAAATTTTTGAAACATGCAAAATATATTGGTGCAGATTTTGTGAAGTAAATTGAGGCTAAATATTTCAATGCGTTGACAGTTTTCACACATGACGTTGGTGTTAGCTTGTTCCGATTTTCGTTTCGTTTTCATTATTTCTGCTTGTAACCTGGGAACTATCGTCTGTATTATTTCGTGATTTTTACGTATCTAATCAAACAGAGACTTTGGTAAATCAAACAGTTAACTGTTTACCTGCGCAAATTAAGCAAAATCTGATGTATCAAAAAATAATGAAATACAATTCATTCTATAGGTAATTCGATCGGCATTATCTTTTGCGTAATGGTAGATTAATGCAATAGGTTTTGTTGCGATGCTCGGCATTTTCTCGAGTTTATTCAGTTTAAATAAAGTTTGACATTGCTGACGGAAATATGTAGGTATATACATGTATATATATGATTCATTTCGAAAAAATAAATTTGTGTTCTTTATTTGTTATAGTGAATATTTCTTGTGTTTAATTGTTTTCAATTTCTATTTACTAACCATATTTGAGTGTTGAGCTTAAAATTATAAGCAAGATACAGAGATTTGCTCACAATTCTATGTTTGTACACAGATCTTAAAACCTAAAGATTAAAAAAGTAAAAAATTTGTCAATATTTATTAAGAAAATTTTCAAAGTCTGTTCGTTCAGAAACCAACTTTAACATCTTATTGTATTGTAAACTTAACATTTTTCGTCATTATTACTCCTACTGTACATGTGATTCTTCACTGTGTTTGTGTACATTTGTATACACTGATTTTGAACCTCAAGTACCAGTGAACTGGTCTTGAGTTAATAAAAGAATATAAAATCTTAGGCCATTCTTTTTTTCCATTTTAAATGCTGAATAGGAAATACCAAGTTAAAAATCATAAGCTGAATGTAATAAACTCATGTGAACAAAATATGAATCAAACCTAGGCGAACTGTGAGCTCTGTATCTTGCTTATAATTCTACAATTGACGCTGAAATTTTGGTTGAACATTAGAAAATCTCTATGAATTAGAGCATGTTAAATACTTGTACAAACAAAATAAAAGAATGATACTCAGTATTCTGTATATATCTATTCTCTGGGGCCCTCTCTTTATACAATAAATAATGTGAAATCTACATCAATTTTGATAGTTTTTCAGACACGAGTAAATAAAAACGACATCTTTAAAACAGTTTCCATATTTCTGACACATTTCTGTTGCGGAGATAAAGTAATTATCGCTATTCCTAAGAATACTACAGCGGAAAATTATCCTGGTTTGTACGCGAAGTAAATAACAGTCATTTAATTATAATGGAGAAGACAAATAAAATTTTTGAATGTTTTTAATTTGAGGAATTGAGCACATTGAGGTACAATTTTCTTCTTCACATCTATACATGTAGGGTTTTTAAAATAAAAAACAATAACTACTTTTTTTTTTAATACAATAACTAGTAAGTACTGAGTAGTTGATGAAAAAAATGTACCTATATGCTCTCATATATTTTGATCGCTTTACAAAGGGGAGGGGGGGGGGGCAGAACGAAAATATAGGGATTTGGAAGTAAACAACTTAACAGTATACCTCTACCAAATGTTTAGTTTTATATCTTGCGTAGAATTTTCTTATTCTGGTAAAAAATAATATTTCATGAAGGTACAATGTCAAAGATTACATGTATACAAAAATAAGTGTAAAATTCGAATACTTTACAATATTTATTTTTTGTTTTTCTACCGAGGGACCATATGGCACAATATCTTTTGAACGCCCATTGTTGCTCAGGTGAGCGATGTGGCCCCATAGGCCTCTTGTTTTTATGCAGAATCAATATGTTTGGTTGTCATCTAAATGGTAACTAGAAAATATATATGTGGATATATTATTTTGAAATAATAGATGACGAATTAATCTACTTTAAATTAAAACAACATTGTTACAAAAATTCATGTATCATTATGAGTTGTCATTGCTCGGGTCTCGTAATTAAGAGTAAAAATTGTTTTATAAGTATATAATAATGCAATAGAAATATAAAATGATGATAGCTGTATAAACTCTTAGTTTTTGAATAAAAATGCAAAATGTTGTACTAGGCGTTTAAAAATAATTTGTTATAAATATAACCGGTAACGATTGCTTTGATTAGCTAATTTGTATTTTCATAATAATCATGTGTATTTACATTAAATGCATTGTTATTTTTGTGTTATATTACTTTGCAAGAATTTGCTTCATGAAATGGAATTGCGATAAGCAACCCTCACAGACAAATCTTTTCTTATCACCTGCTCTTTTTCTGGCTGTTGTTCACGTTTTTTTTACTTATTCTCAAGAACCACTGGCCAAATTTAACTAAACGATACAAACATCCTTATGGACAGGGGGATATAAATTGTTAAAATAAAGGGCAAATCTCTTGAAAAGGGGGAGATAATTACGGAACAGTAAAAAAAGGCGTGCGACATAAAAACTTCCTTTCAGGAAACACTGAACCAGTAATGCAAATATTTACTCTAAAGCTTCTAAATATAGTAAAGAGTCTAAATCTCCTTATGAATTACAGGTTACAATTTATAAAATTACCATGCAAACATCCTCAAATAGTATAGAACACTGTGCCGGATAATTATGCCAATGCCAAGGTGGCATTTTTGCATCCGCTGAAGATGCAGTTTTGGAAAAATCCATGTAAACCAAATGATAGACCATTGTCTAGAGAGAATATAACCACTTTTGTATTTAGCGTGTTTTGCCTGACAGGTGAGATATTTACCTTTAAAAATTAATATCCCATCGGAAAATGATAATTCCCATAGGATAATTGATTCTCCTACAGGAAATATTGACAATCCTATAGCATTTTCTAAAGTCCTAAAGGAATTATATTTCCTATAGGAGAATGGTATTTCCTGTAGGAATTTTATTCAGATATGTAGTTTTCCTATAGGATATTAAGTTTTCCAATTGGATTTCATTAAATCCTATCGGATTTGAAATTCCTATAGGAAGTTCTTGTATTCTGATAGGAAATTTCAAATTGGCTATAGGAATATTGTTTTTCCTATAGGAATTTATTTTTGGAAGGTAAATATCTCACCTGACAGGTGAGATCCAATGATAAAAAAGGTGGTTGTTAACTCTTTAAGCAATGGTCTATCATCTGGCATATTTGAATATTTCGATATATGCAGCTTTAGCGGGTGCAAAAATGCCAGCTTGGCACTGACATAATTATCCGGCACAGTGTTATAGATTCTTAAAAGTTTAAAACACGGTACCCGGAGCAGAATTAGGGCCCCAAGAGTAATTCATAGTTCAACATAGAAATATATGGGAAACATTTTTTAAAATCTTCTAAAGGTTTTAAATGCTGTAGTTTGTGGAATTACTAAGCAAGCATTCTCAAATAGTGTAGATTCTGAATTGTTAAAAACGGTAATCCCTGGGCCAATATTGAGGCCTAAAAAGGGTCCCAAGTTCTAAAAAGAGATAAATGGAAAACAGATTAAACATCGACTTCTCAAGAACTTCAACACCCCTGAGAATGTTATTGTCATTTAAATCTAGACCACGTGGTTTTATTAGACCCTTTCAGTTTCGCAGTAAAAATCGTGCCTCGTATTTACAGTCTATTTCCTAGAATCTGTTGGTACTTGTAGTCAAAAAGTCTGCTATTGCAACAATTAACATGTTTAGTAGCGATCCCCTTTTTAGGATTAATATTTGATCCGAGCCTGACCCAGTTATAGCATCAATAGTGAAACAAACTTTAACATTTTTTTAACATTTTGTGCAGAATGTTCCTTTACAATAGCTCGATTTACTAAGTTTTCAGACACCCATTCTTTTTTTTAAAAAAAATCATGGTATTGCATGCCAAAAGTTTCAAGCATGGCTATGATTATGTTGAGCAACCCATGTTTATATTGTTAATCACGTGTAGAGTGGTTGAACACGAACGATAACTCTGTTTTAAATATCATCGTTTAGTTTATATAATAGCTACATGTAGCTGATGAAATAAGACCTGTATTTAATAGATTTTTATGTTAAACTTAAAATCAAAGTAGGATATGTTATAAAAAAATGACCAGTACTTGCGTATTTTGAGAATAATATCCGAACACTAATACGTCCGCTCGAAATTTCACAGGAACTGAACAAATCTCCACTCGATGAAATCTTGTAAACTTTCATTCGAGCGCCTCTGGATTTATAATGTACAAAGCAACGATAAAGAAAACATTCCGAACACATTCGCAGGGGTGTTTAATGCTTCAGGTTTTTTTTATAATGAAAAAAAAAAGTTCAGGTGAGTGAAGTAGACCATGGGCCTCTTGTTTAATTATCTTTCACTTAATAACCATAGAAAACTATAATTATGATGAGATACCGGCATTTGCTATTTGATATTCTTGCGATATGTTGCAAAACGGCGAAATCGTTGTGTTAACAAGGAATCTACAGCAAACAAAATCTATAAAATGCAGTCCCTAAATCTAAATAATTAAGAAATTTAAACAAGAGGCCCAGGGGCCACATCGCTCACCTGAGCAACAATTGCTTTAATTCTGTTCAAATTAGCATTACAGTGTCAAAATATCTTGACAACTAAGTACAGTAGATCTTGCTAAAAAAAATTTGAAAATCTGCCAATTTTTATTTACCTCTATTTTTTTGGTAAGCCCCTTTTGTTGTTGTACCTGTTAGAAGATTTTTCTCTATTCTTATATACCCCCCCCCCATTTGTTGGCCCCACTTTTCTCTAGGGAATCATGGTTTCATCAAACATAATCTTGTGCTTTCACACTAAGTACTTCGTTTTTGACCAAAAACTTTGCCAGAATATTTTTAAAATTTTCTCTATATATTCCTATGTAAAAATTCCAACCGTCATCACGGCCCCGCCTTACCACTAGGGACTGTGATTTTGCAAACTTGAATTTACACTACCCGGGGATACCTCTACACAAGTTTAGGCTTTTCTGGCCAAAATATTCTTTAAAAAGAAGATTTTTAAAGATTTTCTCTATATATTCCTATGTAAAAATTCATTCCCCATTGTGGCCTCACCCCACCCCTGGACTATTATTTAAACAAACTTGAATCTATACGATCTGGGGATGCTTCCATTTAAATTTGGGCTTTCCTGGCCTAATAGTTTTGAGAAGAAGAATTTTAAAAATTTATCCCCCATTGTGGCCCCGCCCTACCCCCAGGGACCATGATTTGAACAAACTTGAATCTACATTATCTGAGGATGGTTACACGCCAATTTTAATTTGAGCTTTTCTGGCCTGATAGTTTTTGAGAAGAAGATTTTTAAAGAGTTTCTCAATATATTGCTATGTAAAACTTGATCCCCCTCTTGTGGCCCCTCCCTACCCCCGGGGACCATGATTTGAACAAACTTGAATCTACACTACCTGGGGATGCTTCCATTTTAATTTGAGCTTTTCTGGCCTGATAGTTTTTGAGAAGAAGATTTTTAAAGAGTTTCTCTATATATACCTATGTAAAAATCCATTCCCCAATTGTGGCCCCACCATACCACCAAGGGCCTGTGATTTGAACAAACTTGAATCTACACTACCTGAGGATGCTTCCACTTTAATTTGAGCTTTTCTGGCCTAATAGTTTTTGAGAAGAAGATTTTTAAAGAGTTTCTCTATATATTCCTATGTAAAATTTGATCCCCCAATTGTGGCCCCACCCTACCCCCGGGGACCATGATTTGAACAAACTTGAATCTACACTATCTGAGGATACTCCTTTTTTAATTTGTGCTTTTCTGGCCTCATAGTTTTTGAGAAGAAGATTTTTAAAGATTTTCTCTATATATTCCTATGTAAAACTTGATCCCCCTCTTGTGGCCCCTCCCTACCCCAGGGGACCATGATTTGAACAAACTTGAATCTACACTACCTACCTGAGGATGCCTCCATACAAGTTTAAGCTTTTCATGCCGAATAGTTTTTGAGAAGAAGATTTTTGAAAAATACCAACAAATTTTCAATAATACTCAATTATTTCCCCTTTAAAGAGGGCGTGGCCCTACATTTGAACAAACTTGAATCCCCTTTCTCTAGTGGTGCTTTGTGCCAAATTTGGTTGAAATCTGTCCAGTGGTTCTTTAGAAGAAGATGAAAATGTGAAAAGTTTACAACAACGACGACGACAACGACAGTCAACGGACAAATTGTGATCAGAAAAGCTCACTTGAGCCTTTGGCTCAGGTGAGCTAAAAAGTATTATTTTGTTGTTTATATATCAACATTTTTTAATAATTTTATATTAATGAATAATGTGTTATTATGTTGCTTTCGTTTATTTCCGAGTCAGTTTTTCTTTCCTTTTTTTAAGAGTAAAATTTCTTGAAAAAGTACATTTAAACTTGAAAGAATGTGTTAAATGTGTGTTGCCGATTGTCTAAAAGACCACGGAACAAGAGTTTGAGTATTTATAGTTTAAAATGATAAAAGAAAATTAACTTTGCAACACCATAACTTGGAACCTCTGCATATCATATGGAACACTAAATATAACTTGAAATACAAAGTTATTTTCCATTTGTGGATGCTTTTCTGTATCTCCAAACATGGGAGCTGTTCATATAATGAAAAAATGCGGAAGAAAGGGAAATGTTTCAAACTTTAAACAGACGACAAACAAGGAAAAAAACAAATAACCTAAATTAAGAATATACACGGAAGTCAATACATCAATAAATGATTTTACAATTGACATTATAAATACAATGCGGTTAGCTATGAAATATAAAATCAACATGCCAATTGAATTTGTAAATACAACGTTACCATTTACATTAATGTTATTTTTGGTAACGAGAGAGAGAGAGAGAGAGAGAGAGAGAGAGAGAGAGAGAGAGAGAGAGAGAGATCGTCAATTACTTTTATTTTTTTATTGTTTATTTTAATTTAAACAATTAATAATTTCCGCAAATTATCAACTTCCCTGCAGTTGGGTTAAGTGGATTCTGAGAACACTACAGAACTGGATGAAGGAGGAAGTCATGTGTTTTATTTTGACATCTGCCGTTATCGTTTCTTGATTTTAACAAGCAATTGGCAAGAAATGCGCTGAAACAGGTAAATATTGCTTTATATGATAAGAAAATAATAAGGTATTGGATCTGTCCATTTTAATTTTCCTTTATAATTTACAACAAATATTGGTGCCTACATGCAAATGCATTTTGGTCAACGCCAACTGAATTCGATTTGGATGTTAGCTTTTATAAACTGATTCTATTTCTTTGGTTTACTCTGTACATGTAGGTCTTAAAAAGGTTTTTTTTTTCTTATTCGTCTGAAAACTTTCTATCGGGAATGACTATTCTATTTTAAGTATTAAAACTCATTTATTGTATAAAATGTTTTAAATTTACTAGTTGTTTGATTAATGGAATATCTTTAAATTATTGTTTACATAAAGAGACTCTCCCACAGAAAATATCTTTAAATTAATATATTTTTACATTTGCAAATAAGTTTTCTTATATGAACTTGTAGAATAGCGAAAACGTTCAATTTTGTATGAGCTTTTTCGTGACGTCGCAATGGTAATCGCATGCGCTTATCGCTTGTCTTATTCTAAATACAAAATCTCGGTAGTTTTACAAAATCTCGGTAGTTTTAACAGTTCTGAACAATTTGCCAATCTGAAACGTAAATATAACTAATAATCGGCAATGTTAAAAAGTTCAGCTGGGTTTGAACTCGGTACGTGATCAAATCTTCTGAGAAGCCCTTCGGACTTCACATGATTTGATCACGTGACCAACCAAGTTTATATCCCAGTGAACTTTTTAAGTTGCTGTTTATTTCTTAAGAAATATTCTTAATGTGACAGTACTATATTACCCCAACGTAAAAACATTTTCTATATTGATTAGAAACACTCAACATAATATTTAAGACAAGATTGTGATTTCAAAAAGTTTTCGTTCCCCTAAATGAAGTGATATTATCATTGTCAGTTTACCTTTCCAGGCTGCCCACGAGGCCACACTAGGGTTATTTGAACCATGTCTTGCCCGTCTGGCTATTACGGAGACAACTGCGGGAAGACTTGTGAATGTTCTGCAGACATCTGCAATGCTACTTTTGGATGTCATCAGAGATATGGTATGTGGTAATTCCATTATTGTTTATTTCGCACACTTACTTATTTTTGATACAATTAAATACACTTATTGTATATTGCCAGAGATGAACAATCCAGACTCGTAATAAATATAATTCGATATAAAAGATTTATAATTATAGTAACAAAGAGGATGGAGTAGAAACTCACGTCGTTGTAAGCAAAGATTCATTAAAGGAATGTTTTGTTCAGTGTGCTTTATTGTAGATACACGGTAAAATATGAACCCTGTTTGGGCGTAATGAATAAATAATATCAATAATATATTGTTTAACATGTACATCGGTCTGATCTTCCACTAGAAATATATACTTCACAAAATGTGTAGTTACATGTATACCATGTATGTACATATATAAATGTAACATGTATGAATATAGGCTTGTCAAAGTAGAATGGAATCACAATAAGTTGGGTCCACTAACTAAATATAAATTTATTTTGTTTTTCAATTATTTGTTTATATAAGATATTAGGATTGGGTAGCAATGTTTACAAACGTTTTAGTTATAAATACTTTAAATGAACAATAAAAAAGAGTTACACAAATTCATATGTTTATTGTTTCCTGTGCGAAACAAAAGAAATCTACTGTAAAGACAGAAACACAGTCATTAAATCAAAATATTGCAAGCGAAATTTGTTTTCTGCTCGTTAACAATAAGATTTTTTAATCATTTACTTTTTAAAACTGTAAAATAAAAAATACCGTAGAAATATAGTCGCACTTTTATCACCTTTTATTGTAAAGTTATATCAACAAGCATTCTGAGAGTATTGCATAAGCAATACACGTCCCCTACCGGTTTGTATTATTCTATGAAAGCTTCCAAGCAGAGATATTGTAAACGAGATGTCATGCTTTAATCAGAGATAAAAGAACAGAGGAAATTAAAACTATATAGCTGATATAGAAATTATATACAAAATAAATAAAATAATACTCTTTATTTCATCTCCTGTAATTTCGCCAAGTCTATTCTGTATTCGCTGGTAAAATTTTTTGAAAACAATGCACTGTTATGCACAATACTATTTCAGAGCTATTGTAAACGAGATGTCATGCTTTAATCAGAGGTAAAAGAACAGAGGAAATTAAAACTATATAGCTGATATAGAAATTATATACAAAATAGGTAAAATAATACTCTTTATTTCATCTCCTGTAATTTCGCCAAGTCTATTCTGTATTCGCTGGTAAAAATTTGTGAAAACAATGCACTGTTATGCACAATTTCATTTCTTACCGTCTTCTGTACCCCGAATCAAACCAAACAGTTAAACAGCCCAACCCGACAACGAACCCGATTGTAATAATACAAAAAAAAAAACCCTGCCGATTAAATTTACAACGCAATGTTTGACACTATTTTACAGAATTTATTTGTTTGTTAGAAATGATAAAAGGAATGGTACAAGTAACGCACGATATTATTACTGACTACATACTGGCCTCGTTTATTCAGTACACACCGAACCCGATAACGAACCCGAACATTAAAAAATTGGAATATAAAAAATTTATTTTCTCGGAAATATGTCAATCAGACGCTACAAAAGTGTAAACTTGATCTGTAGTTTGACATTTTGAAGCTGTTCAGCAAGTTTCATATTATTCCTCAAATGCATAAAGAAATAAAGTGTGGAAAACTGAAGTTGGACAGACAGACGGACAGACGGACGGACAGACGGACGGACTGACGGACGCAGAGGAAAGCTATAGTCCCCTCCGGTGAAACCGGTAAGGGACGTATAATAAATAAAGAAGAATTTGCTGTGCCAAAGAAGATACACTGTTCCTTGTAAAAATATTTGATATTTTTTTTTTTCAGATCTGAATTACTTGAATCCAACAACACTTTCTATTGTCATTCCTACCACCCTTGGACTCATCTGTTTATTTATTCTAATCGCCACCCTCATGTATGTATGATCACAATTCTGTACAGTACTGTAATCTATAAAAGCCAACTGAAGAAATAATTCGATATTTTCATTATTTTCTTAAACAGGGTACTTAAAATGAGACAGAATGCTCAAAGACCCCAACCCGAATCAATGCAGAATAGCATCAAAACGTATGACGTCACCTCCGGTTCCATTGATACCAGAACTTACAATGATCTTGGTTCTCAGGACGATTTCCCACCGCCTCCATATGATGATGAATTCATTGACTGTACAGTGGAAAATAAAGTGTATGAAACATGTACATAATACCGAATAATAACATTTGATAATGTGTATGCACAGCCTGGTGTGTAATTTGACCGACGATGTTAAAAAATCAGCATCCAATGCATATGTTTCTATTTATTGTGATGTTTATTTGTATGAAACAGTTTTGTATCGTCGCTTTAAAGCCACTGTATTCGTTCTTGGTCCTATGGCTGTATAATAGATGGAACAGCCATGAAACATTTTAATTAGTGCGCTTCTGTGGCTTAACACATTATGCCAGACAATTTGCCGGGGGAACTCTTTTTTGAGATAGGATATATATCATGATTTAACGATTATTTATATATTTCATAAGTGCATATCAAATTGTTAAGAAATTGTTAAAGTAAGTTTGAACAATATTAATTCTAACGATATTTTTTTTTTCTTATTCTCAAGAACCACTGGCCAAATTTAACTAAACAATACAAACATGCTTATGGACATGGGGATATAAATTGTTAAAATAAAGGGCGAATCTCTTTAAAAAGGGGAGATAATTACAGAACAGTAAAAAAGGCGTGCGACATAAAAACTTCCTTTCAGGAATTCCTGAACCAGAAATGCAAATATTTATTCTTCTATAAGCTTCTATATATAGTAAAGAGTCTAAATCTCCTTATGAATTATTTGTTACAATTTATATAATTACCATGCAAACATACTCAAATAGTATAGAACACTGTGCCGTATAATTATGCCAATGCCAAGGTGGCATTTTTGCATCCGCTTAAGATGCAGTTTTGGAAAAATCCATGTAAACCAAATGATAGACCATTGTCTAGAGAGTATATACCACTTTTGTATTTAGTGTGTTTCACCTGACAGGTGAGATATTTACCTTTAAAAATTAATATCCCATCGGAAAATGATAATTCCCATAGGATAATTGATTCTCCTACAGGAAATATTGACAATCCTATAGCATTTTCTAAAGTCCTAAAGGATTTATATTTCCTATAGGAGAATGGTATTTCCTGTAGGAATTTGATTCAGATATGTAGTTTTCCTATAGGATTTTAAGTTTTCCTATCGGATTTGAAATTCCTGTATTCCGATATGGAATTTCAAATTACCTATAGGAATATTGTTTTTCCTATGGGAAAAATTATTTTCCTATAGGAATTTATTTTTGGAAGGTAAATATCTCACCTGACAGGTGAGATAAAATGATAACAAAGGTGGTTGTTAACTCTATAAGCAATGGTCTATCATATGGCATATTTGAATTTTTCGATATCTGCAGTTTAAGCGGAAGCAAAAATGCCACCTTGGCACTGACATAATTATCCGGCAAAGTGTTATAGATTCTTAAAAGTTTAAAACACGATACCCGGAGCAGAACTAGGGCCCCAGGAGTAAGTCATAGTTCAACATAAAAAATATATGAGAAACATTTTTAAAAAATCTTCTAAAGGTCTTAAATGCTGTAGTTTGTGGGATTACTAAGCAAGCATTCTCAAATAGTTTAGATTCTGAATTGTTAAAAACGGTAATCTCTTGGCCAATATTGAGGCCTAAAAAGGGTCCCAAGTTCTAAAAAGAGATAATTGGAAACAGATTAAACATCGACTTCTCAAGACCTTCAACACCCCTGCGAATGTTATTGTCATTTAAATCTAGACCACGTAATTTTATTAGACCCTTTCAGTTTCGCAGTAAAAATCGTGCCTCGTATTTACAGTCTACTTCCTAGAATCTTTTGGTACTTGTAGTCAAAAAGTAACAATTAACATGCTTAGTAGCGATCCTTTTTAGGATTAATATTTGATCCGAGCCTGACCTGGTTATAGCATCAATAGTGAAACAAACTTTAACATTTTTTTTTACATTTTGTGCAGAGTGTTCCTTAACAATAGCTCGATATACTAAGTTTTCATAAAAAACAGACACCCATTCTTTTTTTAAAAAGCATGGTATTGAATGCCTAAAGTTTCAAACATGGCTATGATTTTATTAGGCAACCGATGTTTATACTTTCAACCACGTGTAGAGTGGTTGAACACGAACGATAACTCTGTTCTAAATATCATCGCTTATTTTATATAATAGCTAGCTGATGAAATAAGACATGTATCTTAATAGATTTTTGTTTAAACACAGATCAAAGTAGGATTTGTTATGAAAAACGACCAGTACTTACGCATTTTGAGAATAATATCCGAACACTAATACGTCCGCTCGAAATTTCACAGGAACCTAACAAATCTCCAGTAGATGAAATCTCGTGAACTTTCATTCGAGCAACTCTGGATTTATTACGTTCTTGGCAACGATAAAGAAAACATTCCGAACACATTCGCAGGGGTGTTAAATGCTTCAGGTTTTTTTTTTTTATAATGAAAAAAAAAATAATTTAGATGAGTGAAGTAGATCATGGGCCTCTTGTTTAATTATCTGTCACTTAATAACCATAGAAAACTATAATTATGATAAGATACCGGTATTTGCTATTTGATATTCTCACGATGTGTTGCAAAACGGCGAAATCGTTGTGTTAACAAGGAATCTACAGCAAACAAAATCTATAAAATGCAGTCCCAAATATATCTAAATAATTAAGAAATTAAAAAAAAGTTTAATTTTGTTGTTTATATATGAACATTATTAACAATTTCATATTAATGAATAATGTGTTATTATGTTGCTTTCGTTTATTTCTGAGTCAGTATTTCTGAGTCAGTATTTCCTTTTTTTAGGAGTATAATTTCTTTAAAAAGTACATTTAAACATGAAAGAATGTGTTAATTGTGCGTTGCCGATTGTCTTAAAGACCACGGCACAAGAGTTTGAGTATTTATAGTTTGAAATGTTAAAAGAAAATTAACTGTGCAACAACATAACCTGGGACCTCTTCATATCATACGGAACACTATATATAACTTGAAATACAATCAAAGTTATTTTCCATTTTTGGATGCTTTTCTGTATCTCCAAACATGGGAGCTGTTCATATAATGAAAAAATGCGGAAGAAAGGGAAATGTTTCAAACTTTAAACAGACGACAAACAAGGAAAAAAACAAATAACCTAAATTAAGAATACTGACCCGAGTATATACACGGAAGTCAACACGTCAATAAATGATTTTACAGTTGACATTATAAAAACAATGCGGTTAACTATGAAATATAAAATCAACATGCCAATTGAATTTGTAAATACAGTGAAACTTCTCTTAACCGGCAGGCTATCGGACCGGACAAAAGGACCGGTTTACAGGGGGTGCTGGTTTACTGAGGTTCAATTAAAACTAGCCATTGTCAAGGAAATTATGTCTCTGTTTAAGCCATTTATATAATTACAATACATGTATAGATGTACATGTATAATGTTTTTTGTAGCTTATAGTCAGTAATAAGATTTAATTTTTTTAAATTTTAAAGTGAAAATGAACTAAACATGATAATAATGTACAACTATACCATTTACATTAATGTTATTTTTGGTAACGAGAGAGAGAGAGAGAGAGAGAGAGAGAGAGAGAGAGAAAGAGAGAGAAAGAGAGATCGTCAAATACTTTTACTTTTTTATTGTTCACTTTAATTCAAACAATTAATAATTTCCGCAAATTATCAACTTCCCTGCAGTTGGGTTAAGTGAATTCTGAAAACACTACAGAACTGGATGAAGGAGGAAGTCCTGTGTTTTATATTAACATCTGTTATTATCGTTTCTTGATTTTGAACAAGCAATTGGCAAGAAATGCGCTGAAACAGGTAAATATTGCTATATATGATAAAAAATAATAAGGTATTGAATCTGTCCATTTTAATTTTCCTTTTATAATTTACAACAAATATAGGTGCCTACATGCAAATGCATTTGGGTCAACGCCAACTGAATTCGATTTGGATGTTAGCTTTTAAAAACTTATTCTATTTCTTTGGTTTACTTTGTAGGTATTAAAAGGTTTCTTTTCTTATTAGTCTGGAAACTTTCTATCGGGAATGATTATTCTATTTTAAGTATTAAAACTAATTTATTGTATAAAATGTTTTAAATTTACTAGTTGTTTGATTAATGGAATATCTTTAAATTATTGTTTACATAAGGAGACTCTCCCACAGAAAATATCTTTAAATTAATATATTTTTACATTTGCAAATAAGTTTTCTTATATGAACTTGTAGAATAGCGAAAACGTTCATTTCTGTATGAGCTTTTTCGTGACGTCGCAATGGTAATCGCAAGCGCTTATTGCTTGTCTTATTCTAAATACAATATCTCGGTAGTTTTAACAGTTCTGAACAATTTGCCAATCTGAAACGTAAATATAAGTAATAATCGGCAATGTTAAAAAGTTCAGCTGGGTTTGAACTCGGTACGTGATCAAATCTTCTGAGAAGCCCTTCGGACTTCACATGATTTGATCATGTGACCAACCGAGTTTATATCGTAGTGAACTTTTTGAATTGCTGTTTATTTCTTAAGAAATATTCCTAATGTGACAGTACTATATTACCCGAACGTAAAAACATTTTCCATATTGATTAGAAACACTCAACATAATATTTAAGGCAAGATTGTGATTTCAAAAAAGTTTTCGTTCCCCTAAATGAAGTGATATTATCATTGTCAGTGTACCTTTTCAGGCTGCCAACGAGGCCACACTAGGGTAATTTGAACCATGTCTTGCCCGTCTGGCTATTACGGAGACAACTGCAGGGAGACTTGTGAATGTTCTGCAGACATCTGCAATGCTACTTTTGGGTGTCATGACAGATATGGTATGTGGTAATTCCATTATTGTTTATTTCGTACACTTACTTATTTTTGATACAATTAAATACACTTATTGTATATTGCCAGAGATGAACAATCCAGACTCGTTATAAATATAATTCGATATAAAAGATTTATAATAGTTACAAAGAGGATGGAGTAGAAACTCACGTCGTTGTAAGCAAAGATTCATTAAAGGAATGTTATATTCAGTGTGCTTTATTGTAGATACACGGTAAAATATGAACCCTGTTTGGGCGTAATGAATAAATAATATCAATAATATATTGTTCAACATGTACATCGGTCTGATCTTCCACTAGAAATATATACTTCACAAATTGTGTAGTTACATGTATACCATGTATGTACATATATAAATGTAACATGTATGAATATAGGCTTGAAAAACTAGAATGGAATCCCAATAAGTTGGGTCCATTCACTAAATATAAATTTATTTTGTTTTTCAATTATTTGTTTAAGACATTAGGATTGGGTAAAAATGTTTACAAACGTTTCAGTTATAAAGACTTTAAATGAACAATAAAAAAGAGTTACACAAATTCATATGTATATTGAAACAATATACATATGAATTTGTGTAACTCTTTTTTATTGTGCGAAACAAAAGAAATCTACTGAAAAAACAGAAACACAGTCATTAAATCAAAATATTACAAGCGAAATTTGTTTTTTGCTCGTTTATTTATTTATTTATTTACTTTTTAAAACTGTAACATAAAAACTACCGTAGAAATATAGTCGCACTTTTATCACCTTTTATTGTAAAGTTATATCAAAAATAAAGAAGAATTTGCTGTGCCAAAGAAGATACAATGTTCCTTGTAATAATATTTGATAATGTTTTATATATTTTTTTCAGATCTGAATTACTTGAATCCAACAACACTTTCTATTGTCATTCCTACCACCCTTGGACTCATCTGTTTATTCATTCTAATCGCCACCCTCATGTATGTATGATCACAATGCTGTACAGTACTGTAATCTATAAAAGCCAACTGAAGAAGAAATAATTCGATATTTTCATTATTTTCATATACAGGGTACTTAAAATGAGACAGAATGCTCAAAGATCCCAACCCGAATCAATGCAGAATAGCATCAAAACGTATGACGTCACCTCCGGTTCCATTGATACCAGAACTTACAATGATCTTGGTTCTCAGGACGATTTCCCACCGCCTCCATATGATGATGAATTCATTGACTGTACAGTGGAAAATAAAGTGTATGAAACATGTACATAATAACATTTGATAATGTGTCTGCACATCCTGATGTGTTATTGTACCAACGTTGTTTAAAAATCAGCATCCAATGCTGATATTTCCATTTATTGTGATGTTTATTTGTATGAAACAGTTTACTTGTGCTCATACGCCGGATCAGGTTTGGAGTGTATTACATGTATTAAACATGCATTAAACTAATGTTGCAGATTCCCAATGTAAACATAATGGAAATATACATTCAGTGTAAACATTGTGCTGTATTCTGTGTATCCATATAATGAATAAGTTCTAAGGATAACCAATTTGAAATAAACAATGTACATTATTTTCCAATATTAAAAAAATAAACTTTGTGTGCGTATTTAAGTATATACCTATAAAACTCGATCCGTAAATCTGTTATCAGCATAAACAGACCCGTAATATTTTACATTAAACATAATTATATTAAGATTTTTTTGAGTTTTACTTATGTGTAAATATGATAATTTAATGTTATCTTGCTTTATTAACGAATGTTATCACTGTGTAAATATGATTTTTATCAAGATCTTTAAAATGTTGTACTTGTATTTTTTAAATTTAAATTTCATGGTTGACGAGTAGGAAAATAGAACCTATTTAAAACAATGATTATTTTTAAACAATTTTCAAAATTCAATGACTTTTCATGAACTCTATTGCCTGATTAATGCATCTGTAAAATTTAGTTTAAACATAAACCTTTCTTTTACTCAGTTAAAATTTGTCTTTATTTAAACTAAAATCTAATGTTTTTAAATTTTGAAACAATTGAAAAAGTTTTCTAATTCGGTGTTGGCAAAAACTCACCGTTAGACAAGAAACAAAAAACCCAAAATAAAAGTTAAACTCATGAGTAAAGGGTGCTTATTAATTGTCGTGTTCTCCGGAAGATGACGCAATAAGTTCTAATACCAGAAGTGAAATTACCGACAGTGAGCAGGCATTAAAGTGGTGCAAATAATTTGGTGACACTGATCGACCTCAGTTTTATGATTTTTTTTATTTTGCATACACTGTAAGAAACAACAAAACAGGGTCGGGATGCAGCTGTACAGTGAAGAAAAAAATGACAGATGTGCCTGTAGAAAAATAGTTATTTATTTATTTTATAATTGACAACTGATTATTTCTCAAAATGTCTAAATTAGGCTAGACCATTTGATTTCTTGGTCGCCGGATCCGGTCGCACGCGCCTTTCTTTCTTTTTCTCCCTTTTTTATGGGCCTGACACAATTGCATACACAGTCACCAACATTTTAATGCTTTATACATGTAATTTAAAGGGGGGATGACATTTCAGAATATAATGTAATCGCTCGCCTCTATTTTTTTTATGTTGCCCCATGATTTTCAAATTTCATTTTTTTTTAAATTTTAGAATTAGTAAAGCACCAGCTGCCCCCCAAATCTTTTTGCAAAGAATCTGAAGACCAAGAAATCAAATTGGTGTGGCCTTACTCAGAATTATTAATGTTTTAAGAAGCTAGGGCTGGTCTCTTGAAACTTACTACCATTTTAAACTTGCTCATGTTTCAATGTGCATTCAATAAAACCCTTTTTAGGTACTAATATTGGCAAATATATATCAGAAATTACAATAATAGATAATCAGATTTCTTTAACACCGTATATTACATTAGAGTGCATATCCTATTGATATTTTAGCAGGTATACGTTACACAGCAATAAATTAAACGCTTTAATTGGCTTTTAGTATAAATACATGTAATACCACGCAACTGATTTTCTTATCTTACAAAGCTTTAAAGAAAATATGTCAGGGTTAAAATGTACAAGTGGTTAAGGTTTTTTTATTACATCACAAACAAACACAGTCGTTGATTCAAAAAGGGAGTCAAATCCATCATATTATGTAATCTTGCATACTTGTACAAGTTATCAAATAGATGAAACTAAACATTTTCCTTACCCCATTAAAGCAGGAGGGGGTAAAATTAGAGATGACATTTAATGCTGTATGGAGACATTTTATGTGTCATATTTATACATGCATTGAAATGAATCAACTGCAACTCAAATTTCATGGATAAATATCGACTTCAAAATCTCATAGGAATTCTATTACAGCATCTCTTTTGTTTAAAATCTCACAACTACATTGGAAAATTCTCAAGATAAACACTGTAAATTGTACGCTTATTTTCAGGTCATTACGCTTTAACGCCTTTTTCTAATTTTTATTTATCGATATGTGTATTTTAATTTAATGATAAGGAAGAACGTTTCTGTTGTTTCTAAATTCACTCTTCCTGGATCAGTCAAGAAAGTGAAACGTACAAAGGATAACTTCCTTAAGCTAGTATCACAATAACAGTACTCATGTTCACTTTTGTAGTTTTTAATTACAAACCAATAGGGAAACGATAACACTATGGGAAGAACCGTCACTAACAGTTAAACAATAGTGAGTTTCTAACATATTTCCTTCCTATTTGAATAAATATTTGAAATTGTTTCAGGCTATGAAATAACTGCCGCAAGAATAGTGTATGTTCGTGACGATGTCAAATTTAAAATCATATTTACAAAATAAACCGGTTCAATTTCAAATCTTTAACCACTAATATTTAACTATCATTAAAAAATATAACTGTAGTTTACACTTCTTACGATATTTTTCTTTGATTTAAGTGAAACATAAAAAATACTTTTGAACTCTTGGATTAAAATTTACATTTTTTCATTTTACTTTATTCGAATACTAGTATTTTGTAAATAACTTGTAATATAAAACAATTTAGATACAAGTTATATCAATCTTGGAGGTTTTAGTTTTAATTCTTTAAAGTTCAAGGGGCTAATCTGGATCATTTAGACTCTTTACTCAGTAAATGGTTAGATGACTAAGAATGTAATACTCACAGACGCACTCGTTCAAACGCTTGATAACCTCGTTAATCTTTATTAGATGTAGTATTGTAAAATATCATCATCAATATTTTAAGCAAATTAAAAAAGAACAATATCATTTATAACTTCTTAAAAACAGGAAATGACACAGGCGTCACAAGAGCCAAATCGTACATATTACTCGTCTATTGGTAAATGTTTATCAACCTCTTTTAATGTAATTAGATGAAGGTATACCATCATTGGTTCCTAACATAATACATGTACAAAATGTTTTTGTAACTAATAAGTATCTTAATCAGGAAATGAAAGTCAAAAATTGAATAATAAGATACTGTCTGCTCAAATGCTAAAAGCAATATGAGCTGCATTTTTTAGAATTTTATTTTGCTGCAAAAACCTGCTAGTATGATAAGTCTGCCTGTAACTTAAGCTTTATGATAAATAAGATTTGAAAAAATCATTAATTTTGGTTAGGAGAAAGATTTTACTTATGAAGAATATATAGCAGATTAATTTTTGTACAGGGCGACAATAATTCAATGTTGCTTAAATTAAGGCTCCTTAATTAATGGCTTTTCCCACAAAAACAAAACGAACAAAATTTTAAAAACCATGATATTGTTTGTCATTTTAGTAGAAAATAACATTTTCTTAAAAAAATCAACATGAAAATTGCAGCTCATATTGCTTTGATCTCTAATTTAATAATGCGTAACAATTCAAACCAAGGTACGATAATACAAACTGTATTGTAACTAATTAGTATTTTAAAAAGGAAATGAAAGTCAATAATTTAATACTAAGTCACTGTCTGTTCAAATGCTTAATCTCTAATTTAATTAAGTGTAACAATTCAAACCAAGGTAAGTTACACGTATCATTGGTTCCAAGCACATCACGATATATGTTAATGTTATCTATAACTTCTTTCAAAACAGAAAGAGAAGCATTCAACAAAATGCAGAAATTGAAAACTATCACATTTCAATTTTTGAAAAAAGAAAACATATATAAAACAGCGAATCTAGGAAACATGCATTTCCTCCCCCTTTTTTTTTGTTTTGTTTTTTGTCTGTTTGCTTTGGTTTTTCTTTTGGTTTTAATTTGATTTTTGTTTCTTTAAAATAAAAATATAACCACTGAGGGTCACGTATTGCTAGGAATCTAATGAAAAAATGATCATCAATATCATAGAGATTTCACTTGCAATTTTGAGCGCTATTTATTTGTCTATATTTGTATTTTTACAAACAAATCATTAGAATATAAGAGACTCCATCTGTTATACGCATATTATAATCAATAAGTATTATATATAAATTAATTCCACATATTTCCGAGATGAAATTGAAGTATGTGTATATTACTTGTCCATATATTTATCTGTTTAAGTTTAATATTAATCGTAATTTTTGAATGATACTACATTTTCCCCCTGTTAAAATAGACTGAAGTAGATACTTCAACTTGTAGTAATTCAGCATGTAATAATCATGTGATGTAATATCATCAAAATTCATAAAAAAAATGCATGTGCTAATTTGCACGTAAGTCATCACTATAGCAGTCAACTGCTGTTACTCGTGATGCCAATGTTTTGTTTTTTCAATAAACATTCTCTTTTCGCTAAGCTTCCTTCTCTTCCATAGCTATTTATTGCAGACTTTTCTCACTGCAATAGATGAAATCCTTTCCTTGATTCCGATGGATTTTTTCTCCTTTACAGTTTTTTTTTCAGTTTTTATGGTATACTAGGCCTCTCATCATACTGTTCGACTGGTTATATGCTTTTGATAATGAAGCAAGAAAAAAAAATAAATTCCAGAAACCATTAGGTTTTTTAATACAATAATTTTAATAATATTAATAATTCTGGAAATTTAGAGGCATTAAAAACTGAATATTTTTGTCTAAGAAACTCAGAAATACAATCCAAGTCTACTTGAAAGTGATTGCCAAGAAAGGTATATAATAGCGAGAGTGTTGCGTAATAAATGGGTATATCGATTGAAAGGCTGGGATATCCTAAAAATGTTGATCGGTAATTTCTTTTTTATCATATTTATCTAGTTAATATATCTGCGTGCTCTAATTATTAGACAAAGTCTGAGTAAGATTTTCATTGCTTCGTACAATTTTTTTTATTCCAGTACCAAGCTGTAAAAGTAATCGACGCATATAGCCGATCTATAAAAGCTGGACTCAAAAAGCTACAAACCTAACCACCAAAAGATCCCGGAAAACCTTATTAGGACAAGCACTCAAATTATTATTAATAATTTTTGTGTATATGATGCATTAAACTACTAGAACCTCGGAAGATAAGAGACGGGTATAAACCCGCCTATATTAGTATTAACTAAACGCTACAAAAGTACTGATCAGAAGTACTTCAGTGACTACAATAAAACCCGTGCGCATTATTTCTTCTGAATAAGTAACAATATTCATAATAGAACCTAGAAATAAAACCAACCCATTCAAGAAAACAAATTCCAAGAGCTCAATCAGTTAGCAATCCTTTTTAGATTATCTTTTTATGTTAATCGAAACATTAAACACACCACTATAATCAGGAATAAAATCAATGCGTATCAGGATAAAGCAATATCAGACAGTTAAATTCCCAAAGGAAATGGTACCAAAAAACGGCAATTAATGACGGAATCGGATACTTATCTTTTTGTAATCTCTGTCTATAAGGGACTCACTTTCTGATTAGAGCATTAGATGGAAATAACCAATTGGACATTTGCGACTCATTTAAGACCATAATAAAAGACTAACGACTCAGGAGTAATCAGGTAAGCGATGCCGATCGTCTCTGATTATTGAATTAAATACCAATTCAATGGATTATACATACTTGAATCTAGAGAATGAATGTCGACAAAACGACCCTTTCTTAAAACGTTTCGGATGATAAAGAAAAAATGTACGATTTCGAATGAAGAAAATTACTCCGTATTTCGTCTTTGTCTTCTACTCCCCTGTGTAATTTTGTATACGGGGTTAATGTTGCTCCAATGTTTTTAATCTTTAGCTTTCTCCTTTCGGCACTTGCGAACGGGTTTGCACAATCACAGTTATTCAAAATTGATTAATTTCGCCAGTTTTAAATTTGCCCGGTGAAAACGAGGACAGAAGTAAAAAAAAAAAAAAGGCTAATGTTTCCCTGTGAACAGTAGTTATATTTTTGATTCCAAAGATCGTGTCGAGTAGAATGTTGGGTCAATTAAGCAAATACTGTATAAATTCATAAAAGTTATATCCTTTTCAATTTATTTTTTACACCATAGGATTCTTTTCACAATAAGATCAAAACAGTTAAAGGCGATTCGCGACAATTCTCCATATCTATATTACATATAGAATATTATATTTTTAGGAATTTTGTACAAACATATATATAGTGTATACAGAGAATTCTTCACTCCCGTTTTACCCCCCCCCCCCCCCTTAGCCCTCGTTGTCAGCGGGCAAATTCAATACTGGGCGAACTCCACTGCCTAAAAGAATCACACCTTAAACTCACAGGTATCTTTGCGAAATCAAGACGAGGCGAAACTGTTAGCAATCGTAATCGGGCGAAAATTGTGGGGGCGAAACTGACCCTGTATAAAGTATATAAGGAATAAGGAATCATTCTATGAGTATAATGAGGTGATAATTTTGGTCGGGCGTCGTCAAATCCAATAAAACCCGAAGGGCTTTATGATCATGATGGATTTGACCACGCTCCGACCGAAAGTATCACCTCATTATATTTAAAGAATGATTCCCTATTACTTATACTTATATTATTTTCAATTTCTAAACTTGAAAACAACATTTTAAAACTACTATATTTTTCTTGTAGCACATGCTATGTATAACTACGCGGCGCAGCCAATACCTTTTTTTCGGTTATGCTATAAGACACGCCCATTTAGTGTCACTCATCTTTTATGAAATAATTAATGAAATAATTGGGCTATAGGCTTCAAACTTTATTCGTAATGTTATCACAGACAAAGACAGTTGAAAATGTAAATACAATTATTTATTTCGGAATGAAGTGTTGTAGGCTCCGGTTCTGGCATCCGGTTTTCATTTGATTAAGCAAACATGTGGGTAATTGAAAAACTACGCAAAGTAACATTAGTAAAAAACATGAAATAATTCAAAAATTGAAATTCAAGCAAACAATTATCATAAACAATATGAACCGTGCAAAACAATATATCTAGTCGTACGGTTCGGGGGGGGGGGGGGGGGGGGGGGAGGGGGGGGGGTCACAGTTTTCCCTCAAAAGGGACCTAAAATCACATGCATTTTAGTGTCCAACAAACAATTCAACTACTGAAAGTTGAAAAATGACGAATTCTAACACTAGTTTTATTTCCCCCTTGAACAGTGGATATTAGACATGCTTTTTTTTTTAAATTGAAATACTGTAAATGAAATAAATTTTAATTAAACAATCATGCAGCAACAATACTCTAAGTTTTTTGGTAGCAGATTAACATTGGAAAATAGTCAAAATAAATCCAGACGAATTAAATTTCCCCCAAAGACCCCGACAAATCCAATATAAGATGACAAAATCGGACAGCTACACTGCACATGTATCAATTTTGCAATCTCTATCGATTCGGTCGGGATTCCGTATTCGATTAGGGCTTAAAGAGAGGAGCCATAGCGTGAATGCACGACTCCTTGAAGACCAAATTAAAATCGTTGTAAGACTAACGACTTCGGAGTAATCAGGTAAGCAGTACCGGCAGTTTCTGAATATTGAATTATATATCCATTACGAGGAAACTATAGAGACTTGAATTTAAAAATAATAAATAAACGTTGACACGGCATTCCCTAATTAAGAATCAGAAGGGCAAATGAATGTATGAATACGTAGAAAATTTATTTTGTAGGTTTTCACGTAAAAATTATTCACGCGCTGGAAATACTATGAGAATTCGGGGGGTATATTATCTTCATGAATATGCAATTGTCTTTTCTGTATGTCGCAAGGGATAGTTATTTTATATCAGTTCTTATTTGCGGTTCCAAAGATCCTTTTGGGAAAATACGTAGCCTCAAAAGCATACTTATTCCAATAAATATGAATTGATATGAATAAGCCGACGCGCTGTAAAATGATTTCCTTTCCTGTCCATTCTATTGCACTTTGATTTTTTTTGACTTTGGAAAACTTTAATAGAAGTTTTAATTCATCTGAAATCCTTTTATACGCAGTATACGAATATTTAAAATTTGTTTTAAAATATTTCAAATTTGATCGCTGTTGAAATTTGAAATGCAGTTTTTAATTTTCAATTCTTATCTAAACTTGAATCATTATTTATCTAGATTATATACTAGTATTATAGTAGTATACTATGATCAAAATTAATCTGATCAAAGGTCCCATTGTAAATTATACTCTAAAACAATAACCGGTTAGCTACAATGCAATTTCGAAGACATTTGTCGTCTGGCAAAGAAAATATCGTTGTCGCGAAATAAAGCTTGGTAATGTCTTTTAGAAAACAATTATTTAGATTCTTTATTTTTAAACCTGTGTAAGAAATTTCAGAACATCGAAAACGATCGGAGACAACATCAAAGAAACGCGACAGCAGGTGCCGCAGAAGACGTCATCATCACCCCGAGGGCGGGACTGCTTCACGTACTCGGGGCGGCCCGCGATTTTGATGTTTTGTATCAAATCTCGAGAATATGAAATCGCGATCAGCAATTGTTCTGTCATGAATTATATTTAGTTTAAAACTGTCTGAAAAAAGAGGAAGTTTTTTTAAAATTCGCTAGGGTTGCCTCTCGCGATTTCACGCGAAAACTATTTCCTCACGTTTAATTAGAAATCTACAGTAACAACATGGCTTCATTGAACATGCATACTACACAATGTACATAAATCCCTATCAAAGATATATCAGTATTACAAAAATCGATAATAAATCAATTATTATCAATATAAAGGTCAGAACTATTCAGGACATCAGCTAACGTTACATGTAGAATTTTTTTTTCCCAAAAAGACTATAGTCTATATGCTGTCTGTTTTCCGACAGTCCCGTTTTTTATCTACATGTACAATGTGTTAGGAAATGTCAGTAGCAAAATATAATTTTTTTTAATAATCAAAATTTAAAATTTGTAGTTGACAACGAGAATGAGTTTCGCAGGATGAGAGTTCAGTCATAAACCCCGAGAGCTGATGAATTTTGAATACCAAAATACGTATATTTGTATGCAATTTTAGTAAGAAGTTACTATTCGTGTTGCATGCCAATTGCATTAATACTTAATAAAACACACGGCTATTGCCAAAATCTATGAAGATAGCTTCCTAAATCACCAGCAACTAGTCACAGCCAAATCGTCTTCATTATATGGTCCAGACGAATTTACACCTCAACAAACGAGGTGTATATTGGGAATCGCTAGGTCGTTAGCTATCGAGGGATGCAGGCATTATTTAATGGCCAGAGCAAAAATATGGTAGTCCATATCTTGAGATGTGAAGGTTCATCTAGTTTTTGGTTCAAATACAAACAAAACAAATGATATAAGAAGACAGCTGGATGATCAACAAATTAAGCCTCAGATCTGCATAAATTTTCAAGATATGATTTTTTTTTTATCTATAAACTATTATTTAGTAAAGATAGAATCAATATATGTTACCGTTTGGATGAGGGTATTTCCGATATTTTCATATAGCGTTCTTCTTATAAAGGAGATCAAAACAGTCTTTAAAATGGCCACAACCATCGAGCTCTCTTTAAGTCTAAACGTCTCTATAAAAAGCTTAGCGTTTTGTAGAGCAATATTGTACACCCTATCTTTGGCGAGTCATAATTAATAATTGATATTTACATAATTATGTATGTTGATACTGATGCCTTGTTTAAACATTTAACTATTTCTCAAAATTTGCTAGACTGGATATTCCTTAACTTGCTAACATCTTCAGAAACATGCTTGCACCATAACAACCTTTGATTTTAGATAGGAATAGAGCAGTTATTGCAACTTGATTAGAACTGGAATTAACCGCCTTGATTGTATGTGGAACTAGCTGAAAGTGAAGGGGTCCTTTTATTTTCCAGTCAGTCCTTAGAGTTTCATACACCCTGGATGTTGTAATCAAAGAGATCAAAATATTGCAAAAAAGGTAATCAGCGCTGTCATCTTTCATCTCTGCACGCGCCAGGTGATCAGACGACAATTTATTATTATCATTAATATGCATTTTTTGCATGGGGCGCATTCGTGTCGGAAAATAAAACTAATGTAAAAACGTACCTTTGGTACCAATGTTTGAATTTTTATTTAAGGTCGGTAGCGGGTTTAAAATTTTGCGCCTTCTGCGCAGGGTATTGCGCATTACTGTTGTAAAACACAAATTTAAAGTAAAATTTTCAATGATACAGGTTATCATGTAACGTTTTTATTTCAGAATAATTACTTATCAAAAAATTATCTTAAGTGAAATGAATCGTTAGAATAATGTCAGAAGTATTTTAATTTTTTCGCCGCTTCTTCAAAATCGACGTTATTGTCGTCGGAGTCAATGTCTTAGGATGACGTCAATTGAGACTCTGACGTAACAATTGACAAAAAATAACGTCGTTCATTTTCTATTACAGCGTCAATAATTAAAATCAAAACTATAATTTGCAAAATAAAAACATATACGCGACCCTTCTACGTTCTGTGTGAGTGGAAATGTATTTCTTCTTCTAATACAAATAAAATTAAATTTGATTCGTAAACATCCTTTTGTTTTATACATTAATTATTCTAATATGTAAACGGTGTGACCGTTGGACCGAGCGCAGATTTAACACAGTGCAGTTTGATTTTTGTAGAATAAAATTTATTTGAAACGCACACAGTATAGGATCCGCCTGGTTGCCTACTCAAATCATTAGCCAAAGTTTAACTAAACGTCGCGTGCTCAGTCTACATTGTGACGTCATATTTCATACGTAAAACGTTCAAGTTTTGTCTTCGGAAATAGCCGAAGAGAGTAACGTTATTCCGAACTATTTTTTATTTCTTCTTTCATTGTTTATCAATTTAATTCATATGAATGCCGCTGTAATAAAATTAAATACTTTATTCGGTATCTAAAAGATCAGTTCCTTGACCTTAATGTTTTTATTTTCAATCTGATAATTTGATAAGACATACATAGAACATGTCGTGTTTCTTGATTGATGCACTATTCAAAATTATCTGGTTTCCATTTTAATTTCTTTTAATTCGAATTACCTTTTATTGAAACACTGGAACTTATTTAATCGCGTTTAGGGGCAACAAACATCGATAAGTACCGATCAATCAATGATTGAACTAACTTTTTAAAAACAAAATGGCTGCCAAGATGGCGGCGCCCAGGGCTGGAAGAAATTTTTTTTGGCCTTAGTACCCCTGATTCAACTTTCATTTTTCACTGATTTTCTTATATATACGTGTTACCATTAATCCTCGCTTCGCGAGGCGGGCTTCGCCCACCTCTCGCTGCGCTCGGTAATATGTAAACGGTGTGACCGTTGGACCGAGCGCAGATTTAAAACAGTGCAGTTTGATTTTTGTATAATAAAATCTATTTAAAACGCACAAAGTAGGATCCACCAGTATGGTTGCCAACTCAAATCATTCGTCAAAGTTAAACTAAACGTCGCGTGCTCAGTCTACATTATGACGTCATATTTCAGACGTAAAACGTTCGTTTTGTCTTCGGAAATAGCCGAAGAGAGTTACGTGATTCCGAAATTTTTTTTTATTCTTTCATTGTTCATCAATTTAATTCATATGAATGTCAATGTAATAAAATTGAATACTTTATTCAGAATCTAAAAGATCAGTTCCTTGACGTTAATGTTTTTATTTTCCATCTGATAATTGATAAGACATACATAGAACAAGTCGTGTTTCTTGATTGAAGCACTATTGAAACTTATCTGGTTTCCTTTTTAATTTCTTTTAATTCAAATTACCTTCTATTGAAACACTGGAACTTATTTAATCGAGTTTAGGGGCAATAAACATCGATAAGTACCAGTCAATCAATGATCGAAATAACTTTTAAAAAACAAAATGGCTGCCAATATGGCGGCGCCCAGGGCTGGAAGAAAATTTTTTTGGCCTTAGTACCCCTGATTCAACTTTCATTTTTCACTGATTTTCTTATATATACGTGTTACCATTAATCCTCGCTTCGCGAGGCGGGCTTCGCCCGCCTCTCGCTGCGCTCGGTATACTGTAAAATGGCTGGCACGGCACGTTTATAGGATCAAACTATGAGGACGGATAGCCTAAAAACCATCCGGTCAATTTCGTTTTAATTTGGCAAAAAGTTTACTTATACGTTAACCTTCCATCGCTGAACATTTAAAGAAAATCGTATGTTTGTAATTTTTTAAATATGAAATTGAAAATGAAAACCCTCATTTTCCTGTATAATCCTATATAAAATGTCGGTGATGAATCGGACATACGACCAAAATTTGAGCGCGACAAACAGATAAACTATCCGGTCAATTTACTCTATATTTTGCATATAGTTTACTCATAAGTTGACATTTCATTGTAAAAAATTTAACGGAAATCGTATGTTTGAAACATTATCCCCCGAGACTCCTTAATATTTTTTCCGAGAGGGGGTAGAAGTTTGCAAAAGTAGAGGAAATATCCGGAAAAGTCAAAACCGATATAGGTTTCGGCAGTTAGCATTATCAAGTACACTTCTTGTTTTACCAAAATAGCCCACACGTATAGTGATCAAGTAATGTTTATTCAGAAAACACACAAAACTCGGGGAAATTGCTAGGCCATTTGTAGTACTTTCTGACCCTATTTCTTTAATAAATATATAAAATGTTGCTTTATTAAATGTCGTTTCATACAGTTTGGCCGAATCATGTGACGCATGTGTTATTTAACTCCGCGAATCCCTGCACAGATATTCACAGCTAATTAACATTTTAAGTAGTTGTTAAGTAGATTTGCGAACAAATAATAAAGAAAATCTAATTAGCTGCATGGTCACATGATATCAAACTCAATACACTCTCATCCGATAGGAAAAGGATATTATTTTTGCAATAGATTTCCTTATTTACTCCAGGGTCTGAAACTGATGCAGGCATTAGTTGTTCAGTGCAAGTAATGCCTGTGGTAATCTTCATAGGCGTCGGAACCGGGGGGGGGGGGGGGGATGTAGGGGGGCTTCGCCCACCCCCTGCATTTTTTTTTCAAGGTTATAATATTTTTTACTTTTTTTTTTTTTTTAGCTTGTCAAGATTTTTTGATAAGTCTGCCATCCCCCCCACTTTCAATTTGCTTCCGACGCCACCGATCTTTATCTTGCACTGAGAGAGTTAATCTAGTGTTTAACTCAATTGCACTGAACATACCACTGAATGATTTAATACCCAAACGTCTCCATAAAATGATCGGCGTTTTAGAGGGTCATCATTAATTGTTGATATTATGTATGATGTATGTTGATACTAATGTCTAGTACAGTCATGTAATTATTTCTCAAAAATTCCTTTACTGGATATTCTTCGGCATGCCAACGCCTTCAGACACATAACATAACTACCTTTAGTTGTAGATGGTTGTACTGGAATAGGGCAGTTACTGCAACTTTTTACGAGTTTTAGTCTCATTTTGAAACTGGAACTAACCGCCTTGATAGTTAGTCTGCGGAAATTGCTGAAATAAAGGGATTCTTTTGTTCCAATCAGTTTTTACATTTTAATTTTATAATTGAAATATATAATATGTTGGTTTAATAAATACCACCTTCTACAATTTGGTGGATCATGAGACGCATTTGTTATTTAGATCCACGAATCCCTGCACAAGTTCATATATTTAACTGCAGCTAATTAAAAATTCTGATTCGTTGTTAAACTTCAGATTTCCGAACAAATGATATAGAGTTTCTTTTAAGCTCTATGGTCATATGACATCAAGCTCAAAAACACTCTCAGCCCGGCAATGGGAAAAGGATATTACATGTATAGTTGCAATATTGATCGTACATGTACATGTATATGTTGACTTCGAAACAGCTGACGAATGTATTTATATAAGTATTCAATCGATGAAAAAAATGACAATAATAAACCGTGAACCATCTCAAAAATCCATAAAACGAAATACAAATTCAAAGCAGAGCAACACGGACCTCCAAATAGATAGAGGTAGGATCAGGTGCCTAGGAGGAGTGAGCATCCTCTGCTGACCGGTCGCTCCTTGTCACAATTAGGCATGTCATGATCGATGTAAATGTCAATATCGGGGAAAATGTCATGATAGGGAAAAAACGAAACGTTGATGATTTTGTTGGTTTGTGATGGTCAAAATACAAACCTTGAGCAAACACGGACCTTCATTACATTGGAGGTAGGATGAGTGAGCATCCTCTGCTGACCGGTCACACCTGCCGTGTGCTCTTTGTCGTAATCGGGAAAACCCCCCGGGAAAGTCCGTAGACAATTAGGTGATTAATTATGATCTAACAATTAGTATGAAAAATCGATATTTCCCACCCTGATTGAAAATTTAAATTGATGGTTTCGTGTTCTGGTAAAAATTAATTATCAACTCTAAGATAATAGGATGGCAATCACTAGATCTAATTGTTACTCAAGTTCAAGTTCAAGTTCTTTATTAACTTTAAGCTATACAGCTCATCAGTACAATAAATATAAACAATATACACGTACAGGTAGGTTAACAGGAGAATGTGGCAGAAGTGTACATACTATGATATCATCTAATTTGCATTAAGTAAATCTTTTCTTAATTTCAAACCAAAGTGAATAAATTTACCCAGATTACATAGTTCCTTTACATTTTCAACATTAAAAAGTTGCAGAAGTTTACACATTGAAGGTTTTTTCCAGTAATAAGGCTTAATGTATTTTTTGCGATAGCCTTCGTATATGGGACATTTTAAAATAAAATGAAATTCATCTTCAATAGAATTTGAACATAAAAAACAATTTCTATTGTGTCTTTCAATATTATAAAATCGACCTGTTTCTATCGACAATTGATGTGAAGACAACCTGAATCTGGAAATACACTTTTGATATTTGTTTGGAATAGGCTTCCTTAAATAAAATTGTAAATTATGGGTTGCAATTAGGTATTTGAAAAAAGAGCATTTACTAGAAATATCTAGTTGAGAAAAAATATACTGTGTAGCTTGGTCAAAAATACGTTGCTTAACAACAATGAGATCTGCAGCTGTTATTTTTTGTTTTTCCCACAATTCAAACATACCCAGATTGCATAAAAAATCTTTAACATGATACAACCAGTTTTTTGCATTATGTTTTTCGACACAGTCATATAGTGTATAATAGCAATGTTGAATAATACAATTATTATGGTACAGTATTTTTTTCCAGAACTTAACTATGCTGAACATTCTTTGGTACATCAGAGGACAGCGTCCTAATTCAGAATAAACTGCTACATTACAAGTTGACCTTTTAACTCCCAAGATATGTTTACAAAAATCAAGATGAAGTTTCTCAATATTAGGTGCTTTGAGTGAACCCCATACCTCAGAAGCATAGTTAATGACACTGCCAACAAAGCAATCAAACAATGATAGCAAAGTATTATGGTTAAAAAACATGTTTCTAATATTTTTTTTCAATACAAATAATGCCTTCCTGCCTTGCTCAGCAAGTTGTTTCTCAGCTTTAGAAAATTTATTATTGTAGTAAAAAATAATGCCAAGATAAGCAAACTGATCTACAATGTCAAGTGGTTTACCATAAATATACCATTTTTCGTTTTCTTTTACCCTTCCACCTTTTCTAAATACAACAATCTTTGACTTATCAACATTAATGTGTAATTTCCATGTGCTACAATAATATGTTAATTCATCCAAAAGTGATTGAAGACCAGCAATTGTTTCTGAAAAAATCACCATGTCATCAGCATACATAAGAAGGAAAAGATTCAGTGATGAAATTTCAAATGGTACACATTCAGAATTTAAAAAATTGATTTCAAAATCATTTACATACAGATTAAATAAAATGGGTGAAAGTACTTCACCTTGCATTAAACCAAGATTGCTGTTAAAGAAATCACTCAAGTGTCCATCAGAAGTCACACATGCTTTAACATTTTTATACAACCCTTTTATAACACGTAGAAGTTTTCCTTGGATACCAATTTTTGACAATTTCATCCAAAGTTTAGACCTATCAACAGAGTCAAATGCTTTTTTGAAATCAATAAAGGCACAGTAAAGTTTTTTATTATTACAAGCCAACGATGAAGTAATTAAAGTATGTAGAGCAAAGACTGCATCACTTGTACCACATTTAGATTTAAAACCAAATTGTGCATCAGTAATGACATCATTTTCATCTGACCATGTTATAAGTCTGTTGTTCAATACGGAAGTAAAAAGTTTACACATGTTGCTAACAAGGCTGATTCCTCTATAATTATTAGGATCAGATTTATCTCCCTTTTTAAAAATAGGCACAATAATAGAAGAAGACCATGATTCAGGAAAGAAACCTGTTTGAAGTATACAATTAAAAAGTCTATGTAGGATAGGCAACAAATATTCTTCAAATTCAATGAAATATTCATTAAGTAAACAGTCGTCACCATGTGATTTACCTTTTTTTAATTTCTTAATAACTACTTTAATTTCTTCAACATCAATATCCTTATCTAGTTCTTCAAAAATACAGTCTTCAGCATCATTGGAGATATCATTATCAAAAGTAACATTGCTTTGTGAAGTTAATTTAAAATGGTCAAAAAACTCACTTAGTTGCACATTAGATTTAAAATTAGATTTTCGTTTGAATTTTGCAAAAAATTGCTTAGGATTATTTTTCTTAAGAATTTCTAGTCTTTGACCTTCATGCAATAAATACTGTCTTTTGCATTTAGCTTCACAAAGCTTATATGTGCGCTTTTTGCATATCAATACTTGATGATTAACAACCCTTTTACAAGAATTGAATTTACGTAATGCAACAATATACTCTTTATACAGTGATTTTAATTTACAATCGAACCATGGTTTATCACTTGTAGATAAATATAATTCATGTACATTATCTTGCTTTGTTTGATTTCTTCTAGTGCTACAATCACTGGTGTCAAATTTCTTGATTTCAAAAAATGGATCTACAATTTCATGAAAAACTTCATTAAATTTGTTAATACAAGAATCCATGTCAGTTTGAGATGAGATATCTTCAATATTAATACAATCATTCAGTCTGTGTTGATTTTGGATAAATGATTCTGTGCACGGTCCGAGGTGTTCCACTTTCCATGAGGAACGTTTACGTTGAGAGTATTCATGCGAGTCAGCCAGCTTTTGGCATGGGTTATTGTTCATACTAATGTGCAGTTCTATGTGTAGTGGTGCATGGTCAGAAAAAGCATTGAAATTACAGACAATAAACTTATGAAAACAATCAAACATATGAACAGGTGATAGTAAATAATCAATTGTACTGAGTCCACGTGACCCATTGAAAGAAAAATCATTTGCGTGACCGCCTTTATGTCTTCCATTCACAATACGAAGACCTGTGGTCTTACATAATAACAATAGTTTTGTACCATATTCATTACGCCCAGTGTCAGGGTTCATTCTTACAGGTAACTTGCTGTCAGCTGTATATGTAGGCAGACTATCTAAGATATCATTATGTAATGAATCATTTTCAATAAAATCTGGTAATGATTGCGTTCTACTATTAAAGTCTCCAAAAACAAAAACATCACCTTGATTCAAATAATTACACAAAAAAATTTCTAATTCACTAAAGATATCACAATTTAGATTTTTTAAAAATACAGAATTCGCAGGGGGTAAATATGTAAATGCGCAATACACATCGCATTTATATACACAAAGAGATTTGTCAATTTTGAACCAAATAATCATATCGTATAAAGAATCAATAACAGACACATATTTATCATATATATCTTTTATCAGAATAATAGTTCCTCCTCCCTGGACGGATCTAGAATCTCTATGGAATATGTGTGTTTTATAGCCTTCCACATCGACGGAGAAGTCTTTACGAATCCAACATTCCGATAGACATATAATGTCGTATGTACACAGATAGTGCTTTAATTGACCCCACTTGTTTTCAAAACCACCGTTAATGTTCCAACCAATAATTTTGAGGGTATTTTCATTCTCCGGACCTCCTCACCTCGACTGGGATCCCTTTCGGTTTGGTAATGGTGTTGTTCCCTGGTCCTGTCTGTAGAGTCGCCCATCAATGAAAAGCTTATCTTTAACAAAAACCGTTTTCCTGTTGTTGGCCTTCGCTTGCTTCAGCACTGGAAGAAGTTGTTTTCTTCTGTCTTGGATTTCCCTTGGGAATTGCTCGGAAATGGAGAGATCTGTGTTTTTCAACTTAAATGCACTCTTACGCACAAGCTCCCGCTGAGGAAATCTGGTGAATTTCACAACAATCGGGCGAATCTTTCCACTCTCTCTTTTGCCGATCCTGTGGGCTCTCTCGATACTGACGTCTTCCATTATTTCCAATTCAGATGAACAGATATCCTGAATAATTCGGACACAATCCTCAGTTTCTTTGTTTTGAGCCTCCTTGATGTTGTAAAACAGCAGGTTATCTCTCATCGATCTGCACTGTAAGTCCAGAATTTCTTCTTTCATTTGTGCGTTTAGTTTAATGGACTCCTCAAGTTCTAATTTTAACCTGCTCATAACACAGCTGTTTCCCTCGGTTTTTTGTTTGTTTTCCTCTACTGTCTTGGAAAGAAATTCTTGGCTTTTTTCCACTTCACCAACTCTCGAAGAAAGGGTTTTCACTTCTCTCTGTATAGCACTTATTGATGATTGGATACTGTCAAGCTTTTCGAGACGGCGAGAAATTCCGTCTAACCTGCTAAATATATCTAGCGCCCACTGAGGTGGAACGCCTGTACTTGGTGACGGAATGTTATTGTTAGGAATGTTCGATTGAATGTTCGGTTGAACTCATCAGGAAATATTTCATATTGAAGAAAATGAATTTTTATGGTGATAAGATTTTCGATTCAACTAAAAGAAAGTGAAGAAATATATATTTTTATTTAATAGAAGTAATTTATCTTCTTTATTTTCTTTGTTAACGACACTTTCATGTACCTCATCGGGAAAAGTCACTCAAATTTTTATATATATCAAGACACTAGGAGAAGCTTATATCCCCTAGTTAGCGAAAAAAGCTGTTTTATATATAACAGCGCTGCAATTTAAAAGCAGCAACGGATAATTAAACAGGGTCTCGATATGGTATAGATACATGTATATGATTACACGAAAAAGCTTTAATATTTTTCTGTTAAGGTTCTGAAGGCTACACCTTCAAAAATGAAAATAATTTAATATTTATTGATACCTCCTTACTATATCTGACTTAAGGTCAATAACCTTAAAAAGTTTTATCATTCGGTAAACATCAGCTGATTTCATCGGTCACATAATGGTTACATCTAGCATAAGTTGGGTATTTACATGACGATAACGAATTTGTCAAATTGGACAATGACATCATTATTAGCAGGTTTGAATCGGCAAAGCGCCGTCTGCCGAATGTGAACCTACTATATATATGGACAACATTCATGGTGTGTGGCAACGCACTATGATTTATTATTTCACAGCGCGTTAAATTGGGGATTAAATTACCCCACTATGATTTCTTTTCAAATTACGTTTAAATTTGGATTAGAACAAGATGTATTATTTTTTTTTTAATTAGGTGTAGCATGATGGTTGGAAAACCTCGAAAATATGATTAAACCTTTTTTGACAACGGGAAGATGACAACCAAAGATACACATTTATTTATTATAACAGTAACTTTATCCAAATAGTGGGGTCACGTCGAGTTGCCAAGCGCAGATTATCAGATTAAACGAGACACGTATTATGGTATATTTACAGCTTACTGACTGAATGACTCTTTTCTTTAATTTAAGCACCTATAATACTAAAATACTTTCTGCTTAAAAGCATAAAAAGCAACATAAATAGCCGGTAAAACAAACACATCGTGACTTCACTTTTGTATACTTTTTCCATGGATTGTTTTCAAATTTTTGATGATACTGTATATCTGATAATTTTCACGATGATTTAATTTTCGCTTTAAAGATTTTCCCCATTTTTGCATATTTTGTGACACGCGATAAAAAACCGGATATACGTTATAATGAATGGAATCAATGAATGAAAGTAGAACCATTTTAACAAGAGCTTGGACTTTGGATAGTTGTGTCAAACAGCAATTTGAGGTAGGCCTGTCAATTTCATTGCTGGCAACTCAGCCAAGGCTCTGTGAAATCAACAAGATTTGTTTGGCTTTTGAGCTAAGACTACGCAATCTGTGTATATTCTACTTGAAACCAGCGTCATTTAAACTCGTTTTGATGCAAGAAATAGATTGTTAGGTCCTATCGAAAGTCCAAGGTCTTTTTAAAATGGTTCTAGGAATAAAATCAAGAATAACCCAAAAGATAACGTCCCTTCATACATTCGCATTGACGATCGGTGTTCGAAAGCAGATCTTTAAAGAGAAATAAAAAGCAATTTGAAGAGGGTGTAACCAAGAAAGAGACGGAAGATTACACAGCACTTTACGCCACAACTTCTATTTGTAAGTCTTGCGATATCAGTCTTTATAGCACGAGTCTCGGTTTTCTTTGGACGTGACATCTAATTACGTGTGAAAATAGTATACAATATTTAAAAATAAAGTATGAATGACGTCAAGTGCTGAATTTTTATTTACAAAACATTTTGCTTTGCATTCCAGAGAGTTCATTTCTTTTACACCCCCGCCCCCACCAAGAATTTTTTTTAAAAAGTTTGTTATTTAAATTTTACTTTGAAACTAAAAAGTTGATAATTTCTATTTATTTCTTTTTTAATCATTTTTATACGAAATTTTGAAACTACAAAGATGTGATGTGAAATAGTTGAAATGACTAAACAAAATCTACAATCAATACTAACAAAACGAATTAATGCGAAATAATGCAAACATATATTTTGAACATCAAACATAGATTTTGAACACCGACAGTCTTGCCAATGAATGTAGTACTTTATGTACTGGTAAATTCATGTCCTTTCGCCAATCAAGCTGCGTTTTATCGTGGTTGGCTTTAATGACAATCGGACAATTTGATAAGCGTCTTGATAAATACAAAAAAAAGAAGAAAAAAAACCCCCACAGAACTAAGAAATTTTTAAACGCGGAATTTCAATGGAAGAATAATTAGAAGTAATGTAAACGTTACATCAATTTCACTTGGATATCTAAGAAGTCTACACAAAAAGATACACTGCCGCTTAATTAAATCTCTCTCTCTCTCTCTCTCTCTCTCTCTCTCTCTCTCTCTCTCTCTCTCTCTCTCTCTCTCTCTCTTAGGCATATACTGTAAGCGTAGTACATTTAGCTGTATATCTTAAAGCTAAATTGTTTTGAACATCAATTTCTGCTTTCGCACAGGTTAAATATTATACGTTTACATCATACTATCGTACTTGAAGCACTACCTATTAACTTCATTAGTTGCAACAGTGCGATTAATATGAAGGAGATCAGTATCGGGTTGTTAAATTAGACGGTCGCTTGGCTTACTCATGCGCAGATTTTTATTCCGGGGGTGGGTGGGGGCAGGGGACCAATGGTTATTGGTAATTTGAGTTCGCTAGGGGGGGTCCAAGGCATATTTTTTGTATTTTTTTTATAATGTAATTGAAAACAATTTGAAATTTGCAGGGGGGGGGGGGGGGTCTGGACCCCCTGACCCACCCCCCTGTAGATCCGCGCATGGCTTACTCGTATCGGACAAATAAAGGTAACGCTTCGACATATCAGGATCAGGGGAATGGGGTCTTACCAGTGTTTCACCATAACATATTTTTATCTAAAAATTAATTTGATAAACAAATTAAACATTAATCGAATGCAAAAGTGCTTTTTATGATAATATGTGACTGAGCTAAAATAATTTTGTAAACAATATAGATACAGTTTAAGGTGGAGTGTGACATTACCCAGAACCAAACCTTAACAAGAGTTCTAAGTTTAAGCTGAGCTACGTTGTTCGGAACGGGTACGCGCCTGTTATCCCGTCTATCAAGTCCTTTGTAGTGGACAAATTCACAAATATGGATGACTTGGGTAGTCTGTCTAGTCTACCGAGCAATCGCAACTTCTCGGGCCTTTCCGGCAGGCTCGGAAAAATACCTCGAATGTATTACCTAGGCGTCCATGACAACCCCCCCCCCCTTTTTTTTTAATAGAACTTGATATAAATACGACACATTTCATGATCTGTTGAGATGTGAGCTATACTTCATTAAAGTAAACGATATACACTAAAATATAAAACAGAAGCGACATACAAGACTGTCTGGCCGATACTTATTTTAATGGGAAGCGACTCCATTTTGTATAAAATTCTAACATCCGGTGTTATTAATACATTCGTGGTGTTTTTCCGAGCCTGCCGGAAAGGCCCGGGGCCGAGAAGTTGCGATTGGTCTACCGAGAACTTGAAACGATCTCTTGGTTCCAAATGCCACGACCTATATACATCTGTGTAGTAACAGTTGACGGAATTAGTTCAAATGTACTTGTGTTGAGGAAAGGAAGGGAAAAAAGGCGCTGTCACCGCTGACCTTTTACAATGGTATTAAAATCGCTACATGTAGCAAACGGCTAATTATCACTCGGTATGGTAGGCGCATCCTAGAAAGAATAATCTTACTGTGACCAGACAGCAAGAATTCGTCCCATATACTTGTAATGTAGCAGCCGCGAAGCGGATCAGCGTCTGCATGGGAAAACACATTTTTATACATAACAAACCTTTATGAACATGCATATCTAGTTTAATCCACAAAATATCCATTTAATGAGTCGTACCAAGGCATTTTGTTAAAATACTTGTTTGAATTTGCCTGCCATTTTGTCGGAAATCGCACTCGGACTGTCTCGGATTTTATCATTAACATGGCGACCATAAACAGCGAATTTTCAAACGTCATGTTAAAAGTGGCAGTGATTTTGTTGCAAAAACTGTTAATGTGGTAATATGGGATTATAAAAGAGCAACATTGTAGGTATATGAGACCAATCATGAAAATTTAGGCGAGATACAGTGCGATATAAAAAAAATTATTTGCTACGAAGCGAGTATATAGGACGAATTCTATCATTAAACCGGGTCCGTAGGACATCTGTCATTAAAACGATAGAACACTCTGTCTAGGCGCATCCAAACGCTGTGAACAAGAGCGATCAACAAAGACACTTGTCTCTTAGTTTAAGTGAAGAATATAATTTAAGCACAGTGAAGTTTTGATAAACTTCATTCATGCCAATCAAATTAAAGGCAATTGAAACTATTTTGAATTCAATTTCAAAGCCAAAGACCCAGGTGCTCAGTAACCCTAATATTCCTTTTTTATGATATAATCTTGAAGTAAGTTCCTGCCCGGTTGCCTCATATTACCGCCAGATGTACGCCCTTATCAACTGATGCTTTGAAGGTGTGCTTTATTTTTAGAATATTACATCGATAAATGATTATATGGGGGAGAACAACAACAATGATGTGGATTTGGAAATGTTCATATGCCGACGAGGAAATCTTTTAATCGCATACACATAAAACGAATTAAGCCGGCGTGTAGAAATACATCTCGGACCTCTTCTGTTGATGACGGCCCGAAATGACGAGAATACTTCAACATTTAGATTCCCAGATGTTGACAACTATACCAGTTTTCTCTCTATAAACAAGATTAGTCAGGAATATTATGCAATTTGCATGTAAAGTTATATGATGAAAAGAGTACTGGGCGTCCTATTATGTTGTTTTTTTTTGCTGTGAATTTGATACGCAATTGCAAGTACTGATTGAAATAGGATTAAAATACTGTAAATCTACAAACAGTGGGCGAAAGATTCTAATAGATTGTGAAAATTGTTTTTTATTTTCTTGTTTACTTTACAAGATGGAGGCAAGAAGGAGACAATTTGTATTTGAAACTTCAATGAACGCATGTAATGTCATGTCTAGTCTTGGGCTTTTTTTAACTAGCGAAAAACAGGGTTTTTTGCCTAGCTCGGTCGGAAATTCCCAGTGATGTTGCAATAGCTATGAGACAATATGGCGCAAACTTTTTATTTCGTTTCATTTATGTTAGCACCACAATTTATTAATTTTGATTTTAATTTCAGTATTAATTAAGGTGGCTCAATACACCTTGAAATATTTTCTCAATTAGCATAAATATACTTGAATATGATAAATAGAATGATGCATCAGAAATATATATAAAAGTCAAAGAGGCGAAAAAATATGCAATTTTGATTAAATCAAAATTATGATCTTAAATGAATAAATTTTAACAAAAGCCCCAGGGGGATTCGAGTTCATACAATTCCCAAGGTTAACAGGTATATCTTATTCAGCATATTTACAAAAAAGAACCGTCATTATTGGGAATCGAATCTCCTTTACCCCCTAGACATTTATAGGTTGCAATTCAAGATCAAAAGCACTGTGCGTATTTCTACATATAAGCATAAAATCATATAGAGTTATAGATTCTGCGGTAGTGCACTTTCTCACCTCTCACTTTCTGCTGAATACAGACATTTACATCCACGCCATCACGGGGGCGTGGTTTTTATTGACTGATTTATCTATATCATCGTTAACTCTAACCGCCAATCACCCCCCCCCCCCCCTACTCCACCCCATCCCCCAAAAATCGTATTATGGTCAATCAAAATGTGTTGATTATTTTAAACGAAATTACAAGGAAATACAACAAACATATATACGTAAAAGCATAAGTATTATTAGAGTTTCACCTCCGCCTCGGTCGGGGTTTGAATTCTCATATAGACATGCAGAACCTGCTTTCCTAGCATTGAGCGGCCAGTGCGTAAACAATTCAGCCATCTAGACAATCCGAAAACATGCTTTCGACGACAAACGGAAACTAGCAACGCATATTGCATATGTTACATATCATAAGCACAAATATTACAATAAGTTCTCAAACGGACATATACCTGCTCATATTGAAGAAATAAGATATTAATTATATACATTTTGTGGAGAAATTCCCCTCATTGGAGTTCCTCCACTACACCACTAATTGATCTTATGAGGGTTTCTATGGAACGCCTCAACTGCCTTATGAAGACTACTTTAAAGTAGTCATGTTGTATATTTTATTTGATAAAATGAAATATATCAGAAAGGACAGTAGTTTAACATTACATGCTGATACTTCAACATTACATGATGATATTTCAACATTACATGCTAATGCAATGTTAAAGTATCAGCATGTAATGTTAAAGTATCATTATATTATGAAGATTATCTACACAAGGCAGTTGCGGCGTTCCATAGGTTTCCTTGTTAATCAAGTGGTTCCGTTTTACTATCATAAAGTACATTCTTTTTCTACACCGTATTTTCTATTTGGCTTGGCAGCAGTTGATAACATTCGGGCATGAATTTTTTTTCTCTTCTTTCTGACGGAAATTAAAACAATTTCTTTTTATTTGCTAATCCCAATCCTCATACCTTGTGCAATATCTAATAATTAGCCTTTGGAAAGCAAGAAAGTCGAAAACAGGATATAAGTTATTGACAAGTCATCTTTACTTTTCCCCTTTGCATGGCTAACTAATAAGAACTTAATGATACAAATGATGCAGATTTGAACAAACAAAATCAATATATGACAACTAATAGATTCTATCGCATCAAAATTGAAGTCGATTTCGCTTCAGTTCACGTCTTCGTTGATTGCTGCAGATAATTATTGATATATACACGCTGTGTCACGAACTGTCTGCTTTATATACACAACATAGTGGCAGATCATCAATCTTCATTCTTAGGAAGGGAAAAAAAAATCATTAATAAGTGTTTTTGGTTGGATCATTAATAATGTTCGGGTTTCTTCTTCATAGCAAAAGAATAAACAGTTCAATTTTCTCTGTTTTATCATCAACTTTCTGCTGACGATTATTATAGTAACCAAATCTTTAAAGGTGTTAATTTCGCGTTTTTATGTTGTAATTATTCATTTATTTATTTATTTTTGCTACTGCGTATTTTATGTAATTGTTATTAATATGTTTCACATTATCTATTATTGATTGACATCTAAACAACCATACTGATTTCTTTCTTCTGAATGGTTTTCAGCATGAAATACAGTAACGTAGAAACTACTACTGGCGTTTATAAGACGAACTCGGCAGGCAAGCGAGCGATTTGCTGTTCGCGGCTTGGCTCACCAATTACTGTACAACAGGCACGTGAGCCGATACATCACTGGATGCCGTTTTATTAGCATCACACTAATAAAAAGGAGGCGGCGACTGTTATTCCCTGATATCAAAGCTCTCCTCTTCTTTAATCCTTCACTTCTGCTTTGACTCTGCATGGAAACTTGACAGAGATTGTATCAGTATCAAGGTAAGACATGTACCATATATATATTTAATTAATTTTAGGAGAGGAACTTGTAAGTTGCAAGAACTTGTTTCCAATCCTTTTGTGTTATTTACACAATAGAATATGTTCAAATCAATTAATATTATATTCATTTTTTATTCTAGAGAAATTGTTAGATATACTACTAATATGTAAAATAAACATTTTTTTTGGTCATAATAATGATTTCCTCTGTAAAAGTTAAAATAAATTTGAGGCTTGTGATTATTTGAGGGAATACGGTGGAAATAAGACCAAGAAAAAGGGGGGGGGGGTGTTATTATTTTTTTTTTTAAAAAACTAATTATTACATGTATCCATTGACTGTATATAAGCCACTTTAATCAAATTTTAGTCATAATTAAATTGGTTACTATCATTATTAATGATTTTCATACCAGATATTTTCATTCGATATTTCTGTACTTAGTTCCTTTCCTGTTATTTGCAAACGATATTTAGCACGTCTAATGCGTGTTACATACAGCAAAACTTCATTAGCGTTAAGCCAAGCATGTAGTTGTTCTTAATGAAATATAAATTAAGTCTTTTCGTGTTTAGAAATATTTCTAGAATTAGATGATATTTTTGACTCTGACATAACTTGAAGGAACGCTTTCTTTAAAACTTAAACGAGCAGCCATTTATAAAAAAAAAAGAGCAAAACTAGAGCTTCGCATTCGTTATATAATATGTATTTCGTGTGAAATTTTAAGTGTGAGTGTGTGTATCGGTATGTTAGGGGGGGAGAGGTGGGGGAGGGGGGCTATCGAGGTCCGATATACATGTATATACCTCACGGCAAGGGCAAAAGTCACGAGATTCGATCATTACAGTCTTAAAATGAATATAACAACACTTGAATTGTGTGTCATCACTATTATTATAGGGGAACAACCTTTTATGACATTTCTTGTCTATTTGTGTTTCCAATGAAAAAAATAAATAAACCGATTATGGAGGCTGATTGGTCAACTAATAAACCGTCAGATCTGCTTTAAAATTTTACGAATGATAATTTTGGCCATACAACACAAACATACATTATCATTTTAGGATTAAAATTGAATACGCTTCTTTATCTATATCTATATAAAAGGGCTTTTTATCTTAAAGACTTTTAATGTATCCTCAAAAATTGTCTCGACCATCCATTCCTCTCAGATTGCTTCATGACCTTGAGTCCCGATGCTCCAATTTAGCTAACACGACAAATATCTGTGTAATATAAAGGCGCAGCAAGCAGAACAAAGACCGAAATTAGTCGCCATTCTTCGGCTCTATAAAAAATATTGGCGATGTAATTACGATTCAATAAGGGCATTGAGATTTTTCAATAAAATTACCACGTATTGTTAAAATAAACGGTGATTTCTAACGCGGTGCACTGTTCAAACGCTATGAAATCCTTACAATACAATAGCAAGAACTAAAATAGCAACTCTTTATCGGCACAAAAAATGCATGCATAATGACGAAGCTGATGAGTTTATCCCGGGTTACTTTTTTTTTCAATAGATATGACGAGATATTTTTATTTTGATAGCCAGACTCTGTTTGAGCCGGGGCATTTCACTCAATATGAACCATTAACAATTCTAAGAGTATGGCACGAATATGGTGCACGCACATTAATTGAATATTTTTCACACATTTGTAAGAGTGTAGTTATATAATCAGCATTTCAATATATCTGGGTCGTTTCAAATGAAATTTCCTCTAATGTTTAGAAAGGATAATCTTTTGAGAACGTGTTTAAGATGCCATGGATAACTGCTACTTTATACATGTAATTTTTTTTACTAGAACGTTGTCTTTTAATCAGAGTTTATATCACGGAAATAAATTATCAACAAGTGTCCCTTTGCCTGCGCTCAGTTGTCAGTCCCAAGCAAAAATGCCTCATTTCTCAAACATTCATTTTTAGCCAGGCTCTGCTGAAAGCAGAGTCCTGGCTGTGTAGGTAGGCATATCGCCAATGTTACTATAAACAGTACAACTTCAAAAGTAAACAAAAAACCAAACAGCATCAAAGTAAAAGCTTCCGCTATACCAAATAATTACACAAAGAGCCACGTTTCGTCAAAAGTGTTGGCATTTCGTTTCTTTTTTTAATTTCGAGAGAATTGTCTATCTTCTTTACTTTTCTTATCAATAACGTGTTTTAAAAACAAGACTATGCATTTTGGACACATACAAAGCGCACGAATTTCCATGAACTACTTCGCTTCGCGGTGAACAAATGGGGATTGAATATATTACGATTGTTGCAAAATCCAAGGCAGCAACTGTTGAACTTTTTTCTACTAGACAGACATATTTTTGTTAATAGCACTTTACAAAATTTGGTCGCTCTCTGACGCTATGGCGACATCAAAAACATGAGAGAGAGAGAGAGAGAGAGAGAGAGAGAGAGAGAGAGAGAGAGAGATTTCAGTCTTTACAATATGCATAAAGACACATCAAAAGAGCCCGGCTTTCAGTACTTCAGTACATTGATTTTTTACTAGTAATTTTTATCTCCGTTTGTTTTAAGTTCATTAGTATTAACTTTTTAATATAACTCCACGAGTCCGTTAATTAAAGTACTTAATACAAAAAAATATTAACCGTAATGTAGTTTGAGTCAATGACGCCATTAGGTATAGTTTAATTGAAATTTTAAATAAAGTTAGAGATATATATGTGTATAAGACATGTGACTGAATGTCAGCAGTCTAGCAGACGCGTGCCTATCTTTATTGATGGAGATAAACGTCCTCTAGGTATATTACCATGCAATTTTCACTTATGATTAATGTGAGGCACCCAGAACTCTTGTTCTTTATATGATTATGGCTGACCTTGTACACATGTTCCTTTAGCCACGTGCACCAATATCTTGTTTTATATGTAGCCATAAAAACCAAAATACAAAACCAAAAAAAAGTATGTGCATGTTTTATATCTCTCAAACAATATCATTGGTACATGAAAGGAACAAGAAAATTCACACAAAGACATGAGGCAGGATATTTATAATTATCTCATTTTTTGGGGGGGGGGGTGGTGGATTAAAATCATTTTTAGTTTCAGTGCGAGCGTCATAATTAGCTAATTTAAGCAGTATCAATTTAGAATAATATTATTCATCTATATACGTATTTGCATTACACATGTATTATTTACTATATGGAGGTTGCTAGAAATCGTAGGAAATATGTTTTAATTTCAAAATTCTAATTGAATACTAAAAAAAAAAACTCTAAAAATAAAACGCTAAATTCTAATTTCAAAATTCTTTCATAAAATTTATACTAAATGGATTATTCAATATTGCAGATTTTTCTTTGCCGTTGGCTGACTCCCCCCCTTCCCCCCCCCCCCCCCCACCCGGCCCGACTTTTTTTTTGTTTTGGAAAACCAATACCCTTGTTTGGTTTACAGCCTGTATTTAGGACCAAGATCCCTCTACAATTCGAATGGGCACACTGTGTACACATATCGTCTGTATTTTATAGTTTATCTAAGGTTCAATAACAAATTACTAGTATGCATGTATAATGAATGAAATCACATATCAAACTGATGTCTGTCCAGGCTTCAAAACAATTCATAATCTGAACAATGATTTCCTTGAGAACACCCTCTTCCGATCCTGTTTTTTCCCTCTATTTTTATAAACAACTATTAAGAAATACTAGCCGTTTAAATTCTTGATCGCCTCTGTATACATGTAATTAACCTTAACTTTCTAAAACATATTATCATTATTTTCTACGCCATTTTTTTGTTCAATATTCGAGATTCGAGATAAGACAGTTAATTGCATAAATTCCGGTATGTACAAGTTCTGATATACTCTCCTTAGAATGTCTCTCCTCTTATAGATGCGCCCCGAACCCGTGTAGGTTTATATACATTTAGCCTCTTTTCTCAATATTATAGCACATACATCAAAGAACATTACAACATTCCGGATGATTAGAGGCATACTTGGCTCTGATAGTGGTTCCAATTAGATTTCCAGAATGCCACCACAAACTCCCCATTGTTTGTCAGCCAGCGCTACAATCGCTTGACATCCAAAGTTCTGTTATTTTCAGTCTAGCTTGTGCCCTATCTCCGTCTAGCGTAGAATAAATGGATCCTATTAAGAGGAGCAAAACATTTCTGTTAGGCTTATGAAATCACTGGTACTTTTTCTGTGATAAAGTTTACCTTATGGAATCGTAGTTTTTATACTATCGGGTGAAGGGTTATTTCAGAAACAAGTGCCTGTGCTTATAATATACTATCAAACGATGTGTATACTTAGTATATACTAGATGAAACTTTTTTTTACAATTTGATGCTGGTCTGAAGTTTAAGGGGAAAGACCCCGAATTTTCCCATAGGGCTATAGACCTACAACTTATTCGCAATATGCCGGAGATTACAACTGAAATCCAAGACATAAAAAAGGAAGAATATACGCAATTGTCAAATCCGCCTGCCAGAAGAAGATGGTTCGTGTGTTATTGAATTTGAAAAATTAATTTAATATTGGAGGATTGATTCTTTGGATAAACTTACCACCCCTCTCTCCAAATTAAAACAAACGTTATCTATATTGTAACGGGGGCACCTTAGGAGAGTATATTAAAACTTATTTCATATGCGATCTATACGTCGCTGTAATTCTATACTATTGCAAGTTCGACCGATGTGACATGATGAAACCAAGTTGAGCCGGTAGCTACCAGTTGGCGTGATGATAAAACAATTGTGATTTAATTAAAAAAGGTAAAATTCAATATCCATTTTGCTGAAAATAATGTGTAATATCATCACTCTAATACAACAAGATGAAACAATTTAGTTTTAGCAGGTTTAGCAGTTTTCGTTTCTGCGAAAAATACAGAGATTATAATGTCTGATTAAAAAAAAAAAGATTTTGGGGGATAATAAATCTTCATATTTTCCTATAGCCTTACCATCATGCAACAAATATTTACTGTTATTTGAGTACTTTTATATATACATATACAATATAAAAATTAGATGATTTGTTTGTATATTCAAACCAAAAAAAACCTTTTGCGAGTATTTAATGATTGCATTTACGAGAATTTAAAAAAAGAATGAAACCAACCATTTCTTTAAAAAAAAATGCCATTACAACCGTTGCAAAGAATAATGCGACTTTTCCATTATGAAATACATTGTATTTCGTTATTGAAAAGCTAAACAGCGTATAATTGTAGTAGAACTAGCACAAGGGGTGTACCTGTATAATTTGTGGTCCCAGTAGCATATTAATGATTTTATACATTAAAATTTTGAAATTTGATAGAACTAAAAATTAACTATAACAAAAGATCATTTTGAATTCTACTTTTAAAAAAAACTTTAATAACAGTTAAACCGAATTAAAAATTGTCATTAACTATAAAACTGAGAGAATCAAACACTTGTTTTCGATCTCTTCATTAAAAACAATTTTTCTTTTAATTTTGAATTATGTTTAAAGTATTTAAATACTCTTGTCTTTGAAATTCTGAAATGTCACGTGATTAAAAATTATTGAAAGTATATAAATCATTTGGTAAATCCTCAATATTTGTCTCTTCAAAAGGATGTAGCTTATTGATTAGAAGAAGTTCATATTGAGTTTACGTCTAGATTAACGTGACGTCTTCCACAAAACCATTGCGTCGGCGTGTAATTAAAAATAACCACGGATGCAACTTATGAAGTAGGATAAATAAATTTTCATTATAAATCGTGATATTATGTTTTTCCTTCGTAAACTTTCTTCGCGTACATCAGCGATACAACACCTACAAAACACACACAACCACACAAAAAAAGAAAATACGTTTATTTACATTCCATTATCTTTTGACGTATGAATGAAATTTGCATAAATGATATGTTAATGAGTAATACGAATTTATACCTGTGTTTGTCTTAAAGTTAGCTGTGTGTTAGGAATGTGCATATATAAATAGCAGAGTGCAGATATGAAACTTTAATTGCCTTTCAAAACAAACTGATGAGAGCTATGCAATGAACTACCGGGGTTCGACGTGGGCTTATAAGGTATCAATTTTGTATTTGCCATTTACATTGAAAGACATTGCAAACTGACGATGTAAAGAAATGTAAACCTGATTCTTGTCTGTCTAAATCGCATATTTAACGGTGGATTGTGATTTTTTTCCAGAGAGAGAGAGAGAGAGAGAGAGAGAGAGAGAGAGAACATCGTAAATCTTCTGGGTTTTTTCTTGCACTGATCATATCTAGAATGCCTTTTTTGAGACAGTGGCCATAGTCAATAACATTTGTTCAACTACACTGTGTTTTATAATGCTCTTAATGTAAATACTTTGATCGATTTGTTGATTGTAAAAATGATTTAACATCGTACGTAATGCAGTTGTTTTCTTTGTTGAAGATATTATTTAAGTTTTATTTATTTTAAGAAAAATTCCATTAAAATATTTAATTCATAACACACTTTTCTACATAATTACACAAAGGACATTGATAATATAATGAAACAACGATACAAAATGTTCCATAAAAGGGCATGGTCACGATTTTAATTTTAAAAAATCCATTATTATTCTTTTCTTGTTTTCTTATTCTTATCCATTGCTTTTTAAATGAATTTCAAATGAAAAAACCATCATCTGAGTGTCGGTCGTATATTTATTTAAGCAAGATACAGAGCTCATATTTCTTTGCTACATGAAGGATGCTCGTGTCATTGCAATATTGAAGCAGTGTACATGTAATTATTAATTAAAAACGGGAAATTAAATTTTTATAAAAATCGTGACCATGCCTCTTTAATGTGTCTTTCATATCCCCGACTGTTTTAGAATTTTTAAAGGTAATTTCAAGAGTTAATTGTCACAAGAAAGATTTAGAGATCAAGAACGACAGCCACTCCCTTTTTAATTGCAACCCCGTGGACAAAGCATACTCTAACATTACTTCTTGCTATGTCTCACTGCTAAACAGTGTGTGGTTGATTAAAATATCAACGTTTTATAAAAAATTATCCCTTCATTTTGCAGATGAACAACAACACCCTATATGAACACAACAGTATTTACATGTATGACTATGCTGCCAATTCTAACTGGACTTCGTTTATACTGGAAATAGGAAAAGCACATGAGGTGCATTCCCAACCTATTGCGGTATACGCCATCATTCTGACATGTCTTTCAACAATTGTGAACTCCGTCCTATGTTATGTGACACTTGTGACCCGAGAATTACGACGCCAACCCCTGTACGCATGCGTGTTCAACTTTTGCTTTATGAACTTACTCATGGGACTGTTCGTGACCTCTTTGGTTGTGTATCATGAACTAAGTCCCACGTGGAAGCTGGGACTGTTTGTTTGTAGGGCCTGGGTCATTCTGGATGTCTTTCTTCCTTTCACGTCTTTCATGACACTGATGCTTATGTCCATTGACCGTTTCTTTTACGCCCGTTTCCATTCCTTCTACCAATCGGCGAAATTCCGATTTCAGAGAGAAATCTACCTTCTTATTCCTTGGATCATTCGGAATGGTGGTGGTGATTCCACTGTGGGTCGGCGGATTTCAACAGTCGCCGATAGAAATGACAGACATGTGTGTCTTTGGCTTGGTAGGACGAAGCTTCGGTAGCATCGCCTATACTGGTTTTCTTTCTACCAGCCTTTTTCCTGATCTTAGTGATGATCATAACCCATTTCTTCTCTTTCCGTAAAATCACACGAGCTAAGCGCTAGATCAATAAGCAAGTCGCTCAGCCGGAACGCCCAGAGACCAATATGGGTATTATGCGTACGAAAACAACTTTTCAGCTGTGACTCTGTATCTTATAAATGTGACATTTCTGATCATGTGGTCGCCCTATCATATGATGAGCCTCCTTCTGGCTATGTGTTTGCATTGCATGCCGCCTTACTCGCTCATCGTGGGGTTCACGTACATGGGGACTACCGCTAGCTCCATCATCTCGTTCTTGTGGCTAACTGACTACCATGTTCGATATTCCTTGAAACACGTGATATGTGATCGGTTTAAGAAAGTAAAACATACTCCTTCGAACAACGTTTCGCTTACGCTGTTGGAAGCATGAAAACAAAACTGTGACTTGAACAGTGAACTATACAAGAGACCTCTTGAGTACTACAACAGAAACATTTTTGTTTTGTGATTATACAAACATGTTGCACTTCAAATGTATCACTTTAAGAATGCACCTACACATGTTTAAACACTTATATAGTTCATCGCTTGACGAGGTAAATAAATAACTATTAACAATGTTGGAGTATTGTTTGCATGTAAAGTGTTTACATAAAAATGAATTCGTAAAATTTTGGAGAGAATGTTTCTTCAAAATAACAAGATTACTTAAAGGAAATATTCATTAATTTATATAAAGGTAAACTTACAATATTTGCTTTTGACACCAGTTTCTCTTTGAAATTAACTCTTTAAAAAATTCTTCACAAACACAAAATCTTTCTCTCTCTCTCTCTCTCTCTCACAGAGAGAGAGAGAGAGAGAGAGAGAGAGAGAGAGAGAGAGAGGACTGAGAGAATGACGGATCCGTTTTCTTCGTTGGTGAATTCTACAGAAGAACACAAAATGTACTGAACATAAATTATTTAGCAAGATATTTTTAAGAAATAAATACGAATAATAAATAAGATCGGTTGAATATGTATGTTTATGCAATACTTCCAGATGCATGCCTGTAATGATATTATAGCTGTATAGTTACGCTGCTTTGCAGGAGAGCCAGTTGTAGACACTTCCACGAAGCAAATTAATCTAAAGATAATTTTTTATACGTACATATATCACAGTCTCCTGTTTTTGCAGGCACGTAGCATCAGGGGGTGGGGGGGGGGGGCATGGCGGGCCTGCCCCCCCCCCCCCAGTTTTTCTCGCAACAACAAATTTTGATATGAAAATAATAAGGCCCCCCCCCCCCCCCCCCCCCCGATTTAGGATTTTGAAGATTTTGGGAACTTCCTATTTCCCCTATTTTTTCTTCTTTTTTTTTGCTTGTCAAGATTTTTTGGATGAGTCTGCCCCCCCCCCCCCCCCCCCCAATTTCAAAAGTGATGCTACGTGCCTGTTTTGATAGGATATTTATGTGTGTACAGCACTGCAAGGGGTAACGTGCTCAGATTTCAGAACTAACGAATCAAAGCAACTGAAATATAAATTTACAAATACATTTTCCACATAGCACATAAGACATCTCGCCAAAGGCATAGTGTTTGAAATAAATACTTATTCTAGTTAAAACTAACTATTCTTTTATTTGAAAATTGAAAAGAATTCGCTATGTCTTTAAATCGCCAACTACCATGAATAGCGAAAGAAGCAAAATAAAACGAGGACGAGTATATCCCATTGTTTTCCCTCCAGGCCGAAATGTCAAACTTTCATTGGTTTAAACAAGGCATGTGATTTCAGAAATATTCCTATTTCCGGATGTTGGATTTTAATATATATTAAAATTTGGCAATATGACCGCCTACTATTTGAAGAAGTTGCCTTTAAAATTAGTTTTAAATCAGAGTAGCGGCCCTTTGAAACTCACTTTTGGGCAGTTGTGGCTATGGCACCCCCCCCCCCCCCCCCAAAAAAAAATGGGAGCGTCAAAATTAGCTCAAAACTCTGCGAAGGAAAGAGAGAAGACTTCTAAAATTAGATAAAAATAAGAGTGCAGCTTGAGGATTCTCAACAAGGATTTGAGAAGTGAGAACGGTAAATTTGAAGAGATCCACTGTGTAAAATTGGACGAGATGTAAGGCCATTTTAACATGGACTTGCGTAGATCATCGCTTTTTGTAAATTAATTCCTTATCTAATAGTCCTCGAGAAAACGAAACACTTCGTTTGGTTTGATTCCTACTGCCCTGGAAAATATATATCGGGTTGATCAATCTCATAGACGGCTCGGCTAGCTTTGTTTCACCGTCTATGAGATTGATCAACCCGATATATTTCAGCAGTCAGTCAATAACAAACCTAATTAAGTAATAGTACACGGTATATTTTCTTGCTTCAGGAATAGGATACATTCAACCAGAATGTCATACAATCATCATCAGATCAAAAGTATTATGGTTTTATCATTGGAGTTTCCGAAACATTAAAGGGGCATGGTCACGATTTTATTCTATTTTTCTGTTTTCATTATTTACAATGCTTAAGGAAAGCATTTCTAATCAAATGAAATTTGACAGTCAGTCGTAAAGTTATAAGCAAGACACGGGGCTTAAAATT